>CAEFZP010002707.1:0-92413 GCA_903064625.1 Mallotus villosus | reverse complement strand
GTGTCGAAACAGTGCCCCTTAAAACCCGTTCCATAGGGCTGACGTCGCTACACCTTATGTAAAGGTTTCACAGGAACCGTGAGACTTGGTACACTGTATTAGTCAAAGCACATAGTGCAAGAAAGAGCAGGAGATTTTGCGATTCGTTTTTGCATGTTTTATTTTAATTTGCATTTTGGTCCACAATCATGAATACTTTTGAAAATTACACAATAAAGTATTATTGTCATAAAAATCAAACATGGTAAAAAAAAACTATATAAAAAAACATTGAACATGTACATTGAAAAAGAAAAAGTGCATGTAGATATTTGCATTTCACTACGTTTTAAACATTAATTGAGTCATGCTTATAATAGCAAATTAATCTTAAAACTCATGGTTTTTGTAAACATTATGCAGTGCTATACATCAATGTCCAAATGAGAAGATACAGAGTGTTACATTAAAGCAGTTACTTTGCACATACCCCATATCATACAATTCCTCTCACTTTTGATTCAATAAATTGGTCGATACACTTGTCTGTTTGCGACAGTTCAACGTCTTATTGCAAGTAAACATCCAATGCAAAAATAACAGCCATAGAATACAAAAGCTATTGTACATTGATCTAAACAACAGCAGCATCTTAACCGAATAAGCAGCAACACATGACATCAAGTAAACAAGAATGGTCCTCCCTTCTCGCCTCCTCTCTCTCCGTAGACCTGCTGTATATCCTCCTCAGGTTGACCCGGTCCACTTGCAGCACCCTTCTAGCCAGTCCTAACGTTTCTCCTTCCACACGACTTGCCAACGAGAGACGCAGACGGAATCAAAAAGGTCTTCAGGAATGCACGCCAGCTCAGGTCCGAATCAGTTCATCTCATTCCTGCAGACCCACGCTGTCAAGTCTCTCACCCACCCCCCCCCTCGCCGCCCCCCCCTCCCTCCAAAGTTTCATGAGCACCGACACTGACCCCCCGCCCCCCCCCTCAGTCCCAGCCCCGCTCCCATTAGGAGATGACGCAGCTGTTGGTCTTATTCATGGGGGGGCCTGATGCCCAGGTCCTTGGGGAAGGTTTCCCTGCGTCTGCGCAGGGCGGGGCTCAGCCGGCTGGGCAGGTTGGCCTGCTGCAGAAGCTCCCGGAACACCTCCACCACGTTGTCGTTCTCCTTGGCCGACGCCTCCAGGTAGCTGTTATTCCAGTCCAGCTCCACCGTGGACAGCACGTCGTCGCTGGCCACCAGACGCTTCTCCACGCAGTCCGCCTTGTTGCCCACCACCACGATGGGCGTGTACTTGTCCTCCTTGACCTCCAGGATCTCGTCGCGGAGCCTCTTGACCGCCTCCAGGGACTCGGGGTCGTCCACGGCGTAGACCAGGGCGAAGGCGTCGCTGTTCTGGATGCTCAGCTTCCTCATGGCCGGGAAGGAGTAGCTGCCGCTGGTGTCCAGGATCTCCACGGTGACCTTGACGCCGCCGATGTCGTACTCCTTGCTGTGGAGCTCCTCGACGGTGCGCTGGTGCTTGGGCTCGAACGTGTCCTGGAGGAAGCGGCGGATGAGGGCCGTCTTGCCCACGCCGGCCGCCCCCAGGAACACCAGGCGCACGTGGGTCTTCTCCTTCACGTCCAGAGACATGGCGGGAGCTTTGCCGTGGGGGGAGTTTGTGGGGTCGGGTTAACCTGGAGGAAGTCTAGAAGGAAGTCCTGAAACTGGCTTCTGACGGTTACTCTCTGTGGCTCGTCTGTGGTCACAGCTGCTGAAACAGATACTGGCGATCTCAAGACGGGTCTGGAAACGTACTGGTATCTGCTGAACTTCCCCCTTGCTTGTCAAAGGAGCCAGTGTGCTGCACTCTGAGTGTAGGAAGGCTGAAGAAGGAGACCTGAGATTTCGAAGAGTATCGAGGTTCAGTTTTCTTTTGGGGGTGTAGATGTAGACAGGGCTCAAACTTGTGTTGAATGTTGCTCGTCTGACTCCGAGGTTCCACGCGCTCTCCCTTTTATCCGTGTTTTTGATGGCTGGGATTCCATGCCCACCTCTAGCACTAGCCAATCAGCACGCAGCAGCTTGTTGGAGTGTAAGGTCTGAGCAGCCAATGCCTGGGCTGCATGCAAATTGGAGTACAGGGAGAGCGATTCAAGGGAGGGGGGGGAGGAGGTGATATGTGATAGTGTATAAACAAGAGCCACTGGAGCAGATAAAATGCAGTGTGAGCAGGGCTGTGGTGATTATTCCAAGCAGATTCACTTACTTTAGATGGAAAAGCCGTCTCTTCATCTGCATGGCATTCGTATTCTGCACAAGAAGGGAAAATGTTTCATTTGACAATTTAACCAACACCCATCCGTACGTACAGGTGATTTTCTAGTTTTAGCTGACGATTGTATGTTGCTGACAACCTACAATCACACAGGAGTGACACGACAAAAGTATCCAATGTAAAGTAGCCTTTACAAAGCTTTGATTATTTCTCAGGGGATCTCTTGAATTGACTTGCAAATAAAATGACCGGAAGGCAATTAGAACTCTCATATTTGTCTACACAGCTTGCCCTAAAGAATAATCTATATACATCTACCTCCACACAAGCTAATTATGATTGACCTTTCCACAGGGGCAACTTCTGTTCATAGCCACTGTTTTTAATTTGCATTCCATTACCAGGTACCCCCACAAGGGAAGCCATGTCAGGTGACCTATGGAAATGGTCCTAAACCCCATAATGCATGCAGAGGGAGATGCCGATACTAGCCATCACCAGACGGAAATTCGGCTTGATTGGGGAAACGACTCGATACATGATGTAATTAATTAGGCTAAGCAGCAACAGTGATGGGTGTCACGTGTCCGGTGTGCAACAGGCTCCAGCTAGATGCACTTCCAAAGCAAGTGTATGGTTCGGTTACGATATGTTGTTGTGGGATTGACGGGTAGAAAAGCGAGCACGAAAACCAGCCGGTCCTTTTGACTCATCCCCCAATCTGTGCCACTTTTTTTTTAGTCGACCTTGTCGTCGCACGGTGTCGGCCGCTGAAAAAAACGAAAACAAAAACGTATCACAGAAAGGCACATCTGTGTGTACCTTTCACCTTCTATGTCCGTTTCTTTCCGCATGTAGTCAAATGTGATGCATTGCCTCCCACAGTTTTGGACAGGCTCCACTCTGTCCGAGTCGGGCTGTAGCCTATGAAAGAGTCTGATCCCGTCTACATTTCCCCGGGGAGGAGCATGCCTCGCCGAGTGTGGCTGTCCCCGCTCCGTCGACGCCAGCGTGAACTCGCCGCGAGCCTCCTGGGACAAGGTACCGTACCCCACACATCCCCTCCTCGTCTCCCCTCTCCTTCCCAGGAGTCGTCTTTGTCTGGCAGCGCATCACGTCAACGAGGAACATTGTGTCTTATCGTAATAAACTAGGCACGAATAAATTCAGTTTTAGGGTTGTGCTAATATTCCCCGCTGTGGAATACCCAGAATAATGTGAATTTGTGCAGGCAAGATCGCGAAGGTCGTTCTGCCATGACCCAGGGTATTGCCAACACATACGTGTCCATGTCAAGTCTTGTAAATTGCCAGAATATTCTTTTCTAGTATATCATTCCTGTAATTGATTTTTCTTTTCTTCAGTATGACCATCCTCATGTCACTGTGCTCTTGTTAGGTCGTCCAAGACCCAGAGTTTTGTAACATGCAGTAAGCATCACCGCCCTGAAAATGATGTTGGCCTGCCCAGAACCCCCTCAACGACACAGGGACATCATTGTCAGTTCACCCCTCATTATCCAAAGACTTCGGCTCGTTTTCTGTCTAGAACGTGACACGGAGCACAGAGCAAGCCTTGAATCACTAACAAAGACCTAATATTCCCTCATCTTCATTTCCATTCTCGCTGAGCTCTCCTGTGAGAGAGTGTGTGTGTGTGCTGTTCGCAAACCAAGTGTCACGCTGTTGCGTGTGTCTTCTCCTCACTAATTGCCCTTCAGCTCCGTGTCTTTTGTGTTTCAGGGCTCCTCACAAAGTGCTGGTTCCTGGGGCCCTTCAGAACTCACAGGCTCTGCAGAGTGACACGGTAATTCCCCTCAGGTCGCGTGTGTGTGTGTGTGTGTGTGAGTGTGTGTGTGTGTGTGTGCTGATTTAAACAGCTCCTCAGACACGACACGTATGCACAATGGCAGTTAGTCAATCAATCGATCCAAGCAGTCGCCTTTGAATGTTCCTCGACAACTAAAACGGCGCTTTCTGAAACCTCCCGACACAATTGTGATGAAACACGGTAGCGCTTTTGTAACCCTGACCTTTATAATACAAAGTTTCTCCATAATATCCCAATCATCGTTGTCATCCTAACCCGACACCGAATCTATCTTCTGTTTTTAAGAAGAGTCAAAAGACGAGAACGTCACATCAGGACGAGCTTCGGCGAGTCTGTGTTTTGTCGCGCCGAGGTCAGGCCCGATCCCCGTCTCTCGGCAGCTGGCGTCAGTCGGAGAGTCCTGATGGAAAGTGACCGTGGCTCCCGAGGCCTGTGCTATACAGGGAATACGGGACCTATTAATAGCGGAGCTGTGTCGACGTCGAAGCCGAGGCTCTCTTAGGGGCTCCGACTGGCAGCCTGTAGTGGGAGCCACCTCGTGTCCCACCCCCCCATCCCCCACCCCCCCCCACACCTCCAAGTCTTCCTGTCTATCTGTGTCGGATGGCCCGGGAGGAACACGGGCGCTTCCCCCCCCATCTGGATTTTGTGTCATCATATAGTCATTTGGCATCAGGCAGCAGCAGACACAGTGCAGTGTGAGGATTAGTGGTGTCCCCGCTTGTGAACCTCTAATATAGCTGCTGGCTGAAACATAAGATGAATCAATGGAATGGATTAGATACAGTCATGAACTCTTAGCTTAATCCACAACGAGTCGGCCCATCTCTGTGGTCACACATCCGTCCATCTGACTCGAAATATATCCCTAGCATGGAAAATCTCTCGCCTGTGCCCTCACTGTTAGTACTTGGGCACCATCCAAATGTTCCCTAAGATATTCAACGTGGCCTCCACCAGGCCTGAATGTGGTAACGGGTGAGCTGGAGGGTGAATATGTTAACGAGGCTCAATGTTTTGGCCATCTGCATTGCGGGGGCGATCCACAGGTTCATCTCACATCTTGAGGGAACACAGCGAGATCATGGCTTTATGGGTCTTCCCTTCCGTGGGGGGGGAAGCAGCATCACAAGCGCTATTGGCTAGAAAACAAAGCCTACTTCCTTGTCTGGTGCGAGAATTCAGACTGGTATCGGTCTTAATCCACATCATGGCACACTTATCATAGCCGGTCACGGATGTGCGAAGCAGAGACAGTCTGGTTCACCGCCGTTCCCTGCTGTATTTAACGGTGCAATTATCTGGGATTCGCGGCTATTTAGATTTTGTACCACGCTGACAGCTTTGCATATCGCTTCGTCTCTGTCATCTCTTGTGCGTGTGTATCTGTTTCACCCCTCACCTCCCTTCCCTTCCCGTCACACACATAGTTCTTATTTAGAGACATCTGACGCTTAAGGATGTATTGTCAACGAGTTCATGTTTCCTTGTGTCCGTGATGGCTCAGTGGATAAGCACGTGTACCATGAGCGTTAAGGGTCTTTGGTTCAAATCCAATGGAAGGCTGCGTTGGTCTTTCCTTGCAGAAACTGTCTCTTTAATGACCTCACACTTCACCTTAAGGATGTATTTTCAACAAGTTCATGTTTCCTTGTGTCTCTGATGGCTCAGTGGACAAGCACGTGTACCCTGACAGATAAGGGTTGTGGGTTCAAACCCCACGGAAGGCTGCACTGGTCTTACCTTGCAGAAAAGGTCTCTTTAATGACCTCACACTTGTGTTCAAATGTGGCTGAAGGATCTTCATACAACTCAATTGTTGCTTTTGGACTTGGAAAAAAAGCTGGATTTATATATAAAACTGATAAAAGGTAAATGTATTTTCCCGGCTCCCGAGATCCCCTCTCCCAACTGTCTTTCCTGGTGGGACAGTCGGGTACTGACAAAGACAGTTGGGTGATCCCTGCTGGCAGTCGGGGAGTGCGCTGCGGTCACAGGGATCTGGGCTCACGGATCTGATTGGCACCACGCCCTGTGCTTCATCTGAACCCACGACACCAGCCCCCGACACCTTGGGGGGCGACCTTAGAGCAAGCTCAGTCAAAGGATTTCTCTGGGTTCGAGGGTTTGGGTGGATTTGATCCCATGCTGTTGGGATTTGCTTGTCCGCATGCTTATCCATTAGGCCACTGGGGCCCCATATTTCTGGTATGTGAAGGTTGCATTTATCTTTTAAAAAGTGCTCTGCTTAAAGAGACACTAAGATGTTTTGCATGCCAGAAAGCAAGCATGGGGTACACTGCCTCCAGCCAGATTTGAACCGGAGGGGTCAGGACTCATGATCCCATGCACAGCCACTCGGCCACCAGGGCCTTGCTGAACTTCCCTCGGAATCTAATTATGTCTTTATGAATTCCACTTGAAGACATAAGTTCAATGTTCAATTGAAAGCTTTCATTTAAAAGCACATTGGGGGATGTGATCCCCCAACCTCCTGATCTGTAGTCATACTCTCTAATCATTTAGCCAACCTTACAACCACAAAAGTTGCATGTGGACAGTCACACTTTGACATAATCACTCACTCATTTGTGAACCACACATGACAATCGTTTGTGTTGATTGGCAATCAGATCTCAGTGCTTTCAAAACTAAATAGGCCTTAATGGGAATCTTATGGATCCAGAACATAGAACATGTTGATTTCATGTGCAGCAACTCAATCAAACAGCAATCATGATTTTCTTAACAGTCTTTGTCTAGAACAAATCTGGCAGAGAGAAGGCTGCTCTTTGGCATGCAATGAACACGAAGGGCATGCTGCTGACAGTAGCACCAACATGACACTGAAGTGGACAGAAACAGTTTCCTCCCATTAAGAGGATCATCTTGCAGAATAGTGTGCCTCTATTTGAATTTCTTGAAGCTTTGAAGCTTTGACTATTAATAGTAATTTGTTGTACTTTTCAATGTTGCTGAGGGCTAAATGTATAAAGATTATAATCTGACAAGTGTCCATGTGTGACAATGCTAATTGAAAAAATGCTGAATGTGGTTATTTAAAGAAAGTCAAACTAAATGCTTGTTGCTGTCAGTACTACTTTTTATTTGAGTAAAAAGTGCAAGTTTTAGCTAGCATACAACAAGTCAAACAGGCAGAATTGAACCGTGTAATAATATGTATTTACATCTTGGCTACCAGCATACACGAACCAAGCTACGATCTAGACAGTACCAAATGCCCATGTAGACGGGTAACAAGATGGCGAAGGCAGAACATGGTACTCAGTGGTCTCTTCCACATCTTTGGGCATGTTACTTCAGTCTAATGAACAAACATTCAACATTTCCATTATAATCAAATAACTGGATGATATCTCCCTTAAAACATTTTTTTTTAAATAGTCTGTAACTCTTAGGTTGTCCAGTGGCATTGGTAGTCCAGGAGACAGGTGTGCTTCTTTGTGATTGGCTCTTTGCTGAAGCACTTGCTCCTATCATTGTCTCTGGTTGGGCTGACGCTAATAGAGAGAGCAGGGGGAGGAAGGGGGTGGTGGGGTGGAGAGCGCTGGTACAAAGATGCTCATTGGCTCTCATGCCCAGTGTAGCTCCTCCCTGCCTGGCCATGTGAGGGGATGAACAGCGGACCTGGACACGGGGTACCTGGTCACCACAGTCAGGTGACCTCCAGCTCTGTACATAAACATAAACCTTTTCACTCTGTACTAGGTGGTGGACTTCTTCTCCCATTCCTGTGTGTAAAAAGAGAAATATTTTGTTTTACACACAGTACGCTGCAACATCAAGTCCTAACATTGATGTTAGGTGTACAGTGGTCGCCCTCTAATGGCCAGAACAAGAAAAGTACCACATCTAACAATTACAACCCAATGTGTGTGTGTGTGTGTGTGTTGATGCCCTCTGACCTTAGCCTTCTCTAGGACGTTTCCTTTGCTGGAGGACATGACGGACGCAGGCCTGTTCTTCAGAGCCGTGGCAGAGTTGATTGGTGAGGACAAGTCTCCACTGTTGCTGGTTTGGGTGGTTGTCATAGATACCGCCTTTGGCTAGGAACATGAGAGAGAAAGGAGAATCAGACAAATGAATCACTGCTGTCATCGACTTCACATTTACTTTGTTTCTGACAAATGTTTACCGTAGAGAAACCCCTAGGCCTAACCCCTGCACAGTTATGTATATTTGATGACATTTTAGGAAAAGATGAGTGGGTCACATTCATGTGTTAGGATTTCTGGTCTATCCAGCCCAGGAAATATGTGTACATGTATTCAGTATATCAATGTTAGAATAAAGCTATTATATTCTGTATTCTTTCCTAAAGTGATACTAACCGTAGGCGTTTCTTGGAGACTGTTCAAGTTGGTCCCTAGAGTGAAAGGCCCCGACTCCACCTTCCTCAGGTTCTCCTTCACCTCCATCAGCCTCAGCTCCACCTCCACCCGCCGCCGCTCCGCCTCCCGGCACGCCTCCTCCTTCTGCTTCAGACACGCCTCCAGCGAGGCCCGCAGCCCTGGGTCTGAGACGCACCATGGTCAGAGCTCAGTTAGCATGTCAGCTTGGTACTGTAATCGTGCTAGCAAAAGCAAGCTAAAGTACAAGCTTAAAGATGGTGCAAACAAGCAAAAACATAAGATGTTGGTCTCCAGGAATGGTCTTCAGCCCTGGTCCTCAGGGCCCACTGTCCTGTATGTATTTCACTGCTGTAACACAGCTGATTGAAACGAGCGGTCGTCATCAGGCTTGGCCTCGCTGGCGCACCGTACCTTGGCAGGTTCTGAGCTGCTCCTTGGTTTCCCTCCTCTGCTTCTTCAGGTGGGTCAGGCTGCTCCTCACCTCCTCCCTCTCGCGCTCCAGACCGTCTCGCTCGTCCGTGTAGCGCCGCAAGTCGGCCTCCGTCCGATTCTTCCCCAGCTTGGCCTCTATGGCTCCAGGGTGGCCTGCGGAGACACATCAGAGGCTCAGCCTCCATCCTCTAACGCTGCGTCAGAGGCTCAGCCTCCATCCTCTAAGGTTGCAATCTCATGTCATTTATAGCATTAATGACTATGGTGATATGGTCAAAGTTTCGATTGACAATGTCCATTCATAGAGGCAAACGGAAAGTGAATTCCGTACTTACAATCAATTGAAAGTAAGCAATGACTTTGTCAAGTATAATGTCAGCATGCTATTCCTTGCATGAGGTCATTGTTGCACCTCTGTTTTCCTTCTCACCTGTTGACAGAGCCCTGATCTTGTCTCCACTGCTGATGCTCCTTCCTCTGGGGGGCTGGGGACTGTGTGGGGGAGGACTGGCTGTGCTGAGACTCAGTCCCACTTGAGTCTTGGGGGTGTGTGTGCTGATGTGAGCTGCACTGGAGACAGGAGGGGTCTTTGTTCCGGGGTTAGCCTTCCTCGGAGTGTCCTGGCTGGGGAAGGTGTTCTTCTGAGGCGGGGTATGGAGATGGATGGGACTGGGGCACGGGGAACGGCTTTCTGGTTCGCTTCTGCTGGTGGTAGCGGTGGGATTGGCGCCATTTTGGGTCAACGAAGGACTACGGTCTGATTCGCTATTCGATTCCACCTACAACCAATGAACATAGACTAAGTCAATACAATAATTACTAACTCTGATTATTATGATGATCTAGGAAATTGTAGCATGTACAGTGTGTATGTCCAACGAATGGACAATGAAGACTTCTTCAAGCCTTCACAGCTGCCATTCACGCATGTGGGTTGAACCAAAGACACTTAAACTGAAACAACCCTGTCAAATGTTCTGAAAAAACATAGACTTTACATCAGACATCTCTTAATTCAATACAGAATTATGATTATTTGGGGAATACAGCATTTTACACTGAATTCATACATGTTGTATGCACATCCAAAGAACCAAGACACTCCCTCTCATGACTCACGGTGCTGGGGGGGTCCAGCGGGCCCTCGGCGGGGGCTGCTGTGGGACTGGACACGTCTTTTAGAGGACACGCACTCCCACCGGACGTGTGCAGGAACGACCTCACCGGTATGAGATCCAGGTAAACCTGGTCGGCGGCTTCCTGCCCCAGGGCCCAGCGCAGGCTTGACCTCTGGGCCGCACTGCTCCTCCTGACCCTGCCCCGGGCCCAGCGCAGGCTTGACCTCTGGGCCGCACTGCTCCTCCTGACCACACACAGCGCTGTCCCCCCGGCCCTCCAGGAGACTGCTGTCCTCAGCATCCTGTCACGACGGGAGAGGGACAACAGACACTGAGATGGAGCATGAGGTTTGCATGGCGGACCCTGATATTAGGTACATGGTCTATTTGATGCCCAAGTTGAAATGATTTAATTGTTAAAGTATACAATGTTATACTTATACTTGTGGGTAAGCATGAGAATATACTAAATCCAACAAGAATTGATGGGCGCTGTTTCTCATATTTGAAATTCTTCATGATGTCACCCATTAGCTCTCATTGAATGAAATTCAATTCGATCGAAGCATGCTCTTTTTCCACTTGGATGAGAACACTATCGAGTCCTGTGAAAGGGGTTCGTCGACAATTCCCGTTTGGCGATCTGAAAGTGTTTGAGCCTACAGCAGGTACATACTGTTGTGAGCTGTCCAGCCACAGAGAGGTATAGAGGCAGTGCGTGCGGAGGTGCTCACCTCTGGGTCGGCCTCTATAGAGGGCACATCGTCATAGAGGTCGTCTGAGCCGTGAGGGACGGAGGGCAGGCTGTCTATGTAGTTGTTGGGCTCAGAGAACCTCCTCTGCATCAGACTGTGGGGCACACACACACACACACAACAAGCATGACACACACATTACACACACAGGCATATATACGGCCACACAGCACACACATACGACACACAAATCACACACTGTCATTTCTGGTCTGGAGAGGAGGTCCAGAACAATCCATGAACACGTATAATGTGCAAATCCAGAGATGGATAGCAGGTGTGGGTCGACACCCACACACATTCCAGACACACAGTTTGAGGCTCTTGATAAAACCCTCCTGAATAGGTCAACACACAAACACAACTGGTGGACAGGCGGGGCTGTGTGGCTCACTATAAGGACGTCTTGGCTGCGTTGACGATGCTGGAGATCCTCTCTGAGTTGACGTAGTCGTAGGTGAGCTCCTCGGGGTCGGTCTTGGTCCCTGTCTGGGACAGCAGGAGGCCCAGCCAGTGGCCCATGTCGGCTGATGACTTGGCCTGGGAGTGGAGGGAAAGGACAACTGTAAATACGTACACAAAATAATTGTTAGATTGAAGGTCAGTTGACACTAGTTGTAGCTTTAATCCCCCAGCTACAGTATACTGTAGTTATATTTGTATGTAACACAGTTAAATCATATAACAGTATAATATTGTGTTTGTACAATTAGAGAACATCATATATTATTATACAATAATAAGTAATACAATCCTGCATTTTAAATGTCTTGGACAAGCCAGCAGAGGGGAAGTGATGTCAAGGCCTCAGAGTTTCAGTGTCTGATTCCAGTGTGAAGAAGAGTGAGGGAGAGCATTGATGCAACGGAATTCACCCACGGTCTCAAAACAAACTCTGCCTCCCTCCCTCCCTGTTGACCTCCCTCCCTGCTTATCAACGTTTGTTTGCCTTTATCTTCGGGATCAGAGATATGCAATGAGGAAGCAATGAGCCGTGTAAGAGATTCGAAACATCTACTAGATTAGGGTCTTACAAAGGGTCTTATTGACAACTAGGGTGATACTTATATAGCTTTATGAAAATGGGTGTTCCATTATGTCCACAGAAACCCTTTACATTCCCACCCATCAAACACACACACACACACACACACACACATTACTCTGGGCTTAATCCCAGTTTGGACCGTTCGTCTGTGTGCAGCTGACTGGGGCTGGAGACTCTTGGGAGGAGCAGTGCACCATCAGCACAGTCTTAGTGTTAGGAATGCTAATATGTGGTTTCTGCCCAAGACACTAGCTGTGCTACACTACATGTTCTTCCCCACAACAACATTGGCCAATCCAAAGTAGTTCCCCACCCTTTCCTCCGGGAAAAGGCTGATCTGAGCTTAGATCTATCCTCTGAGGCAAGTATGAAAAGAGGCCTGGGGTTAGTGTGTGTGTGTTTCAGCATGTGTGTTCTTGTCTCAGTCGGAACACACCCCAAAAAGAACTTTCACTTTCAAGGAAAGGAAAAATGCTAGAGAAGGCAAAGATCAGAGGACATAAACAGAGACACACACACACAAACTACACACAGAGATGCATTACACTGAGGGTAAACACACACACACACACACACACACGACATAACACACACACACAGAGATGCATTACACTGAGGGTAAACACACACAGAGGGTTGTAATCCCAGGCATGTTACACAAACTCCTCCAGCCACCTCCATCGTCCTACCTCCAGAGTGGCCAGCTGCGCACCGTCGTTCTCGATCCTGAAGGAGTAGAGGTGTTCAGGGCTGGGGTCTGGAACCACCATGCACCCCTCCAGGGGAACCGGTTGCTGGGCCACCTTGGTCTTGCCCTTGTCCTGGTAGAGCCACAGCTGTCCGTTCCTGATCAGACACCAGCGGCTCCGCCAGTGGCTGTTTACCAACACGTTGAGGTAACCTGGGATGGAGGGAGAGATGGGGAAGAGGTGGGAGGAAAGAGGGGAGGGAGGGGGAGGGTGAAAGAGAGAGGAACCGAATGAGGGAATAGAAAAAGGTGTCGGATAAAGGATCAGAACCAGATGGAAAAGGGAGTAGAAATAGATTGAACGTCAACCTCTCTGATGTTGACCGTGTCTGGCCTGTGATGAGGTGAAAGACAGACAGAAATAGAGAGAGACAGACGGAGAGGAGCACAGCACATCGGGCGTTCTTTTACCTGAGGTGTCGACACATTTCTCTGATATCTCTAATGACAGGGGTTTCTTCTTGCCCATGTTCATGAGGTTACTGAACTTCAGCCCTGCTCCGTACTTCTTCTTCACTGTAGACGAGGAAAGGAACACGATAATAGATCTAGGAATAGATATCTAACTAGCTATATCAGTGCCTGATGAAACTTGTTGACTAAGGACAATCAACTGTAAATACACTAAGCTGAAGAATACAGCGAGAAATATTTGACTTTACACGACCTGGATAAGTACTTTTACTGCGTCACATAACGTTTCTGTATGTGGACCGTATGGGCCGTCACCAACTGTCATGACACGTCGTTGTGTCGCTTCTAGAACGCAGTCGATTCAGGGAAGCTGCTGAGGGCGTGCCGCGAGTAGACGCGACACCTTGACGTCTGCGTGACAGCTGAGAGAGGCCGTCTCACCGTCTTTGTTCTCCGGGACGTCCGCGTGGCTGTCGGTGCTGCTGCCGCTCTCCGAGTACCTCTCGCTCAGCTCCACCTGGGAGGGCGGCGTCTGCGGGGTTACCAAGGATACCAAGTGGTGTGGAGGAGGTTATGTGTGGGTGAGCGGCGGACGCAGGGTGTGTGTCTCTGGGGGTGAACGCTTCATGACCATGTGCTCGACGTGGTGTTCACCTTAGTGCAGATCAGCCGCGGAGAGTCGGAGACCTGGTGCTGGGCATCCTGGCCCTCCGCTGGCCTGGGGCTGATCTCCAGAATCACCTGGAGGAGGGACGGAACACCTACCGTTAAGACGAGGGACTGGGGTGAACGTTCTTCTATCATTCTATCTATCCATCCATCCATCTACCCATCTATAATTCTATCCATCCATCATTCCATCCATCCATCCATCCATCCATGTGTCGGTGGTCTACACCCTCCTGCTCTCTCCCCCCCGCTCACCTTGAGCCACTGCTCGGCCTGCTCCTTGCTCTGCAGGCCCAGGACGAGGGTCTCCCCTCCCATGGGGATCACCTTCAGCTTGTGCTCCTTCTTCTTGGGCAGCTTCTCCTTGTAGACCACGGTGCAGCCCAGCAGACTGACGTCCAGCAGGGGGGTCTGCTCTTTGGAGCTCTTGTAGCACTGAGGGGTGTAGCACACATGGAGACACCATCATGGATACTTGATGTTTTGTCCTTCACAACATCCTGGACTTTCTTTCTTCTTCTTCCCCTACTGGGTGACCTTTGTCCCAGTCGCATTGTATGGTTATGGATTTATTCTCTATACAGTATATTTGTGTTAAGGACAGTAAAAGTAAAAACTGTAGAATATTTAGCAACAAATGAAGAGTACCAGCCTCTACACATATCAAATGTGTGTAAGTATAAGTGCACACCATACCGTATGCTACATCTCTAAGCTCCCCTACATTTGCCACTTGTTTCCATTATAAACATGATAAGTCCTCCACCCACCAGGAGGCGATGTTCTCGGATGACACACAGCTGTTTGGCCCACTGGCCCAGCCACTTCTTCCTCCAGAGGAAGGCGCAGATCCTGGCGTCCTTCATCAGCTCGATGGACGCCTCCGTGGACGGCCACTGGTGCTGCGCGGACAGCGTCGACTTCCCCTTGGTCACTTCCTCCTCGTCGTATGACTCGTAAGAGCTGCTCACCGCCTCGCCGTCGTCTGGGGAGAGGAGGAAGGAGTCAGAGCTGACCGGAGGAGAAGGAGGAGGAAGGAGTCAGAGCTGACGGAGGAGAAGGAGGAGAGGAGGAGGAAGAGGAGTCAGAGCTGACTGGAGGAGAAGGAGGAGGAGGAGAAGGAGGAGGAGTCAGAGCTGACTGGAGGAGAAGGAGGAGGAGGAGGAGGAAGGAGTCAGAGCTGACTGGAGGAGAAGGAGGAGGAGGAGGAGGAGGAAGGAGTCAGAGCTGACTGGAGGAGAAGGAGGAGGAGGAGGAAGGAAGGAGTCAGAGCTGACTGGAGGAGGAGGAGGAGGAGAGAGGAGGAGAGGAAGGAGTCAGAGCTGACTGGAGGAGAAGGAGGAGGAGGAGGAGGAGGAGGAGTCAGAGCTGACTGGAGGAGAAGGAGGAGGAGGAGTCAGAGCTGACCGGAGGAGAAGGAGGAGGAGGAGTCAGAGCTGACTGGAGGAGAAGGAGGAGGAGGAGTCAGAGCTGACCGGAGGAGAAGGAGGAGGAGGAGTCAGAGCTGACTGGAGGAGAAGGAGGAGGAGGAGTCAGAGCTGACCGGAGGAGAAGGAGGAGGAGGAGTCAGAGCTGACTGGAGGAGAAGGAGGAGGAGGAGTCAGAGCTGACTGGAGGAGAAGGAGGAGGAGGAGGAGGAGGAGGAGTCAGAGCTGACTGGAGGAGAAGGAGGAGGAGGAGGAGGAAGGAGTCAGAGCTGACTGGAGGAGAAGGAGGAGGAGGAGAAGGAGGAGGAGGAGTCAGAGCTGACTGGAGGAGGAACGTGAGGGTGACCGAGGGGATTGAAATGGATGAGTTTTTGGTATTCCTGGTGAACGAGCGATGAGCTGGCTAGAGACTTCATCTGTAGGAGAAGTGATGAAGAGATGAGGAGAGAATGAAGGGATCCTGTGAAATGTGTGAGGAGCATTCATCGGGATGCACAGAACCTCTCAGGACCCGGACAGGAGAACGTGCTGATCGTGCAGGCAGGCACTCCCACTCAATGTCTCTCTCTGTCTCTCTATCTCTCTTTCTCACTCTTTTCTCTCTCTCTCTCCGTCTCACACACGCATGCCAATGTTCCATTACAAACTTAGCAGACACATGCACACATAAACACAGAGACACCTACACACACACACAGACACAGACACAGACACACAGACAGACACATGCATGTGCACAGTAATAGGAGATGTAGGCTTGTACCCCGTGTGATCACAGCATAGACCACACTGTCTGAGCTCTCTACCCGGGTCCACGCCTCTGAGAGCAGGCGGAAACAACCCATGTTGTCTACAGGGTGAAGAGACGAGGGTGCAAGGCCAGGGAGAGGAGCGGAGAGAAGGAGGGGAAGGAGAGAAAGATGAGAAAAACCTTTGATGCACATGACACATAGTTGGACCTAACCCAGACTACATTGGTAAACGTAAGACTGTTCTGGAAGATACATTTTGATGGTGGCAGTAGTGCCATGGCTGGAAAGTAAATGTGGTTGAGTTTATTGTGACTTGTTTTGAACAGGAACAGGTGGTTACACCAACAACA
Organism: Mallotus villosus; assembly: GCA_903064625.1. NCBI lineage: Eukaryota > Metazoa > Chordata > Actinopteri > Osmeriformes > Salangidae > Mallotus > Mallotus villosus. The sequence goes on along the minus strand of CAEFZP010002707.1, from coordinate 76,246 downwards.
CGGGACAGAAGTGTCTCGTGTCTGTAGGTTGTCATTTCTCCATTGCGGTCAAAAAGCTGTGAAGCCATTCTCAAGGACAAAGGACAACAGATTTGAAAAAACCAAGGGCCTGTCTAACCAAACGTATTCACACGCCCGCTCCCCTCTACCCACAGACACCCACAAGGCTTTTCACAGTTCTCTTTTTATCTGCCAATAGACGTTTGAATCTACCGGATAGTTTCATTTATTTTTCATGGCCAAGTCCCCTACTTCTTTTCAAGTGAATGGTTTGTCTAGAATTGCACAAAAGCTGATAGCGAGAAACGATTGCCACATTTAATTTGAGTGCTGCTAGCAATGTCTGTTGAATCTTACATCATTCGTTCTAACAACAGCTCTCAAGCACGGTTTTCACCTTCCACCTAGCGTTTGTTTCTCATTTCAACGTTATTCTGTTCGTCACTTTGTATGTGTTTCCCGTCTGTCCCCTCCCCTCCCACGGATCACCTCAGCCCTCCACAATCTCCCGCTCCCCCGGGCTGTGGTCATCGTTTCTCTTCTGGGTCCAGGGCCAGAAGAAGAAGAACAAAGCACAGCCCTGTTCTCTTCTTCTGCCCTCTCTTTCTCGTCATCCACTTCTGTATCCGTGTCCGTGTCTCTTTCTCTCTCTCTCTCTCTCTCTCTCTCTATCTCTATCTTTATCTCTCTCCTGTCTGTTTCAGTCAGTCTCCTCCCTCTGTCTCTCTCTCTTTTTGTCCCTCTTTTGGACTACCTCGCTCTCTCTCTTCCGCTCTCCCACACAGTTGTTGTTCCGCGTGCCCCCGTCTCTTGCTGTCTTGCTCTCGGTCTATCTTGAGGACTGATCCCAAAAAAACAGCCCAAGTTATGAATCAATGGCTTCCTTTGACCACAAGAAAGAGAGAGAGAGCGAGAGAGAGAGAGCGAGAGAGAGAGAGCGAGAGAGAGCAGAGTCAACAACAAATCATGCTGTCAGAATGTCAGGAGAGTCACTTCCCCTCCAAACAGACTCCACGTTTGGCACGTGTCCACCATCGTCCCACTTGCATAAACTGAATCTTCTCGAGTCTCAATCCAGTTTCATACTAACACGGTACCACTAACACACTGTTCCTAATATGGTGCACTGTTACATATACCTCCTGTTGATCGTCTATACAGTATGACTACATTTACAAAGGTTTAAAAGATGTTTCCGCGCGATAAAAAAAGGAAAAATTACTTTTCTTCATCAGAGTTGACGGTACTCTCTCAGCTGCTACCTAGAATCATTACACCATTCATGATGGTGAACCGGAGCTATGATTTTAGATGGTTGAAACCTTTTTCTCTAAGAGAGTGTGGTACTAGCTATGGCTGAAGGAGGATTCGTGACTAGGGTGGCTGTGTGACAGGGAGACGGGGAGACGGGGAGACGGGGAGACGGGGAGACGGGGAGACGGGGAGAGACGGGGAGACGGGGGACGGGTGACGGGGAGACAGGGAGACAGGGATACAGGGATACAGGGTGACAGGGAGACAGGGTGACAGGGGTGACGGGGGAGACAGGGAGACAGGGAGACAGGGAGACAGGGGAGACAGGGGAGACAGGGATGACAGGGATGACGGGGAGACGGGGAGACGGGGAGACGGGGAGACGGGGAGGAGACGGGGAGACGGGGGAGACGGGGAGACAGGGAGACAGGCACACAGACATGCAGTAGCTGCTTACCGTTGTTGGTGATGTCATAAGGCTGGGCCTCCTCATAGTACCCTTCCTCCTGGCAGGCCGGGGCTGGGGTCGGGGCCGAGGCCACGGGCAGGGGAAAGGGCTCTCTCCCTACCACACCCTGATGGAGAGAGAGGAAGAAAGAGAGAGACGGTGAGACAGAGGAAAGACCGGGGAGTAAGACTCGAGGGAGGAAAGGGGATTGAAATAGTGAGGAGACAGGCGGGAAGAGAGAGAGGATGAGGTGAGGAGGAGGAGGAGATGAAAGTAAAAGTGGAAGGAGGGAGAGAAGTAGGCTATTGGGAAAAAAAGAGATTGAGAGGAGATGTGTGGAAAGGAGTAGAGCAGATGACAGAGAGATAGAGATAAGGAGAGGTGACGGAAGCACTTGCATGAGTCATACTGTACAACACAGCTCTTTGTTCTCTCCTGCTCTGTACATTATTGTATCTCTGTCACTTTACACCAAGCAATTAAACACACACAAGCACACTGCACACACATTCAAGGATACCTTGACTCGCAGTCACCTTAATGTACACTTTTCACTAAAGACAAACATCATCCAACTTGGGGGCTTAGACCTATTGGCCAATCCAGCTGTCACTCAAGGTGGTCTCCTATTGCTCACTCAAAGGGGAATTCCACGTGTAACCAATCCTGCTCTGACCTCACCCTTTGGACCGGGATGGGAATTCCACACATGTTTGCTTCTTTGGGGAGGGGGTGACACACACACACACACACACACACACAAACACACACACACACACACACACACACACACACACACAGTATACACACAGGCACACACACACACAGGCACACACACACACACACACAGAGGCACGCACACACACACAGGCAGGCACACACACACACACAGGCGCACACACACACAGTGCGTGTGTCTGGGTGGGCTCAGCCCCCGGTGGCTTTCCCCAAATCAATCAGCCTGGTTTTACCCACGTTCCCCTGGGGTCCACTTGTCTACTGTTCCCTCTCTAACAACATCCCGCAGGCAGAGCTGTCTACCGCGTTTCCCCACAACGTCTGCTGTTACAGCCACACGCACGCACGCAGTCACACACACAGTCACACACACAGTCACACACACACACATACACACCGGGCAGAGTTCTCTGTGTGGTCAGGCCAGATGTGAAGAATGTTGCACTGTGGACTTTTTCGTCTTGAAACAGACAATAATAGATGATGAAAGGAAATGTAAGATGTGAGTGTACAGTTTGAATTTATTGTGATGTACTTTCACCTTTTCATACATTTAAAGTACAACATTTTGAAGCAGGCACTGATCAGACCCCACCAGAAAAACATCACATGTTCCTTTTCTATTCAATCAGTTCAAGAACTTGACAAATAACAACACAAACACGATTACATCATTTCGAACGGACTTGCTGGGATTTCCGTGGTTTTCAAAGTATTCCCAGAATATATTGAATCTCATTGAACAAACCTTCTGCTAACTCAGAACAGATGTCATGAGCTGTCATAACATCTGATGTCATCGTTTAATCCCGATACCGTCTTGGTGACATGTGGCAAAGTCGGCGTTCCACCACGAAGGAGAACAACATCCTAAATCACTTGACGTAAACCTCAGTCACTTGACAGATAGACGCCTTCGGTCACATGCCTTTGAGCTCCGAGCGCTGATGCACAGCCAATGGAGTATTCTGGGATTTCTGTATATCGTGCTGTACTTAGGCATGATCTTTAGTTTGTTCGCTATTTTGAAGTGAGTCTACAAGGTTGGTTGGACATCACCGGCCTACTCAAATAAAATGTTATGAAACTACACACCTGCATCGAGACACACTGTCTATAACACCACTGGTTTACTAGGGAACCTCTATTGAATTCATGTGAAGACACTACAGTGTGTTTTATGTCGTTATCCGTGTTTGAGAGCACAACATTCTCAGGGTCTCGCCCCTGGCTTTGGCTTTGAGGTGCTGGAAGGCTGAAGAGAAGGGAGTGAACTGACGAGCTAGTCTACACCCCCAGACACAGACCATGATGGAGAGAGAGAGAGAAAATGGGGAAGCACGAGACACAGGAGAGAGAGAGAGAGAGAGAGAGAGAGAGAGAGAGAGAGAGAGAGAGAGCAAGGGAGGAAGGATGTTCAGTCTCAGAGTTAAATACTTTGAGGGTCTGACTGTCGCTGGCAGGACAGGGGATGGATGGAAGGGGTGGAGCGGTGGGGGGGTGTGGTGGGGTGGAGCGGTGGAGGGGGTGGAGGGGCAGTGGGGGGAGTAGAGAGCTGACAGAGAAACTATGTGAGGACAGAGCGGCTACAAAGACATAGTCCTGAGCAGGGAGGTTTTGGTGGGAAACACGCGTGAGATGACCTGATATCTACTGTGGATGACGCTGGGAAAGCTCTCCTTCTTATTGGATGACATCTCTATCACACACCCCAACAGTGCACTGTGATAAAAAGGCAGAACATCTGTCAGTGATTAAATCTAAAAGGCCAAGCATTCCAGGGCAGCCCCCTCTCCTCTTCTCTCTCCCCCTCAAACTGGCTATGTCTGTTCTTCTAGTCAGGGCCAAGAGGCAGCATGGTGGAGCACACTGGAGCGCAGCTGGCCTGATATCACACAGAAAGAGGGAGAGGGATAGAGAGCGAGAGATCCATACAATAGTATGCATGTTCTTTGTTCATATGCTTGTGTGTGTGTGTGTGTGTGAGGCAGAGATACAGAAGGTGTGTGTGTGTGATGCTCGGTTTGAGAAGGTGTTGTGTGTCTCTCCATAGCCTCTGAATCTGCCTCTGCCTCTGCCTCCCAAAGCCTCTAACTCTGCCTCTGCCTCCATAGCCTCTTAATCTGCCTCTGCCTCCAAAGCCTCCAACTTTGCCTCTGCCTCCATAGCCTCTAAATCTGCCTCTGCCTCCAAAGCCTCGAACTCTGCCTCTGCCTCCAAAGCCTCGAACTCTGCCTCTGCCTCCAAAGCCTCAAACTCTGCCTCTGCCTTTCTCAGCATGTGTACTCTCCTAACACTCATCTCAATACCAGTAACAGCTCCCACTTCACATGGCAACCAGGACCCCCATTCTCCCACCCGCTCGTCTCATCACCACGGTAACACCAGGGCCATGGAAGCGGATCAGGAGTCAGGCATAAATAACAAAGTGTAGAAGTGGGCGAGTGGGAAAAAAGGAAAAATTCTAACGAACACCCAGAACATGGAAAATCCCTGGTTCCCATGCCAAGGAATCCAGCACAGCAACAAAAAAAAACACACATTCACACTGCCGTGCTGGGAACAGAGGAATGGGTAGAAGGTAACGATACAATTATTCAGGATGTTGGAAAACAAGGGCTGTCTATTGTACTCCACTCACCTCAGTTCATATCTCTGTTCTACTGTCTATTGTACTCCACTCACCTCAGTTCATATCTCTGTTCTACTGTCTATTGTACTCCACTCACCTCAGTTCATATCTCTGTTCTACTGTCTATTGTACTCACACTCACCTCTCTGTTCTACTGTCTATTGTACTCCACTCACCTCAGTTCATATCTCTGTTCTACTGTCTATTGTACTCACACTCACCTCTCTGTTCTACTGTCTATTGTACTCACACTCACCTCAGTTCATATCTCTGTTCTACTGTCTATTGTACTCCACTCACCTCTCTGTTCTACTGTCTATTGTACTCCACTCACCTCTTCTCTCTGTTCTACTGTCTATTGTACTCCCCTCACCTCTTCTTTCTGTTTTACTGTCAAGCTCACTGTTCCAGCAAAATAATAGAGGTAGTACGTACAGTAGATTAGCTAGTAGGTAATTTTCACCGGCATGATTGGCGATAATAGTAGCCTACTAAATAGATGGAGCATACTAATATAATTTTCGTAATAATCATGCACTTGCCTTTTTTCACAAAGCAATTATTCAACAAATTCCTTATTCAACCAATGGCAGAGGTGCAAGGATGTGTTGTTTAAATGCTGCCCCGCATGTCAGCAGTTCTCTTTCCTATCTGACGCTTGGCACTGCTATCTTTAGCCTCAGTCTATTTCCAGAACAGGCAGGACGCGATGCCACTCTGCACCGCTCTGACATTCTATTGACTTTCGTCTCTATGAAAAACTTCAGAGATTGTGTCACATCTTTAGACATTGGGCATTGCCATTGAAGCGTGCTACAGGCTTTCCAGGAGAAGACTCAGAAAATGAAATGGATGCCTGTACAAGCCCAGGACACGATCAGAGCACCGTAGCCCGGAGTGTCAGCCCGGGACCAGGACAGCTGGAGCTGCTCACAGGCCCAATGAGGGTGAGGGTGGAGGAAAGCCTGTTCACCGTGGAACGCACCCTGCTGGGGCAGAGCAGCGAGTACTTCTGTGCCCTCTTCCGCTCCGGCATGAGGGATTGCCAACAAGACGAGCTGTATCTTAAAGGGGGAGTGCGTGCGAGGGGTTTCCTAATTGCTTTGTCCGTATGCAGGGGTGAGACCCCCGACATCAGGGACCCGGATGAACTTGTGGAAGCCGTCGAGTGTGCCGCCTTCCTGCAGGTGGCTCCCTTGGCGCGACACCTGTGTGACCTCGTCGACTCGGACAGTTGCCTCCTGCTATACCACGCCGCAGCGATCTATGGCCTGCCGACTCTATTTCACAGCGCTGCTCTCTTCCTCCGCGATGCCTACGCTGACCTGAGGGAGGCGGCGGAGAGCGCGCTACCTGCGGAGCTTCTCAGATACGCCGAGTCACTGTCCCCGGCCGCGTACGTCGCTCTGGGAACCCACTCCCCGTCCATGGAACTTTTGCATGACTCTTTTAGGAATGTTTGCTACCTGGATGAGGAAGAGGAGGAGTGGAAGCAGCTGACTGACCTCCCGACCCTCTGTAGCACCTCCATGGCCGGAGTTACAGTCCTGGACAACCGACTTTACATCGTAGGAGGCGTCTACGGGTATGGGAAGGACACGGTCGATTGTAGCTTCTGCTATGATCCGGAGAAGGGAGTCTGGGGCATGCTACCCTGGACCCCAGCAACCCCGATGTGACTTCACCCTCCTGGGACTCGAGGGGCGACTTTACGCAGTGGGCGGCGAGCACAAGAAAAGGACGATATCTTCAGCGGAGGCCTATGATGTCGTCAAAGGGGAGTGGACGTTCATAAGGCACGCGCCGAGACCGGTGGCGTCGGCGGCGTGCGCCGTGGCGAGACGGCGGATGTTTGTGTGTTTCTGGAAGCCGCCTGAGACGACGGATATTTATGAATACATTCCGGCGAAAGACGAGTGGACTCTCGTCACCACCATGATAAAACCGCAGAGCTACGGACATTGTATGGTGGCCCACAGGGACAATCTTTATGTCATGCGCAACGGGCCCTCGGACGACTTCCTTCGCTGCCTCATGGATCGCTATAATATCACCACTGGGCAGTGGACAGCGTTGCCTGGACAGTACATCAACAGCAAGGGGGCGCTGTTCACCTCGATGATCAGGGGTGACTCGGCATTTACTGTCAAACACATGCTGACTCTGGAGTACAGCATCGCTGGAGACTTGTGGAAACCACGTAGGCAGATGAAAGGGTTTCCAAAGAGTGGTTCCCTGTGGACATGCTTACTGCGGCTACCTAAGACTAGAACAGGGAACTCTGACGGAGAAAAGAGGGGGTCACTGACAGATAAAAGTGAGCAAATTGTAGAGGCTCTCTTGGAACTGTGAATGTACTTACATGACAGTTAATAGCGACACACAAATGCATATATGGGACAGTTATAACCTCATTGAGAAACTAAAAGCAAATAAAGACCTTGATGAAGACTAACTGATGGCGTATGAAACATAAATCGGTCATACACAATGTTGAAATGGGAATTCAGAATCCAGATGGAGCGCTAGGACGATGAACTCACACACAGTGGCCCATCAGCCACCACATGGCCTCTTCAACCACTGTAACAGCTGTTTCTAATCAGAACCTCCGCACTGTGTGTGTGTGTGTGTGTGTATGTGTGTGTGAGTTCAAAGGATCTTAGGGGACGTCCATACCCCATCCTCCTGTCTGTCTGTGGTCTCCCCTGCCTCTTTCACGCTGAGCGAAACAGAAGCCACCTAGCCGCCGGTCAACATAAAACTCAAACACACATACGGTTCCCCCACTCGCTTCCTTCTTTTATCACTCCAAGTGGGATTAAATACCTGTTGCTGTGGGTGATTATAGCACGTATTAAATCTCAGGGAGCTGCAACATCTGGGATTTACGACTGTGGGAATGTAGGTTGATTTTTTGCGGCTTTTGAAAATACACTGCTACTATTGAATATGAGAAACTCCAAGAGAGATGTGATACCGTGGAAATGATACTGACTAATGATAGGGGAATCATAGGTTCATTACATGTACAAAAGTAAGAGGAGCCATTATTGAGCTTTGTGGCACATGATTTTGGATGAATACTATGTGGTCGTTGGATTTGATGCTGTGAATCTGAACATTACTCACCGTCCTGGGTGGAGGTAGGTCTGGAAGGCTCTTTTGAGGGGCGGGCACAGGTTTTCCTCCTTTTCCATTGGTCAGGTCATCTGATATGTTAGTTGACAATATTGACAAGGAGACAATGTTACAGACAGAAGGGAAATAATACCTTCCTTAAAAAATTATGATCACTTTTTAGAAATAAATAAAGGGGAAACCTCTTCATGGTCTTTTGACCTTTAAAATGATTAGATTTGTAGTTTAATGAACAATATAGGATTAAACTACACTGCAAGGGCAAAATGCATTACATTAATTTCCAGACAAATTCATTTTCCTGTTTTTGGCCAACTGTCAATGTTAACTGCTATGTTCTCTGGTTCCTTTGAATTATGTGGTACAATAATTGCTCCCTCTTGACATACACTTTTTAAAGGTTGCTGCAGAGTTCAAATTGAATATATTTGGACGGCCATTGTAATTCGATTTGCCAAGACTCAGCACCACAGTTTACCAAGTAGTGTCAGTGCAGCTCATTTTGTCAGGAAATGAAAGATTGTGGCTGTAGCTAAAACAGTTGCCAGAAGTACTGGTCTTTATGCTTTGTTTATGTCTCCGAGCTTAAGCCATTAACTGTCTTCTTTACACGTCAGACATTCCACTCACTTCCTCCCAGAAAAACTGACATCTGGGTTGCCATGGGAGCACAAGCCGTGAGCGAGCCTCATACTGTAAGGGACAGCAGTGACAAAGTCACTGAAGAGAGAAAGCTGAGCAAGCTGCAAATGACTCCATATTTCCTCATGTGAAGTCGTTTGCAATTGCAGATTGCTTTTGACTTGGACCCTCATGTTGTAGTAATGCTGTTAGTTAAAGGCGTTTATTTCACAATGGATGGGATTGTTAGATAAGACTTTTGAACAAATATACTTAACTAGGCAGTAGATACGTGATTTTGTGTTCCACAAAGGGCTATTTACATTTCGTCATTTAGCTGAGACTCTTATCCAGAGTGACTTACAGTAAGTTCAGTGACATTCCCCCTGAAGCAAGTAGGGTGAAGTGCCTTGCCCAAGGACACAACCTGAAAAAGCTCAGCCACCTGACTCCTAATATATATTAAAATAAAAATATATAGCTTTTAAAAAAAATATATTTGGCCTACAATGGACTACTCAGGATTCTTCTGAATGCATTAATGTAAGGAGGACATAAAAAAATATATAGTATATAATATATGTAGTTTTATCATGGCACCAAAATAAAAACTTGTGGCTAGCTCTTCTGTGTAGTGAACGTGGGCGTTATATCCAGTGTACTCTCAAACTCATTCTTCATCACAGTCCAAACATAACAGCCTGGGCCTCAGATGGGAGTTAGGGTAGAGAGAAGCAGAGAGAGAGTGCTGAGAAACAGACAGGAAATGGGGTGATAGAGAGGGGGGGCGCGTGAGAGGGAACGGATGTTTGTGGCAACGTTTTATACACCGACTTGACACCTCACTGCTATATCTATCTAGACAATCTGACCGCTACATTTCAGTAGGAGCTATTTTAGTGATGGCAGAACAATGACCGTCTTGGGTAGATGACGAATTATGGGGCAAATGGACTGATTAATGGATTATTCGATTCATTTATTAATGTCTGATTGACTGCTTGATTGAACGAACAATTGATTCCCTATTTGACATGACCTTGACACTAACATAACGCCTCGGAGCAGCTTCTTCCGTGACGCAGGCGCCGTTCTCACCTCTGTCAGTCTTGTCCTGGCCTTTCCCAGAGACGGTGACTTTGTTCATGTAAATGTACTCCTCATCGCCACCTGAAGTTTGACGGACAAAGAAAGTTCACATTGCAGAATGAGAGATAGAAGGCTTTAACTGTGGAACGTACAGTTAATAATGTGCTTGCTAAGAACAGGGGGTAAGAACAACGCGTACATAGTGAAGTGGCAAAATCTGCATTGACTCTATTACTATATTATTGCATGCAACCTGGTCCTACACCTGTAAATGTAAGAATGAGAGAAAGAAAGCATAACTAAAATATCATAATAATAATATTGAAATAACAATGTTCTTGCATAGGTTCACAGTTTTAAAATAACTGCACAATAAGTGCAGGTAGAAATAATAGATTATAACTTATTACATCAGTTTGCTCCTCACACCTGTTTTCCTGATTCCTGAAACTCAGGATTAAAAAGGTATCAAGTGAACAAGCAGTGCGTTATCCTGGTACACTGGCCTATTCAAAACCTCTCTCTCTCTTTCTCATGTTCTTTCGTCTTGCTTTGCACTCATCTAACATTCCTCCCAGAGCTCTGTGTCAGAACAGATGGAGCAGTGTGTCCGTGCGCTCTTTGAAGGCTTTCAAGATCTCACGACTAAGATGGACCATAGCGCTCCTCCTGATCCCAGCGCGCAGCTCGCCATCAAAGATGAAACTTCATGTTTGAGTTGGAAGGATTTCATCCATATTGGATGTAAGTGGATTGTAGGACTATTAGCCCATTAAATGTAAGCAGCAAAGCAACAAAAAAAGACAATAAAGTCCCTGCTGTGCAGAGGCAGTGCAGTCGTGGGCCCTGTCTGGTTAGCTCCCTGCTGATGCTCTCCTGTTTTCTGCTAATTAAACGTCCTGCCCAGCCAATGAAGGGAAGACAAACCATAACTTTGCAGCTGAAAGTTTAAGGCCGAACGCAATAAATGTTATAGTATATGTACTATGCTACAGATACCTATAACTTTGTGGTTTCCAAAGAAACAGACCCAGAGATATTGGCGTCGCTGCACGCCCCTCCTCTGCAGGATGTTTCCCCTTTGATATGGATATCAGGGTAGCAGGCTGAACAGCACCACAGTCAAACTGTGTTTTGCCTGTACAGTGAAAACAGATTTTGGAGGATGGAAATGAATGCTATTTATAAACTGCTACTCAAAGGAAGTCAGCATCCCATGAGGATAAGTGCAGCCTTGGAAAAATGATACAGTTAGGAGCCAGGGGAGGAAGTGAAGGGGAGACCAGGAGCAAAAAATACTGTTTCAAAGAAGATACTATTTTACTACAGACAGAAGCAAACGTACCACTCCTTACTTGTCTGTATTACAGTTGACAATTTGTTTCCACAAGGGTGGACGACCGAGGAGCAAACACAATGTGCTCTGAACTGTTTACCATGCCTGAGAGGCAAATATTCACAATCATTGGAAGCTCTCCAGTTCTTCTCCGGAGGGGACAATGAGAAGACCGGAGATTATCGTTCCTGTTAAAGAGCTAGCCCTCGCTCCAACTTCTGAGGAAGGTTAACAAGCAGGTTATAGGTGAACTGAGAGTGGTGGGGAAGCTGATTCTAAAAGCTGTGACTCACATCGTGCTTCCCCTGCTCCAGTGGAGACGTGCTGGCGGATGCATGTCGGTGCGACGGCAGCTAAACTGAAGTTTCTGCTTTCAGTTTCATGTTTGACTGAAAGTGTGATGCCCTTGGCTCATAGCTTTTTCCAAGTCTACACACATTTATATTGGGTAGAGCCTAGAGAATGTTTTAGCATTATCGGTACATTAAGAGAGTAAAAAGGATTCAGCATCAAGTCTAATGACACTCGATAGAGAGTCAGGCAGAATTCTGAAAGGTTCAAAGGGTCACCTTCCCCTACCATTGCCCCTGTAAGATTGCAGCAGGTCGGAGAGGAGGCCTTTCTGGATGGTAGCGTTCCCACTCAGGTTTTCCTTGTCCAGGACGACGAGGAATCGCTGGAGCTCCACCAGCAGAAGGTCCAGCACTGGAGATATTCAGGAGACAAAGCATTCTCAGTCAGCTGGTTTTAAACCCAATTCTGTACAGTTAATATGCAGTTAGACATTCTCAGTCAGCTGTTTTTAAACCCAATTCTGTACAGTTAATATGCAGTTAGACAATCTCTTTTGGTAGAGACCTGTCCAAGATGGCAGTATATATATATATATATATCATATGTTATATATGTCTTTATTTATCAACTTTGCCCGACTGTTACTTTTGGACAATCATAAACCTAAAGTCCAAAGTGTGTCAGTGTTTCAATCCGAGTATGTCTACCTTACTGGTGATAACGTGAAGCCTGAGACGTATTATTTTGCCACAAAACAAATGTCAAGTATGGTTTCACTTTTTCATGCCCTGTACTGAAATGTATTTCATTTCAGCTTTCAGTCGAAGCCTCTCACCACCGCTGGCTGTTTTTGTCTCACGGTAGCATATCATGGGCCACTTCGAAGAACGCGAGATGTTGAAGGAATCCCCATCTTTATCATTACAACCATCTTCTCATGTTCTCTCAGTCTTTTCTATCCAACTCCCTATGTTTACAGTTTGAAGTCTGCTTGAGCTTGTTATGACTGCAGACATGGGTCAGTGTCAGAGGGGAAGGGGCTGGTGTGAGGGTGAATGGGGCCACTGTGTCTGCCAGCCCGTAGGGTGCTGCCCACACATCCTCCAGAGGTCAGCGTCGAACCCTCTCAGGTCAGTGTGGGGGGGGAGGGTCTCTGTGGCCTGGTTCACTGTATCTGACTCTTGTGAAAAGGCCCTCGTGACAGTGGGCCTCACTGTGTGACCACTTCTAACTGACAGAAAACAGAGGCGGAAAAAAAGGAAGATAAAAGGAAGAAGCAGGTCAGATATTCGTGGGGGTGCAGTGGTGTTTCGTTTTCGGTATGCTGCTCCACCTCTTCCATTCAAACAGGAGTTGTTTGAAGTCTTGACTAAGTCCAAGGCGAAGCAGAATCGTTTGGGAACTCTTTGAGGATTGTATTTGTGGAAGATTTGAGGTGACGTGCATACAAATGTATTGTGTCACTTCTAAGAAGTTGCTTTCGTGCACTTTGACACTCCACAACTGAGCAGAAGAGCAACAGCTGTCTAATGAGGACTAATTTAAAACTTTTTATACAGGACAGCGCCGCTATGATATTACCAACATAGTTTCCGTATTCCATCATCAACGATCCTAATTTTCGAGAATCACATTTAAAAATGGCAGACGACACGGAATGTTTGCTTACTTCCCACAAAATCCCTCCAGTTCTTGTAAACATTTACTGTCAGTTTGAACTCTCTTGACTTGCAGCTCCTCCAGTCAGAAGCTGCTTCAAACCCCGGTTCATCAACTCTTTAAAAAGAGTTTTGGTTGGAACCATTCGGCCCCACGTACTTCAAAGGGTTTCTGGAAAGAGGGACTTTTCCAGCGTAAGGCATCCCACTCCAGTCAGCTCTGCCTTCGGGAGGCGACGGCTTGGCTTCCCCAGTCTCATGTTTCTCCTGGTGCTTCTCCTCCTCAAGCTGAGTCAGCTGATGGGAGTTCACGTGCAGAGCTCCACTGTGGCATAACGTCATCGTTTTACACTCCTGTGAGGTAAAGAAAATCGACCTCGCCTACGCATGAACACGTCGAGCCACAATTAAAACACAGTATTTAAGTAGCCCTCCACCCAGACCAGTTCATGTACTGTACTTACAACATCAGCGCTCAATTATATATTTGTTTGGACCATTAAAGCATCCTCAAATGCCGTGTTAACAGCAGAAAGCCAGTCCAACACAACCCTTGTTAAGCTGCTTATTTTCTGCTCATTGTGTCCAAACATTTTCCCAAGCCTTCCCCGCTATGTGTTTGCAGAGATTGACTCAGATGGCCTTTTGGAGAGGGGGGCCCTGGGAAACGGAGTCAGCTGATGAGATAGGGGTCTGAGTGGGCTGTCTCCATGGGTTACTGGTTGGCAAGGTGCCCACAGACCAGTGAAATACAGTAGTGACAGCAGCAAACACAATATCAATACTCTGTTCCCAGAGAACTGAAAGCAGGGGCCAAGTAAGCAGGCAGCAGTCACAAGGTTTTACTTCATCTTCTAAACCTGCTTGTCCAAATCTTACGTAGGATGTGAGTGTGTGTGCGTGTGTGTGTGTTGTGTGTGTGTGTGTGTGTGTGTGTGTGTGCCATTAGATGGAGATGGGCTTCATCTCCCAATGGAAACACATCATCCTGGTCGTGTGTAAACTTGGTACACAACACTGTCCTGGGTGTCATTATACTTTCAAGCAGACTTGTCCACAAGTCAGTCCAAGTATTTAAGGTAGAATCCAGGTCAAATATTTTAGAGTGAGATGGAGTTTCTTTATGACTTAAGTGTGACTCAAGTCCAAGTCCCCAACATTCCATTTGTGCCTCATAGCCACAAGTCTTCTGACAAACTTGAGCAAATTCTTCAGTTCTAAAATGAAACCATCTTATTTCCAGGAGGCAGACCATGTTTGAAACCTGGTGCTCCATCTTTTGCATGGCAAGCAGAAAAATCTTAGTGACACATCTAAACTAAGCAAGTGCAAGCACGAAAAGACCCAAAGAAGGTTTTCACTCAAGAACCTCCTGGCAAACATGCATGTTGACAGCAACAGTGAAGTTCTGGTCAACTTGCTATTTCCGTCTGACAGACGACCACATTTAAACCCCGCTGTGGCTTACAGAGGCTCATGGTCTAGGTTTGGCTGCCGTCTTCATGTCAGAACACATCATTTCTATGATCGGCGAGGGCCGCCCACGGACTCCAAACTGAGACAGCGTCAGTCTTGTGGGCGGTCACAAACAAGCTGGTCGTGTGTGTCGGTGCATGTATAATGTGCACTGTGTCTGTGTGCATGAGAGTATTTCTGTTGTGAGGTGAAACTGCATGGTGTGCTGGTGGAACAATGTGGCGTGTAAATCCATCTTTGCAACACCGTCTTGTCGCTGCATTAATAATAGGCAAGCTATGCAAAGGTTGACCTCACGTCACTGTTCAATACTCAACTATGCATCCTCCTTGAGTTTTCCTCGCTACGGTAGCAACACGGCATTTTGTAAGGTATGTTTTTAGTTGGGACGAATCACCATCTGATATTTAGATATTTATTACCTTGACACAAGCTGCCAACTCTATTTCAACAAATGCAATTCCATCTATAACAGCACACCAAGCCAAGTCCATGACTTTCCAAGGTGTATTCACGGTTCATAATGAAACCTTGAAATGGTTTTCTATGGTTTCATGATAAGATGCATAGTGCTGAGTATTCAGTCAAATCTCACTTGCTGAATTGACTGATCACAGTACAGCTCATCTCTCGCTAACTGTTGTGTGAACAGTGAAACGGCAGACCTGAGAACATAACTCGGGCTTGGAGCTCCTGCTGTGAACTTCACAAGCACAGCACACGTCTCCAGTTCTCGTCTCCACTTTATTTATGTAGAGTTATCTGGATTAAACCAGGAAGTCGAAGAAAATCGGATTTTAAAGGGAAAATAAGAACACTGTTGAGCAAACTCCATTTCCCTTAATTACAGACTCCCTCGTCAAGGGAGCCCAGACGTTCTCTTCACATTTCACTCTCCATGTCCAGCCTATGGGTGGGGGTGAAAGTGAAAGGTTTGGGTTTTGAATGTGTACGGATGATAACAGGTCAAGGAGGTTACATGAAGTGTCTTTGGTATGTCAGGCATCCCAGCTGAGAGGGGTTGATCTCAAACCACCCACACGCCTTCAACACTGTAGAGGAAAACACACTGAAGGCTTTGCAGTAACAGTAGCCTGTCTGTTGTGTCATACAGCTGTATTTACTGTTGGTCAGCTGTGTGTGCATGTAAACTACACCGTACTGCTGTGCATGTAAACAGTAATGGCCAAAACAGTGAGAGTTTGAAGTGAACATGGAGGCAACTCTCTGTCGGAGCTGCGTGTGTCAGGCGAGTGCCTGGAAGGCTGGACAGGTGTGCAGGGGAGGGCGTAAGGAGAGAAGACTGATCCCAGGGCAGACAGACCCTCTGGCTGGGAAGGAAGAAGAGAATAGGCTTACACTTCTGGCCTGTCCATCATGGTCTCCACTCACCAACATCTGCCTGCGTGTGTGTGTGTGTGTGTGTGTGTGCAGACACACATAACTACCCATATGTGTGTGTTTTTCGACCTCTTCCTCTCTCTCTACATTTTTACTGCAGAGTTGAAAGGCGTGGGAGCGAGAAGTGGGATGTTTAGTCAAGCCAGTAGTAAACGAGTAAGGCTTGTTTCTGTCAGTCTCTGAACCCCGGCCAACTAGCCCCGCTACTATACTGTCGTCTCCAGGGCCTCCAAAACAGGAACAGATGCTGGCGACTGGAGCCGCCTCCAACAATAACCAACCCTGATGACTCGGGCTGCCGCTCTCTCTCTTTCACACACACACACACACACCTCTTCCTCTCTCTACCCTTCCTCTCTCTACCCTCCCTCTCTCCACCCTTCCACACACCTCTCCATCTCTTTACCCTTCCACACACACACACACCTCTCCATCTCTTTACCCTTCCACACACACACACACCTCTCCATCTCTTTACCCTTCCACACACACACCTCTCCATCTCTTTACCCTTCCTCTCTCTACCCTTCCACACACCTCTCCATGTCTCTACCCTTCCACACACCTCTCCATGTCTCTACCCTTCCACACACCTCTCCATGTCTCTATCCTTCTAAACACCTCTCCATGTCTCTACCCTTCTAAACACCTCTCCATGTCTCTACCCTTCTAAACACCTCTCCATGTCTCTACCCTTCCACACACCTCTCCATGTCTCTACCCTTCTAAACACCTCTCCATGTCTCTACCCTTCTAAACACCTCTCCATGTCTCTACCCTTCTAAACACCTCTCCATGTCTCTACCCTTCTAAACACCTCTCCATGTCTCTACCCTTCTAAACACCTCTCCATGTCTCTACCCTTCTAAACACCTCTCCATGTCTCTACCCTTCTAAACACCTCTCCATGTCTCTACCCTTCCACACACCTCTCCATGTCTCTACCCTTCTACACACCTCTCCAGTTATTGGTAGATAGATAGCCTTTACAGACATGGTTAGCTGACAGAACCGCAGTCGTTTATCCATAAAATGTGACGTCTGAATCACCAAAATGAGGGTGTCATTGCTTAAGTAGTTGCACTAGGTCTGTGCCCGCATCAAGCCTGAACCATCTCACCTGAAGGATGGTTGTTGTTAGAAGGCATACTGTTAAGGAAAGTGAACTACAAAGGATGCAGATGAAATGCTATGAAGCAATAATGATGCAAAAACTGGAATCAAATACAAATCCTTCATCTCCTTTGCCGTGGGTTTGATTAGTCTCAGAAGTTCCTTTTATGACATGTGCGTTCTCTTTGTCTGAATCACTGTCACATTATGGGATGTGGTACATTTGTTTCAAAAGCCATACTGTATTTGACTTGTGCTACTTTTTTGGGTCGCCTAAACATACAACAGAATGTGTTTTTACGTGGTTTATGTTTGTTTGTCTGTTTGCCTAAATGAATGCATGCCTACCCTATGAGTCTGTGTGTTTGTTGTACTGTCTGCAAGTCTGCCTGACAGTTATCTGCCTGACGAGCATGTCTGCGTGTCTGTTTCATAATGTGAAACCATTTGCTTCCCAGATGCTAATTCCTCATAATGAAATTGGTTATAGAGCAGCTGCACAACCATGGAAGCAGGACACGAGACGTGGCGTTGGACTCGGTTCATCTTCACTCACAACGGGACCAATCACCAGCCAGCCAGACATCCAGCCAGCCAATCAGCATCCAGCCAGACAGACAGCCAGACGGACACCAGTACTTTATCATGCACACATCTGAGTTCCAAGCCTCCACATTCTCTTTGTCCTGTGACTCTGAGGTTTTGACCCTGTAGAATTAAACTGTTATGATGTATGGAAATGCATTGACATTACAGATTGTTTCTCCAGGGAAAAAAACCTAAGAGTCCAAAGGGAATTTAAACCAACACTATACAGCACAATAATAACCTTACAATTGCTATGATCATGTGCCTCATCTAAAAGTGGAGCCGTTAGTGGAACTAAAATGTGCATGAGAAGTATTTTGCTGTCATTTTCAAATTTCCAGTATATTTTTACTTAACGTTATTTATGCATGTATTTAATAATGTGCAGACATTGTATAAACAATAAGTGCATTGTATATGCAGAGAAGTGGTACAAGGACTTACTTTAAGAGAAAAAGTCAATAGAAGTGAGTGATTACTAAGCAGAATACATTTTCTAAACAACTGTACTCAGGTACTCATAGTTCAAGCCAGTTTCCTTGCCAACCCCCCCCCCTGCCTCCTGCAGCAACATCTATGTAATGTCCCTCCTCAACCTGCATGTCAGCGACCAAGTCGAGTCACAGCGAGGAACTGCTCGACGACAGGCCTGATTAAAGGGGCCTTTGGCCAAACCGATTGGCTGCCTGTTACTTTTGGCCAGTGCTACCCTCCACATGCACAGTTCACTAGAAGGGTAGCGAGTTCACTCAGACATGGGTGAATTAATCCAAGCTGTGTTTTGTGGTTATCGCCTTAGAAACTGGGAATAGAGGAAAGCCTTGTGTCGACACTATGATGTCATCCCAGTCCTGTCGCAATGCTGGGACGTGGCTTAGGAAACTCTGCAGCAGGTGTAAAGTTGTCTTTGTTCTATCAAATCCAAAGAACATGTCGATTCAGAATGACGGCAAACACCCGCTCTAGCATTGATTGCCAATATCTGATAACGGTGGAATACACAGGTCCGACCGCAAAGTCTACATGTTTCTTCTGCTCACATGACCTGATGACGGAAGTTGTTGAACATGTTTTTCTCACTAGATAAAATCTAACCGAATTAGTAGTGGTTCGGAGGACCCTGATCCAAATCTTCAGACATTCTTAAGAGTGCATAACATGACCCATGCTCAGGGCATGCAAATGAACTGCATGTCACTGGTGACACAATCCCTGCAAGTGAAAATCCGTGCCTGCTCCTTGGGGTGACTGCATTTCACTGGTCACCCTGTAACTTAACTCACATTTTATGACAACCCACACACATGATGTGCATACAAACACACACACACGCAGTGTGTTCCCACTTCCCAGTAGCTCACATAGTCAAGCCCACTATATTCATTCCTCTATAGACCTTGAGTTGGCTCAGAGCATGATTGCTCTAACTGATAAAGAACCAAAAGTCCAGTCATTTATTCTCAGTGTATCATGCCTCTGCTCCCCCTCCTGTCTCTCCTCAGTCTCTCCGTCTCAGAGTCACATTCTGACAGGTACTTTCATACATAATCCAAATGCCTCTCACACATCAAACCAACTGTCTATTTCATTCCAACACCCGTATTTACATGCCTAAGATCGGAGTTCACGTCTTATGAAGTTTGTCATGGCTGGTAATGGCATTACAGAACCCGTAGGCCGAGAAAGGCCATCCCTGAACTGATTGCCTTCGACCGCTCATCGAAAAACTGGTTTCTTGTTTGAGGTTCCAGCTAGGGTCCTTCTCTGCTCTACACCTCCTCCCCTCTAATCAATCCCCCGACTATGCGGGTTTTGGTTGATCAAAGGCCAGCCGGATCAGTTTCTCTCTCTGTTCTCTCTCTTGCACTCACTGCTCTGTCTCAGGACACCCAAATGCTAATGAGAATGCTACTCTCTCCCTCTTCCTTCTCTCTCACTCGCTCTCTTCTCTCTCACTAACCCTCTCATTTCTCTCCTCCCTCTTTCTCTATCAAGAAGTGAAGACAGTCATAGATGATGAGGGCTAACGGTCCATAGAGGGGGAAGTTGAGTCTCTGTAAATAAATACAAATAAGAAATGCTGATTGGAGCCAAATCCAGTCAGACTGGTGCCTGTGCAAGGCCTCCCTGGGAGTTTCTGCCTTTATCAGGATGCAAAGCAGGTTTCCAAAGAAGTCTGAAAGATTCAGGAGATTGGTGTGTGTGTGTAGGGAGGGGACCTCTTAGTTTTGAGATCTAGTTCCTTATGCTGCCTTTGAAAAGTGTGTGTGTGTGTGTGTGTGTGTGTGTGTGTGTGGTAGTTAAAACGGTAGGAACTGTACACAGCATATTTACAGTAGTATCCTGAGAGACTTACCACAGAGTCTAAGCACACACTCATAATCCAGTGGATTATACATAGCAATAACATCAACAAATCAAGACGCTTTTTACTGTACACTGTCAGATCATATTATGCATGTCCACTGGAATTCTCACAGGGAAACTCCAATGAAGGACTGGGCCAATGCTCTCATGACAAACAATCATGAATCTGCACAGAGATGGAAAATATGTCACCCCTACGCTGCGGAGAAGTCTGGGATGCCACCTCCCCACTCGCATCCTGCCCTCCTTCAATCTGTCCCTGCCTCCCTCCTTCCATCTGTCCCTGCCTCCCTCCCTCCTTCTATCCGTCCCTGCCTCCCTCCTTCTATCTGTCCCTGCCTCCCTCCTTCCATCTGTCCCTGCCTCCCTCTTTCCATCTGTCCCTGCCTCCCTCCTTCTATCTGTCCCTGCCTCCCTCCTTCTATCTGTCCCTGCCTCCCTACCTCTTTCCATCTGTCCCTGCCTCCCTCCTTCTATCTGTCCCTGCCTCCCTCCTTCTATCTGTCCCTGCCTCCCTCCTTCTATCTGTCCCTCCCTACCTCTTTCCATCTGTCCCTGCCTCCCTACCTCTTTCCATCTGTCCCTGCCTCCCTCCTTCTATCTGTCCCTGCCTCCCTCCTTCTATCTGTCCCTGCCTCCCTCCTTCTATCTGTCCCTGCCTCCCTCCCTCCTTCTATCTGTCCCTGCCTCCCTCCTTCTATCTGTCCCTGCCTCCCTCCTTCTATCTGTCCCTGCCTCCCTACCTCTTTCCATCTGTCCCTGCCTCCCTCCTTCTATCTGTCCCTGCCTCCCTCCTTCTATCTGTCCCTGCCTCCCTCCTTCTATCTGTCCCTCCCTACCTCTTTCCATCTGTTCCTGCCTCCCTCCTTCTATCTGTCCCTGCCTCCCTCCTTCTATCTGTCCCTGCCTCCCTCCTTCTATCTGTCCCTGCCTCCCTCCTTCTATCTGTCCCTCCCTACCTCTTTCCATCTGTTCCTGCCTCCCTCCTTCTATCTGTCCCTGCCTCCCTCCTTCTATCTGTCCCTCCCTCCTTCTATCTGTCCCTCCCTCCCTCCTTCTGTCCCTCCCTCCCTCCTATCTGTCCCTGCCTCCTCCTATCTGTCCCTCCCTCCCTCCCTCCTTCTCCTCCTTATCTCCCTAAAACAAGCCTCCCGCAGCCACAGTGTGGCGTCTTGGTCATCCCCGACAACACAGCCATGAGTGATGACTTCCGTTGGTTTTGTTAAGCGAGAGTGTCACGTGACTCAGTTGGTGTTAGTGCATGTTTGTGTCTTTACTACTGAGCTCACGCTGATTATTCAAACTATACAGAACTAACCCCAAACCTACAGTCCCTCCTCCTCACTCTGCCTACCTGTTGGTCTGAACAGCCAGTGTTCCTGACCCTGGATGGTACTCAGAAAGGAGAGACAGTAGGCTTAATGAGCATGGGAGCCCTGTTGAGAAGGAGAAACCAACAACGACTATAAAAACTAACAAGCACGGCCGGCTGAGAGTCGCCACATAAAAGCTTCTCCTCTCGTTCATTATCCCACAGACCCAGCCCAGCGCCATGCAGGGAAAGCGCACTGGGTTTGATGACGCGCACGTGTGGGTTTGGATACGGTCGTCTATTGCACGTGCGGATTTCGAGTGTTTGAGTGTGTATTTGACAGAGAAAAACACTTACACAAACACGCAAATTAATACCTTACAAACGCACACATGTTCACACACACACACACACAACCTCAGACAAACCCAGTCAGCGTCCCCACTGCCACAGAGAAGAAAGACTGTCTTCTTTTCATCATTTTTACAGCCTGCCCTGCTTCCTGAAGCACTTCTCTCTCTCCCCCTGGGCAATTACCCCCTGACACACATGCAGGTTACCAGGCAGGTGATCCTACTGGCCTACATTAACCAGACTAAATCACCAAAGGATGTGAACCCGATAAACCTGCACCCTGCTGTCCAAATAGTCTTACAGCCCGTCCTACTGGTTCTGGAAGAAAAGATTCAAGATATGAAGAAAGGGTTGGATTTGTACCACGTTATTCAGATCTCAAGTCAGTGTTTTACTTTTTAACTTTTTATTTGGAATGCTATATAGTAACAAGTTACTGTGTTGCAAGGGATACTCGTACAGATAGTCTTGTCAGGAAAGTATCTTGCAGTTTGAGTTGTTCACGTAGATGTGAATGTAGCCTAATACAAATCAAGATGATGTCAGAATGAAGAGTCAAGGACGGTTACAGAGTATAATGGGGTGTTGTGCATTAATATTTACAGTGTCATGGTTGAGCTAATGGGCAGCCCAGTATTTAGAGGTAGATGAATACTGAAGCGAAAGAGCTTTGATATGAATTGTGGTACTACCCTCACAGCCAAGAGCGAATTGTTCTGGAACCATTGCCTCCCACATACAAAGATAGCCTATGATCCAAGATCACAGGGGATTTCACAGCATCAGTGGCCTAGACAGAGGAGGACTTCATGAGTCTCACCTGAGCTAATGCATACTCACAAACAAACAAAAGTCTGGATTTTAATGACATACACGGAATCTAAACTGTCAAATGTATATGTCAATGTCAAATGGAGCAGAAAAAAAAGTTGTTTGCTTATCTGTGGATGCCGCATAGTCACCCCAAAGTGGATGTCCCTGCGATTAGGCTAAGGCAGTGCTAAAATGTTTAATAGGCTAGTGATTCTCGTGGAGAAAAAACTAACCGCAAGAATGTGTGGAATCTTGTGAGAACAATTGTTGCTACTGGAATTCATCTCTAGCGGATACTGTTCAACGGGAGTTTATTTATGAGAAACAAAGCATTAACGGGGGGTTGGGAATAGACTGATGAAATACACATACTGTTGAGTCCAGAGGAGGAAGAAAGAAAAGAGGGGAGAGTGGAGAGAAACGGGACAAAGTAAATATTTACTGTCAAAAGCCCATGGGACCACGAGAATCTCATTTAGCATCATCTAATCGCGTTCTGGAGGAACGTTTTGCAAATCCAGACAATTCAGTTTCCACCAACCGTAAAAATACCTACTTAAATGACCAATTTCATATTAGTTGATGTCGATTTTTGGAATGCAGTTGGGTTCCTAATCAACTGTCAGCTGGCGCGTGGCGGTGGGTTTGACTTGGGGCAAATTGGCTATCGAAGACAGCTGTGCGAAAATGTGGACAGACAAGTAGTCTAACAAATAGACAGTTGTTTTCCAAAACAATGTAAAAGTGTTAAATTCTTAAAAGGCACAAGGATCATAAGGCAATAGAATGGGCATATGACCTACTGTTGGCCGAACTTTCCGATTCACGTTTGGCGTGTCATTGAACAGCAAGCGCCAAAGAAAGGTCCGAAAGAAAACACTTTATCTTAAATAATAAAGTAGCCTATTCATAGTTACAGATGAGTGTTTATGGGGATGTGATTTGCAACACGCATCACGTCTTGCTGCAGTGGGGTGCAAGTCCAGCTGGTTTGGGTATCCTCTGGAGTTGCAGTGCGCAGTCCGAAAAACTGCTGTGCCAATATTAGTTGCGGTAGTCTGTAGCCTATAAGTTTTATAATAATAAGCTATAGCTTTGAACTCCAAAACTGTCGACATTCATAAGCCACTGACTTTTTTTTTCATTCACTTACAAGTTCAGTCTGTATCTTACCTTTGTGCTTCTCCATTCTCGACACAAACCAGTTGATGTTCTTTATTTAAGAAGGCTATTCCAATCTTGTAGTCAGCTGGTTGATTAAATAGGACTGCGACTCGATTGATGAGCCTCCTCCAATACAACAGTGCAGCCCAGTCCGAAGCTTCTCTGTCAGTTGGACAAGCGCGCTCCCAATTGCGCGATTGCCGCACCTCCTCTGAACGTCACCGCCTGTGTCAGTCAGCCCACTGCCGCATCCCGTCCGCATATGAACCTCTCATGTCTCCTTATCATTTTAGCAAAACGTTAGTAAAGTATCCAACGCAAAAAATGGGTTTAACATCAGAAAACGATAACTCATCACCAGTAACCTTTCAATAATGAACTGAATGTGTTGTTATTTTTATGAAATATATTTTGACATACAACTATAACACCCATTAGATGCAAAAGTAATTCGAAATTAATTTAGGCCTATGTAATCTAGTAGTTTACAGATGAAGCAGATAATCGGCCACTGTGTTTTCAGACAAATAGCCTACACTAAACCCTCCACAAGAGGAAAAGGAAGTCTGATGGGCCATTATGGAACAACAAAAAACTATTAGAGTCGTTTCTTTTCCATAGATATTGTTTGTGTTAAAGTAGGGGGAGCGACGTTCCCAGAGAAAATCTTCGAATCCCTGACAGAGAAAGGCGAATTTATCCACTTAAAAACAAGCGCACGACCCATGGGAGAGCCATGACCGGGTGAAAACACGATAGGAATGTAGTGCGCACAGGCAATGTTGCAACGGGACGGTAAATGGAACCAAAAAACCCTGGGAGTCGACGGCTGTAGACCAGTTAATGAATTTCATCAGAATTTGAAAGGCGAAAACCCACACACACGAGAAAACACACTCGTACATTCATTTTCTAACTCCAAATGCAGGAATATGTCTATTTGAATAGAAACTTTCTCTGGGAACTGACTTTGACAACATGTCTAACATTGTCTGAGGTGTATTATTCGTTGTGACCTTAGAAAGCAGAATTAGGAATGTGTCAGAGGTCAGTTTTACGTTGCCTCAAATAATATTCTAGTTTAAAATATTGAATGAGTTGAATTGATCTAGTACTACAGTATAACGTGCATCGCAGTAAAGTGGCAGGTGGCTTGCATGATGTCATCTGGCCCTGGGGCTATTACAGAAGTCATACAGGGGGGAGGGGGGGGGGCACGAAAGGGTAGTTAATGATTATTTCATCCTGTGTTGACGCAAGGCCCTAACCATATTGAGAGTATACGGAATGTGTGTATTGAAGGGTTGTAACAGGGATTGCAGTGTGTGCGAATAATATGTGAGTGCATTCAGAAGGCTGCGTGGGTGTGAATGTGTTGAGAACCTAAGGGCGAAAGATTGTGTAAATATCCTTATGATTATTAAAGGAAATCAAGATATCCTATGTGATTTTGTTGATCACAATCAGTAGATCAGCGCCTTATTATTAGTATTATCTTACTTTATCTATCTTATTTACGTGTATGTGTTTCTGCTGTAGCCTAATCTGTGTACTGATGACAGTTATGTATTGATCAGTTACGTAACAAACACCTATTGGCTGTAGGCCTACTGTATGTTATCTTAGGTTTTATCTATTCACCATAAATTCGATCCTCTGACTATAGTGCCTAAGAAAAAACGTGACAAGTCATGTGCGTTTGATTGAGGTGCTGGATTACTCTCTAAATCTCTCTTAGAAAAGCAACCTTGAGCAAGTGCGAAAATGTATTAAATGAAATACTGGGAATGTGCAGACATTCTCACTTTAAACTGATTTTTTTGCACGTGACTCCCAATTCATGTCTTCTGAATTATGATCCAAATCAAGGATGAATGAGAACCTCAGTGTCCTGGTATACTCACTGAGGAGAAGGAGATTTGGATCCTTGTTTGTCCAAACCCACACACCACTGTGTGTTTAGAGTCCAGTCCTACCGCGCCGGTCTTCTTCTATAATCCCAAGAGGAAACAAAGTTTCCACTGGAGTTTTGCTCCATTACCAAAACACAATGTTTGGGGGTCAAAAATAGCAAACTGTGTCTGAGATGATTCCCGTCAAAAGGGGGCCACTAATATAATAATGCAGACAGTCTAGTGCCTCCATAGTTGTATTACAACTAGCTTAAATGTACTGGCAGTGAATGACAGTTTGAATGTAACCAAAAGTAAGTTAGTTGACATTTTGAAGCCACTATCGCCAAAACACTGTCAATGGATGTCTTCCTATGTCGACTGAATCCCATGTGATCAAGCTCCCTCAATGCAGTTTCACAGGAGTGTTGATACTGAACATGTTAGTGGAATCTTTGCCAAAAAACAAATCACAACAGGTTGATGTTATATTTACAAATTAACATCTGTATCACCCCATGGATAAACATAAAAATACCCTGAAATTACCAACTTCACATGGTATTACAGTTGACAATCCCACAAAGCTATCAAGGTCTCTCTCTAACAAAGGAGCCTTCAGAGGGCCCACATGACTGGATGTGTGGGCCCATGTATGTGTTGTCTATGTGACTGTGTGTCCTCTAACTGAGTCTGTTTGGGTGACCTGGAGAGGGTAGCCAGTGGTCCATGTTGGCAGCCATGATTAGCACTGGTGCTCTGGCATGGTAAATGGACCCACCCTCCTCCTGGCAGTGGAACTCAGCTGATTCAAAGGTCTTTACTGCTGAATGTGTGAATGAGAGCGCAATGAGGGGGGTCTGTCTGTACAGACTGGAGACAGACAAAGAGGGATGGTCCGGTCTCTCTCTCTCTCTCTTTCTCTCTCTCTCCCCTCTTTCACTCTCTCCTTCTTGCTCACCCAGCCACCCACCACTCAAAAGACCTGTTTGCTGAATAGGACGGGGGACCTTTTTATTGTTCATGCTCAGTAGCCTTGAGCAGATGCAATGTCCTCACCATTTTTTGTGAACTTGAATTTCATTCATTTGTACATCTGTTTGTGTGGGGAAAAGGAAAGTGAGGGTGTGTGTGTGTGTGTGAGAGAGAGAGAGAGAGAGAGAGAGAGAGAGAGAGGAGAGAGAGAGAGAGAGAGAGAGAGAGAGAGAAAGGAGAGAGAGAGAAATAGTGAAAGAGGATTACTTATTATTTAAGTAATTAAACATTTTGAAGTGTACTTCTTGTTATTGCCACCACCCGAAAAACATTGCAGGAGTGTTGCAAGAGCGTTGTGTGTAAGGTCTTCTCCTGCTGGACTGCTGCTGGTTGGAGGACAAGAGCATTCCTCGGCTGTGACTCAGGGGTGAAAGGTCACTGACTCAGCTTCATATGAGCACTGGGCCCTCTTTGATAAAGGGACCTTTCCCATGTTAATACACACACACACTCTGTCACACGCGCACTCAGACATAACAGCACTTGTTCACAAAGAGTTGATGAGTGTGACGAGAGGATGTGCCAAGTCTGTCTGCCTCAACACTGCATAGAAAGGAGTGAATGGATGATGATTGGCTGATAGCAAATGAACGCTGATTGGATGAAATTCTGGTTGTAGTATCTGAAGAGTATGGCATGAATATTTCCGACACGAGATAGCAGGTTTTATTTCTCATAACATACCTTGCGTGAACTGAAAACATTTTGAACGCTCTCTGCAATGAAATAACAGAACTACCACTATGTTAAATGACGAAAAGTATATAGGAGAAATACCTCTAAATGTCTCTGTATCCCCTAAATCACATAAAAGTGTTTTGAGAACATTTTACTGTGTGGACACAAAGGGCATGTGCTGAAAATCCATGACACTGTGTAAAGGGGGTGTCAATTACACAGTAACACCCAGGAGAAAGCACCTGACCAAACGCTGGCTGGATCTCCAGGGGCTCTATGAAGGAACGTTAAGTCATACCATAATATTATTGTTATTAGTTCATACGTGCTCAGGTTCACTTGGATGGTGTGGAAAAAAATACTAGTTCTTTGAAAATCGAGTTTGGGTGTGAATGACTCAAGACAACTGACTGTAGTGGGTGCGTCAACAACTCTGTGTTGTTTTCCCCCTGACACCGAAAGGTCAAATCCGAACGATGATTCAATGTAGTCGGCTGCATTAATCCAAGAAAACAGCAAGGCCCACCATATCTTGGAGTCTGCTGTACTTTATTGTGTGAAGTGACTAATGCAGATTGCACATACATTAAGTGCGCTGGATGTGAAAATATTATGACAGCCTCTTCAGAGTGCACCTGAACCAGGTCTGATTTAAAGTAAAGAAAATAGCTGAAACTCAACTCTAATAGCAACTCATGAAAAAGAAAACATTATCTTCAAAAGCATTCTAAATGTACTGCAACTCAGGTAACAGGTAACTCGTTCCTGGTTAGACCTGCTAAAACAGGTAAATCCTGGTTAAGTCATTAACTAGATTTCTGGAACCATCATGCAAATCACCACTTGGTAGAAAACATTCCTACTTACAGGAACGAGGAAGCAACCTTTCATGACCAGAAACAGAAAAGGAGGAAGCGTCCTGACCAGAACAATGTCCAGGTTCCTGCGATGATCACTCCACAGGAGGGTGGGGGAAAGTCCAGGACCTCATCTTTTTCAGGAATGAGAAGAGCGGATCTATGTTACAGTCTGGCGAATCCATAGAATGCCTTTTTGTCCAACGGGTGGGAGAGGAGGGGAAGTATGGATGAATCGGGAACATCAACAAACACTCAACTTTGTGTGTGTGTTTGTGTGTGCTTGCTTGATAGTAGAGGAGGATTAGGAAGGTAAAACCGTGGGGTGGGGGGGGATGGTGTGTATTTAGTTAGAAAACGAGGGAGAAGAGCATCATAAATATCAGGCTTGATCTTTGTACTGACTGCACTCCAACCGAAGCGTGAGAATAACTATATTATGGGACATGCTGTTTCAAGGTGTTACAAGTCTGACCTCTAGTGGTAAATAAGGATGCCATCAGTTCTGACTGTTTTATCAGATTAAATGAGATCGAAGTCAAAGTTCAGGGTACCGAAAACAGTCTAAATGGGTCCCACTCTGGTTCGTGTCTCAATTGTTGGAATATTGTTGCAATATTGAAGACAGTGTTTGGTTGTGGTACTACATGTATTCATTTAGCAGACGTATTTATCCAAAACTAGGGTGATGGAGGGAAGAAGAGTTGTGAAATAGGTTTGTACAGGACTGAATGCAACATTGACAATTATGGGAAAGCATGGTTTAGGATAGTGCGAGGAGTCCATGTGGAGGACACCGTGGAGCATGTTTTGATTGAATTTAAGGACACTGGGTTGTGAAGGAGAATAAAAATAGATTGGCCGTGACTCGCCTCACACTCCAGCCCAATTGGTGGCAGTAACCCGCCAACCAGGTATCAAAGAAGAAGACAACTTGTTAGACCGGAGAAGCGAGAAGTCTCAGCTTGAGTCTGTGTGCAAGTGTTGTGGTACATGCATGTGTTTGCACGTGTGTATGCATGTGAAATGACCATGAAACAAGAGCTTGCAGCCTTTATCGCTGAACGATTGTCAGTCGCGGCTGTTGAGATCATTGGAGCGGTGACTAAAACAATATCCGAATATAAAGAAGAGACGGAACGTTTGAAGAATGAAAATACACGCCTTCGGTCTCTTTTTAATGTATGCCAAATCAAATCTGAGTTAGGTAAGAAATGTAGGCCACTTTTAGTTGTCAAATATACTTTTAAGCGTGAGAAATAGGTGTGCGTGTGAGCGTGATGTGGTTGAAATGCGTGAGTTTTGAGAGCCCTGATTAGCTAAAGATTGGTAGGCCCTATGTAAATTCCAGCTAACCCTGGACAGTGGACACACAAGTCCAGTGCTGAAAGCTTGTATCTTACTGTAATGTTTATCTAGTATATCCTTACTACATTGTTTTTTTATTAGACCTATGATTTATTGTCAATACATAGCCTAACATAAAGGCAATGTATGCATTAACGCATTCATTATTTACAATAATTGTTGCAAGGATCAATTTCTTTGTCTGCTAATCTCAGTGAATCAAAGTTTAAACTCATCTTTCAGATGTCACCGAAGTGGCGGTTGAACCCGCTCAGCCTGACCCAAAGATGCGGATAACTGAAGATGAAGGACCGTTTGGGCTGCAGGATTCAGACAACGACAACATCATACTGATTCCCATCGGCGAACCTTCTGAAAGTGCGCGCCTTAAAGACGACCCATCTCAACCATCACGATCCAGCTTCTATCAGGTCATAAACATCCAAGAGGGTTCTCTGTTGGACTCTCAACTCAAGACTTCCGCCGTTTGCGGTGACCGTGATGAAAGGCTGCAGTCTATCTTGAGGCATCTCGGCTCAAACGGCACAGAGAGAAGGGTACAGCACACCTGTATCAAGGATCTCAAAGATGACTCAACAGATGCCACAAAGCAAGTCGAAGCAGGAGAACTTTCCAACGGTTCATACCAGTGCAAAGAATGTGGCAAATCCTTTCCCAACAATGATAAATTCACCATTCACATGAGCATGCACACAGAGGAGAAACCATTTATTTGCAGAGAATGTGGTAAATGCTTCCAAACCAGAGGTTGTCTGACAGTTCACAAGAAGATCCATACAGGGGAGAAGCTGTTTCAGTGTGAGAAATGTGATAAGTGTTTCAATAGGAAAGATCATCTGGTAGCTCATTTTAAAGTCCATCGAAGTAAGAACACATATTTCTGCACAGAATGTGGTAAAAGCTTCAAATTCAAAAGTAGTCTTACAGGTCACATGAAGATCCACACAGGGGAGAAACCATTTCTGTGTAAGGAATGTGATAAGTGTTTCAGTAGGAAAGATCATCTGGTTGTTCATTCAAGAGTTCACCAAAGGGGGAAAAACATTTCGGCACAGATTGTGGGAAATGCGGGAAGATCATCTGCAGTCTCAAATGAGGAACCACCATAGACGAAACCAAATTGGTTTCAGTTAGGCCTATGGAGAAAGGGAGAACTCCCTGTACTGAGTAACCTTGATTGTCTGATTCTTCAGATGGTGAGCGTGTTCTGAGGTAATAATGTGCACAGTGAGATGGGAAGCTCCCTAAAAACCTACAGAAAGTTCATATTAAGTTCATGACTTTGTCTGGACACACGTTTGGAACATGAAGAGAAGCGTTGCTTACATTTAGTGTTAACGGTTGAACTTTTGCGTCAAGAACTTGGCAAAGAGAATTTTAGACCCATTTACTTTACTTAGCTATTTTTTTCTATTGACTTACAAGCACAACATGACATGCAAATACAAATGCAGAGTCAAGCGTGAACATACTTTATGATTTTTTTTACCCTGCTACTAAAATGTTCGTGTTTCCTTCGTTGTCTGATACTCTGTTACAATCTTGGTATGTAAGATCACTGTTGTTATATGTTCCTTCATTCATAAAAAGTTGCGTTGTGGAATGTAAAGACTGGAATGCTTCTGTCTTGTGTAGTCTATGGAACCATATGTTTACAATACCATCAAACTGTGACTGAAACCCGCAATCTTCTCATTCATAAAATAACTGTAATATAAAATCACTTCCACTTCTAGTCCAGCAGGTGGCTCTAATGAACAGTAGTTTATCTTACCATGGCAACAGTTGCTGTGGCTGACCAAACTGCGGTTCAGTGTGTTTGCTGTTGGTGCCTTTTCTTCATTCCTGCTCTCACTGGCTCTGAACGAGTGCGGCCCCATGCCAAATTGGCAGCGTTTTCAATTACTCACCAACACTGGTTGGCACACTCTCACACCCACATAAGGAACACACACAGCGCTGGGTCGGGTCATCTTTCATTTCCTGCAGAGGAAAGCAGAAGAGGGGACCTCAGGATGTAGAGACGTCAGATCTTGATTTATTTTTCCTGCGTGTTCCTCTGATTTCTCCTTATTTCTTCCGACGGCAGGCCTCTCCCTCCCTCTGTGTCCAGTCAGACCTGTGTGTGTGTGTGTGTGTTTTCTCTGGTCTGTTGATGCGGCTGACAGAACTAATGATGTTGACCCTCCTGCGAGGTCAGACCATAAGACGGAGCACTAACTGCCACAACACTACTGGTTAGACAGAAGGCTGGCTGTGTGTGTGTCTTAACTCCCTGCTCTGCTGGTGAGCAGCCAGGCATGAGATTAGCCTGCATCCATCCTCTGTCACAACAAATCATCAACGCGTCGGCTAAGTCGGCTTGTCTGCCACACGCAAATACACACCAATGAATCCACGCTTTTAGAAACAGACACACAGCACAGGTCGACATACAATATTTATTTAGGAACACAAAAAATGATAAGTTAATTATCAGGTAGTCCACAAATATTGTGGGAATGGTATACAGTCATACAGAGGGAAAACAGGCACCGGGAACAGGCAGAAACAGCCAGTTCCGAGGGGCTCCCAGTCCAGAGACAGTGAAGGAGGATGCAAAAAGGATGAAACATTATTTTAGTCAAATTTAAAAAAGGGTTACTCGTCATAATCTGGATTTCCTGTATCTTCGGGGGAAAGTGTCCTCATCCAAGTCCTCACTGTAACTCCTCCAAAAAAGTTCCAGCTAATGTTCAAAATGTTTTGGGCCTTTTTTCCCCTCCACTATCGAATTCAAAATAATCTTCCGCAACCAGAAGTGAACAATTGAAAGGTGCTCATGCACCCTGCATTAACATATTGCCTTAAATCAGAGTCTCTTGTTACTCTGTGTTTTGCAGTTCTCCATGTCTATCCCTCACCACCCCCACACACATGTAGCCGGCTGTACTACCTCTCTGACCTACCACTCTGAGGGAGGACGTCAGACGGGGGGGGGGTCGACAAATACAGTAGATCAAATACTTCCAAAGATTGCAGTGAACCTAATTACAACCCCAGTTTCGCTATTTTGTGACATGAAGTTTCTTCTCCGTGGGTGAACTCAAACAGGTGAAACCAAAGTCAGAACGTGTGAAGGGTTTGACCCAGACCAGGAGTCTCGGAGTCCTGGGGAGCCAGTAACATGGCTGGCTTCTCATGGAAGGATGCTACAAAACATGGTACAGTCGATGAAACACAGCATGCAAAGTGGCAGTCCGCTTACAAAGAGTCCACAAGTATGGACTAAGTTGTTTTGTTTTTTTCTGAAGCTTTTTGTTTTCATAAATAGCTGCTTTGATTGGCCCTTCCCCACAAAACAATCAGAAAATCCCACCCACTTTCAAAGCCTCTTTTCAGCCCCCTCACAAGAAAACGAAAGATAAACTATATTATATCAAACCATGATTTTATAATAATACCCAAACCTGTACAACCAATTGCCGTAGACAGTCGTTTTTCATCAGTCAATTGAAAGCAAAGCGGTTTGCCATGAACATCAGCGCTTATGCCTTTAGTAAAACTTGTCCTAAAAAAAATGTCCTGTGTTGCTATCAACAACGGTTGAGAATCCCTGATTGGCTGAAAGATGTCCAGGTGACCACCGGGTGAGGTAAGAAAGGTCCCACCTTTAATATGAGGTTGAAAATACCGGATGTTTGTGTTTGTCCTGATGCCCTAGATCCACCAAGGGCATGCTGCCTCTGCCATTCCTCTACCGCCACTGGGATTTAAGATCTAATTCCAATCACACCTTCCACCTCAAATGACACTCCATGGCTCCTCTGGGCCATGTCGGCTCGAAACACTTCTGAAACCAGCTGAATAATGCTGTCCACAAAAAGAAACTGGAAAAAAAGATCTATATTTTAGTACTAGACACTGTTTCCTGAAACCCAGGCAGGCTAATGCTAACAGATGCTAACTTGGCCCTAGATCCGCCTCTACGGAGGCCAGCGCTGAGTGACGTAAACATTAGTAACGGCAGAGGGATGATAATGGCATTATGCAGACAAGCCACAGAGCTAAGGGCTGCCGTTTCTCCCATTCGCTA
This sequence comes from Mallotus villosus, assembly GCA_903064625.1. Classification (NCBI taxonomy): domain Eukaryota; kingdom Metazoa; phylum Chordata; class Actinopteri; order Osmeriformes; family Salangidae; genus Mallotus; species Mallotus villosus. The sequence continues at coordinate 42,542 of CAEFZP010002707.1, read as the reverse complement.
GCTGAAGTATGGTTGTGTCTGTGCGGGCGCGCGCGCGTGTGAAATCATTATAAACTGCTCACACGCGCACACACCCGTTTGTGAATATACTAAGATAACATATATAACTGCTTCTCGACACAAGGTTTCCAGTTGTGAAAAGCACTGGAGGAACAGAAGGAAAAGAAGATGAAAAAAAAGATCTTGCTGCCGTTGATGTCCTTGTTTCAGAAGAACATTAAATATCCTTGGGCGTGACGATTCTTAGTTCCTACAATTCTCTTATCTATTATTATACTGAGAGAATCAAAACTAACAAAGACTTCTGCTGCTCTTGTTCTTATTACTATGTGTGCGCCGCGTTCCTTTATACATTTTTTTTTAACTGATGTTTTTCCACTTCATTCTCCTCATCAATTGTCCATGTAGTAGTTGCTTGGTTTTTCTTGGTTTGTGTAGCTCTCTCGCCCCTCTCACCATCCTTCCATCCACCTTACCCGACTATCCATCCTCTCAGTTTCGAAAAAAGAGAAAATAGTCGACCCCTCGCCGCCCCTCCTCGACTCAATTTTCCTCTCTCCCTCCCTCCCTCCCCTCCCACCCAGACGAGGCCAATCAGTCCTGGCCCCTCATCTCTCGGCCTCCATGGCGACACTAGCCTTCTGCTCGGAGGCTACGTGTGGGTGGGGGCCCACGTTGACCCCCGCGGGCCAGGCGGGGGGGTGGAGCGGCTGCGAGGGGGGCTGCCCCTGAGTCCAGAGTCCCTGCGGGGGCGCGTTGGGGGGCGCCCCCCCCCAGAAGGCCTGCGGAGGCGGGGAGGTCGCCATGGAGGCCAGGCCAATGGGGCTGCTGCTGGTGAAGCTCTCCGACGCCTTCAGACGTGAGAACATGGTCAGAGCGTCCGGGAAGTTGGGGGGCGTGGCTGGCGTGTTGGCGGGGGTGCACATCTGGAGGGGGAGGGGGGGGAGAGAGGGGAGGGGATACAGATGAGAGAGGTTAGCGCAGAGAAGCCATCTGAAGAAGGAAGGAACAGCAGTGACGTCACAAAGCATCCTGCCAGTCTAGGGTGACAGCTGTGACAGACCGGTCGCTGTGGGAAAAGAATGCCCGACGGCGGGGGGGGGATAACCCCCTCACGAGGCCACGCCTTCCGGTGCATTCCTTTTCCACAGCAGCACGCCAGATGCATGGCTTCTACACAGCACATCAATAATAAACAACTTTTCTACGTCTGTCCAAGACGGAGCGAAGAGAATGCAGAGTCGACAAGAACGTTACAGGAACACGGAGGAAGGCGAGGGGGGGGGTTCGCTGCAGCAAACGCGTACGAGCACGTTCATCACCCTCACCCCTGAGGTGCTCTGGTCTACTGCCAGTGAGCTCACGTGCTGAGCGCTGGGACTGAGGGACCTTCCCTGCCCGGGACAATAACAACGTCCACAGGGCTGGGAGGAAGATCTGGGCCTTATCTAGGGGGCTCAAAGTAGACAACGGGAACGGGTCATCTATCACACCATATCATCTGCGACCAAAAACACAGAGTAAAAATAGCAAACAAAGCAACAAAGGGGATATTTGGAGAACCGTGACTGCGGAAATCGCTGGAGGCTGAAAGAAACGGTGCCAGTTCTCGGGAGAACGTGAAACAACCATCGCTCGGGTCTGTTTTGTGTCAATTAGGCATCGATAATATATATCTTCATATCTTTCTATATATTATTTCACAGGAATACCCACAGTGGGCTGGCCACGGCAGTTCTGCAGCAGCTAACTGTTTAACCTGGGAGGAGGAGAGGGGGGGGGGCGATGTATGCAAGGCTGGGGGCTATAAATACAGGAAGTGGCATGTTGTGAAGGGTGAGCATGTCTCTGCTGCCCTCCGAGAGGAAGTGCTGGGTCATGTCTCTGCTCCACTTCCTGTGGTAAACGGACACCCTGCGCCGACAGGATCTCTCTGCCTCCGAAGCGCCCCTCCGGTATGTCAAAGTGGCCAAACCTTCGCTCAGATTGTCTTACTGCTGAGCATACATCTGCCCCTCTCACTCACACACACACACACACACTCTGGCTTGACCTTCACACACGACACAGAACACCACAGTGCGTGGGGCCTGGACAGACGCAGAGACAAAGACAAGAAGGCACCTGGGCACCTGCTTCAAGTTACCTTTAAACTCACCCAGGTCACGTGACCTCCGTTGGGGGAATGGGCTACCTGTGGTAGGAGGTGCCAGGCTAGTCCCACCTTGACTTACACTAACAAATTCAGAAATAGATGATGGAGGCTGCTACCACGCTTTAGGGCTGTGGGGATGAGAGGACTAGCAGTCTAGTCTATGTAGAGAGCACTGCTAGCCTCTAGTCTGTATAGAGTCTACTGCTAGCCTCTAGTCTGGATAGAGACTACTTCTAGCCTCTAGTCTGGATAGAGACTACTTCTAGCCTCTAGTCTGTGTCGAGGCCTCTACTAGCCTCTAGTCTGTACAGAGGCTACTGCAGGCCTCTAGTATGTGTAGAGTAGGGCTGAGAGGATGAGCAGCGGATTAGGGTTCCAAGCGGTAAAGGACACAGGTAATATTGCAAGGGCTTCTGGGACGCTGCGTGCGTGCATAGCATGAAATCCAATTGGCTGACCCGGGCGGCCCGGGGCAGGTGCACTCACAGCGAGCGGGGCGATCTCTCGTACGTCACACGGCCACACACACACAGTGTTTTCTAGACAGTAAGCGCTGCACCGTCCACTGCAGAGATCCAGGGAATGTTTGTTCTAGCAGGAGAGTGTTTTCTAAACAGAGTCAAGGCAGAGGGGTTGCCATGGGGACGGGAACCGAAGTGAGACAGTCGGTGTGTTGTCGACGTCGAGTGTTTGTGTGTGTGTGTGTGGCGAGGGGGAGACGAATATCCCTATCCTTTCTTCTCAGACTTGTTTTAGCAACCAGTCGGATGTCTGGCCTGGCCCTGTCTGTGTTTAGCCCCGCGGCCCTGAACACCCAGCTCTGCTGTGTGGCTAGGAGATCCAGGAGAGCTGTTCTTTCCACCAATCAAGGACCGTCTGACAGGCTGGTCAGGCTGAGCTGGAGTCCACTGGACTGAACGAGCGATCGTCTGTTGGTTCTCTCGTTCCTGTTTCCTTGTGTGGTTACAGTGTGGCTCCAGTCCAGTGTGTCTGTCCATGTCAGCACTTGCAAGCCCTCAGAGGATCGTAAGGAAGAGAGCGGGGGAGAGGAAGGGGGGGGAGAGGGAGAGAAAGAGAGAGCAAGGGAAAGGCTGAGAAAGAGAGGGGGAGAAAGAGAGAAAAGGGAATAGAGAAAGGGAGAAAGAGAGAAAGAGAGAGAGACATAAAGGGAGAGAGAGTGTATAACCCTGTTTCGACCCACCCACATTCCCTCCCAGTCCTCGTCCTCTGGTGCTGCGGACTCTGTAAACAGTGCTGATGGATTTACAGTTTTCACAAGAAGCCTTTAAAATCTGCTCCTTTTCTATCCGCCTCCCGTTCTCTTCCTCTCTCTCTCTCTCTCTCTCTCTCTCTTTCTCTCTCTCACTCTCTCTCTTTGTCTCTCTCTCTCTCCCTCTCTCTCCACCATGCTAGCAGGTCCAGCTGAATGAGCGCTGGGCCTTGTAACAGCTGGACATGTCATCCTCACCTCAACAGCCTGGAAAGAGAGAACACAGGCTAGGAGTAGGAGGCACAGCGAGGAAAGGAGATAAGGACACCAGGTGAGGAGATACCCAGACAGTTCAGACTGGGGTGACAAACATGACAAAGTCACATGTCCAGGTATATGTAACAGGTTGCACGTTATGCCTTGCAATACTTGGGTATATTGTTTAAGGCTGGTCGCCCTCTCGGTGTCAGCTAAACAGGGCTCAGAAACAGGTTCCTGTAATGATCAGATTGGACGGCTGATCCTGTGGACACTACAGTGACCTACCCCCTAAATATCCCCCAGATCTCTTGTGCTCTCCAGACAGTGTGAAGGGGATCTGCTGATCTCCAGTAGGCCTGGCTCCCCGGACCTCCCTCAACCACACCCACAGTCCACTGCCGGGATCGTTCACTCATTCACTCATTCATTATTCCTTCAAGTAAAAGGAGGACATGTATTCAGTGTCTGGCGTGCTTTTTGAACTGGCGAGCCTACTGTTAGGACTGTGTGTTTGCTCTGCGCTGCACTTTGTTCCAACAGCATCAATGCTCAGCAGTTGGACTCAGACACACACGAGCTGCTCAGAACATGATCTCCTGCATCCTTCACAGCCTCTCTGTGACACCCTGCGGGATCCCATTCTCCTGGAACACATGATCAACTCATTTCTTTAATGCACCATCGGTTTACCAGCGTCGTCAGTTTCCACACGTGTGTGGTGTGTGTGTGTGTGTGTGTGTGTGTGTGTGTGTGAGATGGTGATTGAGAGAGAGAATGCATGAGCCTGAGCGCGTGTGGGAGAGTGTGGCCGTGCAATTGTCCTAATGACAACAAAGTGTTTGTTTGTGCAAATAACAAAAGGTAGCTGGAGACACAGAAGCTAAACACCCAGCGGTGTTCATACTGTATCTAGACAGAACCTTCCAGACTATGCACTGCTGTCAACGCATACATTCACTGACTACCATGTCCAGAATTAATCACCCCCCCCCTCACGCACACACACATTTGACCTCTGTCACCCCACACAAACACCTGTTCTCCCATATGCACTCACACATCTTGAGAGAACAGACATGGTGTCAGTGTAACTGTGAGAGATTATGCATGTGTGTGTGTGTGTGTGTACAGTAAGTGTGTGAGTGAAACCCAAGATAAAACCACTGCACAACACATCTGGTCTTCCTGGAACACGGGTTCTTGCTCACTGTAGAAGAGAAATAGTCTGTGTGTGTGTGTGACAGAGAGAAAGAGTGTGTTTGTGTGTCAGACAAAGCGTGTTGCGTTGTGTGTTCTGGGAAGCAGAGTGCTGCAGGGCACATGGAAGGCAGCCGTCAGAACATGCGGACCACAGACCAGGTCGTGTCAGGCCCGCTGCCACGCACTTTCAAAACATCCCCAATAAAACACATGACACATTCCACGGTCAGAACATCACTGACTCGCTCAGTCCCAGACCTCGCCGGCAGACGAAACAGTTTGTTTCTCGGAACAACCACAACTCTAGTTCCCTTTTCCCCTGACGCCTTCCTCTCAGTGTAACCTTGTGTCCTCTCCTTCTATCTCCCCTCTCCTTCTATCTCCCCTCTCCCTCTCTCTCCCTCTCCCTCTCTCCCTCCGTCCTGCCGCTGGTGGGACAGACGGAGGGAGCAGACAGAGACTGGCTCTCGGACAGTGAGTCGGGCGGCCATGTTGTCCTGGGGTCCATGACCGACACACTCTGCCTTGGTGTGGAGAGAACGGAGACCTTGAACGGCAGACGACCGCCGGCTACTGAGAGTCTACGTGTGCGAGAGAAGACTAAATGAAAGCGGTGTGTGTGCGTGTGTCAGCAGTTTGGACATCTAACAATCTTTTAAAGCCCCACCCAGACACAAACCACATGTTTGTAGTTACCAGAAACAACTGGCCTCTTTTCCTCTGCTCCCACTTTCCCAACCTCTAATATTCATAGTGCCAGGAAACAAGCTTTCATCTCTTCTTTATGGATGCCCTACGGTGCCCAGTTCAACCCAGAGACGGGGCAGGGAGGCAGGCAGGGAGGGAGGGAGGGAAGAAGGGAGGGAGGGAGACAGGCAGGCAGGGAGGGAGACAGGCAGGCAGGGAGACAGGCAGGCAGGGAGACAGGCAGGCAGGCCGACAGGGGGTTCGCTGCAGTGAAAGCTACTTTTGTAACAGGCTGGTTCACCACAGTGTGACTATGACGGGTCCCTTCCTGAAGGCAAAATGACATCAGCCATCGTAAAACCACAACAGTGCAATCAGTCAAATCCATACAAGCCTATAGCCCAGCCTGGGTGAGTGTGGACAGTGTTTTTAGGTTTGTGTTCAGTCACATGCTTCTTGTGCACTGAAGTGGAAGTCATGCTGCTTCCTGCTCTGTGGTTAAAAGGAGATTCATTCACTCTACTGCTGATGTGTGACCCCACCACACACACACCACTGAGTCAATAGGTTCTCAAATCCAATTCAGCAAGATTGACATAGAGATAGAGAGATAGAGAGACAAAGAGAGAGGTCGAGAGAGGTAGAGAGGGAGGTAAAGAGAGGTAGAGAGGGAGGTAGAGAGAGGTAGAGGGAGTTAGAGAGAGTGAGAAAAAGAGAGACAGAGAAGGAGGTCGAGAAAGAGAGAGAATTAGGCGAGCAGAAGTAGAGAGAGGTATATAGAGAACCCCTGTCTGAGTTTGCAGAAGGGTCCATTTTGGGTCGTTCGGGGCCAGCTTCCTGTGCGCCGATGACAGTGTTTGTACGGGCAGGGAGAGGAGGAGCAGGAAACCGCAGAGCAGGAGAGCCATGCATTAACAACAAAGAGACCTAATCTAAACATGGCTGAACACAGACGGGCCTCACACACACACACACACACACAGACATGGACACAGACACACAGACAGCTCTTCTGACATCAGCTACGCAGGAGACACACGGGCCAGTGATCTGCTGAAGGCCTGTGTTTTGTTGTCATGACAGTGTGGAAAAGAGACCAACTCAAAGGAGTGATTCATCGCAGTCCTTCTGTCCGAGTCAAGATACACACACGCCGCCTCCTACCCTTCCACACACCCACACACCTCCGACTCGCTGGCCCTCCCCCCTCCTCTCTGGCCCTCCCCCCTCCTCTCTGGCCCTCCCCCCTCCTCTCTCTCACACGCACACGCAGGATGGACCTTAGAATGGGGTTTCTGTGCAGAGATTAGCGTGTGTTGTGTGCGCTTCACAACAGTGAGGCCTCTAGCCTACGGGAGAGGGGGATGAAAGAGCTCCCAGTTTAAAGCCTCCCCTTCCAAAACGCCAGCAGAAGACCAGGGAGGGGACACTGCCCTGCTGCACCCTGTGCTACAGCACTATTCCATGACCTATTTATTGGTAAACTCCAGATGGATCAACTGTCACGTAAAACATGTCGTCATTTGTGACTTTTCTAATCCGATTTTTGGCTTGAGACGTGTAATGATTTCAGAGAAATAGTAGGTGCTGGTTTAATTCCACAGCCACAATGCAATCATCTAGATTTCTGACGACCTGATTAAAGGTTAGCCTGGTGGTGTGATAGAAGACCTTCTACTCTCCACAGCAGCGTTGTATCGTGATAGGGAATGGACGGAGAGTAAAAACTCAATAAACGAGAAGGCCGCTGAGACCACATAATAGGATTCTGCGCTAGAGGTGCCATCACAGCTATTCACGAAGCATATTCACCTCGACTATTAAAGGTGAGAGGAGGGAAGAGGAGGTGAGTGGTACCAAAAGACTCAGGTCTGTTCATCAAACTGTGTCAGTGGTAGGAAACTCTGAGGCAAAGTGGATTACTCCTAGATCTCCCTGGCTAGGTCAAACAGCAGTGGATTAGATTACCTTTGAGCTGAGGGTACAGGGGGCCTGGGCTGTGAGGACACAGGGGCCCTGGGCTGTGAGGACACAGGGGCCCTGGGCTGTGAGGACACAGGGGCCCTGGGCTGTGAGGGCACAGGGGCCCTGGGCTGTGAGGGCACAGGGGCCCTGGGCTGTGAGGACACAGGGGCCCTGGGCTGTGAGGACACAGGGGCCCTGGGCTGTGAGGACACAGGGGCCCTGGGCTGTGAGGACACAGGGGCCCTGGGCTGTGAGGACACAGGGGCCCTGGGCTGTGAGGACACAGGGGCCCTGGGCTGTGAGGACACAGGGGCCCTGGGCTGTGAGGACACAGGGGCCCTGGGCTGTGAGGACACAGGGGCCCTGGGCTGTGAGGGCACAGGGGCCCTGGGCTGTGAGGACACAGGGGCCCTGGGCTGTGAGGACCCTGCATTCACAACCACGGTCCTTTCTCCACGCAGAGTCACTCTTCGACACATTTCGCCATGATCCACTGCAACGATCCCCGTTTCATGCTGGCATGTAGACTACAGTGTGTACATGCACTGACTATGTGGAGAAAAACCCCTGATAAAACCGCCCATGCCCGTGGTCATGTTGCCGGGCTACAGATACTAGCACTGAGTGAATATTAAATGAAAGTGGAATGTCCCCCTCTTATCAGCAGATAGTGGGTTGGGGGGTTACGCTGCAGCAATAGCTGGTTCACACAAAGGCTCTGTAGAGACAGATGAAGATCCCTCTTGGCCAATTGTTGACACAGTATATTAAAGTCGGTGCAGGTGACACATCAGGGCTGGTAAGGTTCTGGGGAGTCAACCTCGTCGTCAACAAACCATAATGGACTTTTGAATACTGTATTGTTTCCAGTACTGCGGTGTTTTCTGTGCTGAAGCCGCACATTAAGCACACTGGGATGCTACTAATCTCGCATGAGTGGTTTGACAACAATGTCAGGGCTACTGTAAATACAGAGGCATGCACTTCATACATGAAACTAAATATTGCGTCACACGTCCTTTTCCCTTCCTGTCTCTCTTTCCCTTCTGCCCTCTCCCTCGACCGTCTCTCACCCAAAACAACAGACCTAAAATGTCCTCCGCTGCCTTGTGTCCATCTGACAGAAATGGGAGAATGCAATTCAATATTCGGATGCACGTACACACATGCACACGCACTGTTCGCTCAGCTCAACAATTTCCCTGAAATCCCCATCCAGGGATGTTCCAGCAGCTGTTGCTAGACCATGCCATATAGCTGAAAACAAAGGCTTAGTTTGGAGAGGGTGCTTTCAAAACCCAAACAAGCTTTTATAATAACCACGCACTGTACTCTGCAGTACCCTGTATTGCAAGAACACGGTTTGCTTGCACTTATTCACCCTAAGATTCCATTTGCATTAAATTATAATACTTGACTTCCAAAGCATTAAGCTTTAAGTCCCGTCATTACGTATTACTTCATTACAAGGAGGCATATACTGCAACGGCAGCAGTAACTAATGGCAGTTGTTTTTTTTCCAGGAAACACGCGTTTTTTCCCCTTTTAGAAATATGAACGGCCGTTTCGCTTGTGGCATAGGCTACATTGGAATGTGTAATCGTGGTCATCCACAGGAGCTAATGCAACGTTTCTTTCCCCGCTCTCCCTCAGTACTGAGCCCCCTGTGTGTGAGCGTGGCTTCTGCTGCCGCATGCCTGGCTTGTGTTTATTTCTGGAAGCTCGACTTCGCAACATGGCCGACATGTGCTTTGTTATTGGTGGTACAACACTATAATAACGGCTCTATATGTGTCATGAGGTATTACAGTTGCGTGTCTCCCCCCGTTTCTTCAATGTAACAACAACGTTGATTTGTGTAAGCTTTTGTAATTGGATACACGACATTAGAGGGACACCACTATGGCATGGTGTCTACACCCTATAAGTATACTTACCATTTGATGATGATGGCCGTATGGAATATTTGTTTCTTGGAAAAAGGCACTGAGGGCAGTCTGAAAGAGATCAAACAAAATATTATACGCATCGATTGTTTACATAAATGGTTCACTACTAGCAACTGTAATACGCTGTATGGGTTGTGGAGTACATGTTTTAAAGCTAAACACAATGACGTGAACAATGAAGTCGACTGTCAGATAATGTGTAAATTATCTAACCTCAGACTAAGCCATTCGTGCAGCAAAAATCTAGTCAAAACAAAGCCAGCGGTCATCTTCATTGCATAATAGCATTTAGCCTGGTCACCCCTGTCATGTAATGTGAGGGATTATAGTATTTATTCTAGAGTCAATTCTAATTGGTAAGCTTGTACCGGTCCAACGTTACTACTGATTGTAGATCTAACATAAACATGTCGTCATGTACAATAATTTGATATACATTTGCAAAACATGAATACATAAAAGTTGAGTGAACTGTTCGAATAGGTTTTGCAACTTCTTCTTGCGACTATGGCCATATAGCCCATCAATTAATATGGCAGGCCAGTCAAAACTCAGATCTGTCAGACATAAACATTAGGCAGCGAGCTCGTCCTCCCCATGTAGAACGAACACCGACCCTACCTCAAATTGCCAATGTGCCGCTTGCAAAAGCTGCTTCGCCTGATCCGCCGCGCACCCGGCCGTCAGGACAAACTGGTTAATCATAACTTGATGTTTGAGTTCATCCATCTTCGCCAAAGCTTTATTCCTACTCGCAGCAAGGCCTGTTGTCGATTAAAAACAATATTTCGTGGTTTTAGTCCTCTCTTTTCAACCTCAGTCGTCCACCATTACAGCCGGTTGAGCAAACACAAATATTTACTGTAAGAGCAGTAGTGTAGGAGCGCCGCCCAGATTGACGTGAAGAGACAGCCAATAAAATGAAAGACGTGACAGTGGGAATTGTATGCCATTTCCGCTTATTAATTCAAGTCTGCTTTTGAATCAAGACAATGTGATAGTGTTAATGAATTAAATACCTAACACTATTGAGTTACATGCCTCAATTTTAATGTCACGAAAGCACGCCCAACCTCCTCAAATATACAGGTTAAAATCCGTAGGCCAACATGTCGCCAATGGTTTGTTTTGGACTACAAGTCCCACGAGCACACGCTTTGTTTGTACGGTTCTAGAAGGCAGTATTTTGTGAATGACGGCCGCTCCTATCCAATTCCCATGCGCGCGGTGTCACCATCTTGCCAAATATGGTAAACAAATCTTCCATCACGAGCACATTGCTCTTCCGAATGGCACTCGGGACAGTTACGTACGTCGACACTCATGGATGTATTTAGAGTAGCATTAGCAAGCGTCATGTCTGCGCAGCTTTTGCACAGTTTAGCGAGATTTGGCGTACCGTTTTTTTGTTTGTGTTGTAAGTGTATTTAATTAAACAAAGTATTCCATCTGTAATTACAAGGTCACAACGAGCTCACATTATTTTAGAAAGGTACATTATATACAGTAATGACAAAAAGTAAGCTTTATTTATTTTTGTTGTAATTGTATTTAAGTCTTCCATCTGTAAGTTTCATTTAAGAACCATCTTACAAACACATCTGAGTTCAATTTAAAACACTAAAACATAGCAGTATCTATGGAATAGATTGAATATATTCTGGATTGGGTGTGGCCATTGCAGGGAGTATTTCCCCCATCGGCAGTAACCAAGTCAATTATTCAAGTAACATTTCTGTGAATTACCCTTCAGATCTGCACTGATACTTTCGTGAGGGAGGACCCTGAATATCTCCCTCTACCACAATGGCAAATGTGATAGTAACAATATTACAGTAATGAGTGTGATGCAAATGATAATGATGATAATGATGATGTAGAAGATGGTACACCTCTGGGTACCATTGTCCTGTATTTATTAGCACCCTCGGGAGATATAAGACTTTGGAGACCCTCTCTTTTTCCAGTCAGTTGCAAGGACACATATGTATAAAATTAGCTTTCATTCCAGTTAATTCTCTCCTGGGAAATAGGATGCTGTAAACATCCTGCTATCAACATCACTCTCTATAGGACATAAGGAAGAAAAATGTAATGTTTATGTGTGTGTGTGTGTGGTGTGTGTGTGTGTGTGTGGTGTGTGTGTGTGTGTGTGTGTGTGTGTGTGTGTGTGTGTGCAGAGAACAGAGGAAGTGTAACTGTCTGTGCTGAGGTTCTCATGATAAAGTGTTCTAGTTTAAAACAATTAGAACAGCTGTTCAAACATTGACTTATTTCACCAGCAGACCCTTGAATGAATGGTTGTATTTTCCAAGAAGAGTCTCTGTCACTGACAATGAGCAGCAGCTGCGTTAGCTTATCAAATGTATTTTATCTTAACAGTTCTGTGCCTCACTTGCCTTGCACACATGTCACATTTCACACTAACGGGGTAGGAGGGCATTAACTCTGTCTTGGTTTGATTATGTGTGTGTGTGTGTGAGAGAGAGAGAGAGAGAGAGAGAGAGAGAGAGAGAGAGAGAGAGTGCATGTGTACCTGTACGTGTTTTATACCTTTAATATATGGGCTGAGTTAGCTGTGAATAAATCTTATCCTCACCTTTATTGTAGCGAACAAGGTGATCTCTGGGCAATTGCGCCACCTTCTGGTTCATGAAGGCGAAAACCTCTCGGTAGAAACGGTGCAGCACAAAGCCTAAAGGTTAATTTCACAACCATGAGATGATTGGGAGGGGATGAAGACAAATCAGTGTGAACGTTTGATTTAGAGTAGTAAATACAGAGACTCGTATCAGTATGGGAGTGTTGGCGTGAAATCGGCACTTCTATAAACTATACCTCAGTCCAGGGGTCTGCCAGGGTTCTATAGCATTTAACCACTTCAGGGCGTGAGGGAGGCTGACTTTAGACTGTAGATGTTGTTGGTCCCCAACATCTGGTTTTGGGCTGGAGTTGTACCAAGCAGGTGTTGGCACTGTTGCTTTTAAACTGCAATACACCGTGTTTCCACAGAGTGGCAGTGCACAGTAGGATAACGTAGGCCATGGTACTTTTCTACAGGTGAATTGTATTGCTATTGTCAAGTGGAATGTACTGGACAAACCGAATAACAGATATTTTTTCCATAGAGGTAATAAGTGTAGGTTTATTCAATAGGCCTGTTAATCTACAGGATAGTCTGACTGATTGTTCTGAAAGTGAAAAATTCCATGTCCTTCTGCAGTGTACCACCCACATACCCTTTGACATGTGCTTACCAGATATGTGATATCATGGCAAATAAGAGAGGTTTACCGGCTCAATGTTGACAAAGGTGTTGAGTGATGAGTGTAAAGTGCACGCTGCACACGCGGGACTTGTGGCGCTAATTTTCAGCGCTTTCAGGGGGCGGTGTCGCGCGACACATCACTCCTACCTATTCAACCAGTTTCCTCCCGGGAACAATAGACTGCAGAGTAGAACAAAAAAGACGAAAAAACAGTATACACTCCGAAACCAGAGGCTATATACTCAGAACTGCTGTATGCGCGGCATGTTCTTAATACACTTCAGAATTGAAAGCTCCTTGTAACCCTCCCTCGTCTCCCGTTGAGCCGTTCGTGTGGGTGACTTGAACAAGTGAAGCCTGAAGAGTCACCGAGCCAATCAGAGACCTGGAAGACAGTTAAAGGACTCGTGGGCTGTCTCTCCACCTTTATCAAGGACTATTCCTCAACCTCCGCATACCATTCAAACACTGTCCTTCACACAGACAAAACATCATTAGAAGAATTGGGCGGATTGGATTAAATTCCGTAATATGGATGTTATCTATTTTTTCATGTGAGCTACATTTGGATTCTACTTTGGGAGTCTTCCCACTCTGCACTTGTTACCGAAAGGATAGATGCGCCGCCTGGGTCCCCGGAGAGTATAGGTTAGAGCGCAGGGACGGACCGACCGCTGCAACAGGTGCTCCTCAGCTCGCGAGCATATCGCTGAACTGAATTCGAGGTAGAAAAATATTAATGCATCATGTTCAATCTTGTTAATATTCTTGCTGTTCATTAAGACATATGCCAGTGTTGTGCGTAATGTTACTCTTGCTTGCGTGAATGGGTTAAATTCGTTTTACATGTTGTTTTTATTTGTATTCATTCGAATTTGTTTATTTTTTATCTAGGACCTCCGATATTATATTTTCTCAAATTTTGAGAGGAACCCGTTACGCACATAATGCCTGTTCTGATGAGCCCGGAGATCGCTGCCATGTTTAAAGAGAAATGGCTGCAGGTGCACCCGGAGGGTCAGGGTGGCGAGGCCGGATCTCAGCACCTTGACGACAGTCTCACCAGCCTCCACTGGCTTCAAAACTTCTCAATCCTCAGCGCGGATCCGGAGAGTCGACCCACCGGCTCCGGCTGCCACTCACAGCAGCACTTGCTGTACCACCAGCGCCTGTACCCCCAAGGCACCGACTCTCCGTCCAGCCCGCCAGCCGGGGATACTGCCGCCACGGGGATGCCTCTCTGCCTCGGTAGCCCCGTTACCTCCGGTAGCAGCTCCACGGACTCGAGTGGGGCGCATTACTCACAGACTTTACACTACCCGCATGACCACCACCACATCACAGCGCAGGTCAGTCCCCCGGAGGAAGTCGATTACAAGACCAACTCGAAAGTCAAGCCGCCGTACTCCTACGCGTCTCTTATATGTATGGCCATGCAGGCCAGTAACCAGCCCAAAGTGACCCTGTCCACTATTTACAACTGGATCACAGAAAACTTCTGCTACTACAGACACGCAGAGCCCAGCTGGCAGGTAAAATATCCACCTCTCTCGTCCATCTCATAATTTATGTGATTCTGTCTTTCTTTTATATCTTTCTCTCTTTTTCTCCCCCCCCCCTTGTCTCTGCATTATGGATGGTCTGAATATAAGGGAGAGGAGGATGATATACACAATATCAAGAATATGATAATAATAAACATATTTGCAAATGGACTGCGTGCAATATTAATATTGTTTTATAACAATAAAATAAATGTGCCTGCTTGCTTGAATGAACATTCATCTCTCTCTTAAAATGTGGAACATCCTTGTGTTCTAGTGGCTTGTCTCATTGGTTTTATGACAAGTGTTCTAGGTAGGGGGAGGGAGAGAAACATGGTGGTGTGTGTGTGTGTGTGTGTGTGTGTGTGTGTGTCAGTGTTAATGAGGATCCCTGAGAGAGCTGGCAGCCGAGCCCAGCTGATCATGTTTGAAATGCACTGAGCGCTGTTACTTGAAAGCCTCATTAGGTACATTTGCTTTCCTATACAAACAACAACAATACCCCCTCCTCCCCTTTACATGCCTTTATTTCTCCCATTCTGTCCTTTCTCTCTGGCTCCCTCTCACACACACTCATGCACCAACCGATGACTACACACAGACACGTGCGCACGCACGCACGCACGCACACAAGCAGCAGATTTGTCTCAAACATACAACCGATATCCGACACGGGTCTAACGCGTTCCTTAACATGATCCTTTCCTTAGAACTCGATCCGTCACAACCTCTCCCTCAACAAGTGCTTCATGAAGGTTCCACGGCAGAAGGACGAGCCGGGGAAGGGGGGGCTTCTGGCAGATCGACCCTCAGTACGCCCACATGTTCGTCAACGGCATCTTCAAACGCAGGAGGATGTCCACCAACCACTACGGCGGCGGCAGCAGCCACAGACAGAACAAAGGGCCGCAGGGCCAGGCGTACCACACTGGCTCCCAGGGCCAGAGCCAAAATGGCCTCCTCTCAGACACAGAGGTCTACCACGGGGTTGGGGTGGGCAGCAAACGCAAACACCTCTCTCCCAAACACAACAGCAAGCTGGTGCGGATGCCCAAGTCCCCCCTGCTAGCGACGGAGGCTAACGGCGCCGACATCCTGAGGGGGGATTTTGACCTGGCGTCCGTGTTCGACGACGTCCTGAGCGGGAGCTGCAGTACCTTCGAGGACCTGGACATCAACACGGCGCTGAGCTCCTTGGGCTGTGAGCTGGACCTGAGTCTGCAGGGGAGGCACCCTGCTGGGCAGGCCAGGTGGTGTGGAGAGGGCGAGCCCCACAGCCAGGAGCAGGCCCAGCACCAGAACCATCTCTCCTATGGCTACATAGAACTGAACGGTGCTATGGGATGTACCATGATGGGGGACATACAGCTCCATCAGCAGCACCAGGATCTGCTGTTACAGGCACAGCTCCATCCCCTCCACCAGTTTGAGGAGCCCGCACTGTTCCTAGAGCAGCAGGAGGTGGTGGAGGAAGTGCATCCCTGGGAGATCAAAGAGGAACTGCAGGTGATTCCTCTGGGTCTGGAGCAGGGCTTCACCCTCTCGGATGGCTTCTTCTCTGAGCTGCAGCCCTGGGAGAGAGGTCAGGTCTACATGTGACCTCCAGAATGTACTAGGCCTCCAGAAAGATGACTATCCCTCTCTAACTAACACAACAACCGTCTCAAATGTAGGGTTTCCCAAGTCTTTGGGTTTCCCATTAGATGTCTCAAGAACATTGTTGTTTTTGCTACATGTATTGTTGTGATAATATGCATTTTTACTAATATGGGTTTCACTCAAATATTTTCACAGTATATAGGGGTCATTGAGGTCATTGAGTTTATGAACTTAGAGGATGCCATTGGTTGGCCTGCAGCTCTGGTCTGTCTGGAGCAGAAGACTTGAAGGCTCAATGGATGGTGTCATGACACACTGTTTAGAATCAACCAGTCTTTGACCTGCTGGGACAGAGCTATCTGCTGAAGACTACTTTGCTACGTTAGCATTATACACACTCTTACAGATTATGAACTGTTTTCTTTCTGTTTTCATCTGATTTGGAGGATCGAGAATGTTTTATTCATGAATTAGGATCTCAAAGTGAAATTTATAGTGTTGAATCATAATCAGAGACTAGTGATGATGAGATATCCATATATGTGTTTTAATTAATCGTCATAATACAGTATATACAACCTAGAATTTACGGGTTAGAGATGGGTGTTTGTCTGTAGTCATATTGCTAAGCAGAGAGATTGGGATAGACTGAAGCTGATCTGAAATGCCTTCCAGTCAGTCATCAAACAAAATATGCACTTTGATGGACAAAATATGAAATTAAATCTTGAAACTTTCTACAGCACACACACTGACCTTGTGCGCCACTGTCATTGTACCACATACTTAAGAGTTTCTGTTCTGTGTACTACATCTGTATGCCATTATCGGACAGCAATAACAAACCTGTTAATGTTTCTGTTTAAAAAGTATATTGCCTCATAAATACTTAGCTTTCAGCTGGAAACCTGTTGATTGAATCTGCCAAACTTGCATTTGAATTTGTAAATGAAGTTGATCAGGATTTTGCAGTCACTGGGTGATGGATCTTTCATTTATACTGATTACTTTTATGTATGATTTTTGCATTCATATCTTTCATGAAATATCTCAAATATGAACAGTGGAGAAGTAAGGGATAACATTAATAAAGAATACTTTGTTTTGGGGGCGAAATGACAAAATGGATGGGAGATTTATACTTTTTCAGTTGTTTAAAAAATGCAATCATTTCCTGATGCAATAAATGTCGTCATTTTATATGTTGCTTC
The DNA here is from genome assembly GCA_903064625.1 of Mallotus villosus. NCBI lineage: Eukaryota > Metazoa > Chordata > Actinopteri > Osmeriformes > Salangidae > Mallotus > Mallotus villosus. Next base: position 25,493 of record CAEFZP010002707.1, on the reverse strand, counting down.
TTCATTGTTATACGAAACCAGCTCAAGGTCCTTGATCCTTATGTTACTGGCAGAGTTTGTTCACTGATAGGGCATCTTGGTTTACACGCTCCATATCTTTAGGTCTAGTCAGGCTCAGACTTGCCTGTACTCTCGGGGTGTTGCAACATATATTGGAATAATACCTTTAACAAGTTAGCCTGCATATGAGGTCAGGCTGTTCTGGGGTCAGAGCTAAGGAAGCAGGTGGGACAAAGGGAGATGTCGCTTGGGTCACCTGGGGATTAAAACCAGTTGTCAAACATTGTGCCCCCCCCCACCACACACAAACACACACGGTTAATAAAGATTATGGATAGCACCAGTCAACATTTGGTGTGCCAGAACACTATTCTTCAACGTCAATTTATCTGAAAAATCCAATTTCAAGGACCCAAAATGAATTAACTAACAAATATTACATAAAAATGTAACTTGCGTTGACACCGTCTCCAGCTGGAGGGGTATTTCAGGCCCATGGCCTGGAACTATGAAAATGTGCTTTTCCACTTCAAATCTCTTTTTAATTGAAAATGGAGAGAAAAAGGAGAAATGTGGATTATCCAATCCGAGCGGCTCTGACTCCCTGGGGTGGGAGGGTCATGTGTGGAGATCTTTTGGGATTGGTAGAATTACTCAGATTCCTAGAAACAGCAGGGACCCATGGTGCACTGAGGCAGCTTCTCTCTGCCAAACTCAATAGAAGGGACCCATTGAATCTACATTCATCTACAGACATATCTATAAGTATCTAGATCTGTTTCTATCCACAAATCACTCTGTTGATGGAGTAGTGGTGTTTAACTAGCTGTCATGCAACTGCAATCAAAAACGTCTGGCTCCGCCACTCCAATAGAAATCAAAACCTCCACGGACGAAATCCATATTATGAAATCTTACTAGAGCGGAGGAGGGGCAACTGATTTGTGATGAGAGTGTGTGTGTACACCCGTGTGTGTGTGTGCTCCCGGTGTGTGTACAGGGTTAGACACGGGCCTCCCGTGGCTGGGTAGATAACATTATCTCCATGGACGCAGGGTCCTGCTGCTCCATTCAGCCTGGGTCTGCCCAGGACGGGAACACAGCGCCGCGACCAGGAACAAGACGAGCTGTCGCACAGCCCAAGCACTCCTCTGCTTTATAGCTCCCCTGGCACCACTCTGGAGCACCGATTGTTGCTTGTGTAAAGTGCGTGTCTGTTTGTGCGTGGGTGTGTGTGTATGTGTGTGTGTGTGTGTAGGGGGTGTGTGTGTGTAGGGTGTGTGTGTGTGTGTGTGTGTGTGTATGTGTGTGTGTGTGTGTGTGTGTGTGTGTATGTGTGTGTGTGTGTGTGTGTGTGTATGTGTGTGTGTGTGTGTGTAGGGGTGTGTGTGTGTGTGTGTGTGTGTGTGTGTGTGTGTGTGTATGTGTGTGTGTGTGTGTAGGGTGTGTGTGTGTGTGTGTGTGTGTGTGTGTGTGTGTGTGTGTGTGTGTGTGTGTGTGTGTGTGTGTGTGTGTGTGTGTGTGTTGTGTGTGTGTGTGTGTTGTGTGTGTGTGTGTGTGTGTGTGTGTATGTGTGTGTGTGTGTGTGTGTTGTGTGTGTGTGTGTATGTGTGTGTGTAGGGGGTGTTGTTTTATAATCTCCTTGACACCCTCTGGACCGGTCCAGATTAGAGAGGGGGGCACCTCCACCCAGGAGGGCGGAGGGTACCCTACACGGGGAACCCAGAATCTACGGGTCTGTCAGGTGATTCTTACAGAGGACAGTCTTCAAGTCTCCTGAAAAGAATATCAAAGAGTGCATCCTTGTGTGGTTGCAGCACAATGTCGTCCTTGGTGTATGAGAATACCAAAGATATAGAGTATCAAGCTGTTAGTTGCTGTTTTCTCACCATGGGGAAACATTGATGTCTAAGTACTACAGTACTGATATAGGCCAGACTGTTACTGTACAGTACTGATATAGGCCAGACTGTTTCTGTACAGTACTGGTAGAGATCATCCAAGGCTGGTACATCTTCCAAGACCAGGTCTGATGTTGTCTTCTTCCCTTCGCCATCTCAGGATGTAACGACTTGACAAACATTGTGGTGGCTGTGGTCTTCATTAGTGAGTCAGGGGGGACTTGGAGAGGATATACCCTTCGATGAGCTTTTCCAGGAGCCTCTTGGTTATGCATGACATGCAAATGTAGTTTCCATTAGGGGAACTTGTTCCATTATGAATGGGAGCAGGGGTCCTTGCAGCTGGAAAGGTTGTGTGCCTGACTCACTCTGGTCTCCTGTCTCCTCTTTGGTGAACTGCCGTTCTGACAGACCACATACACGCGACAAGGCCATCTTGTCATGGTGGGGTCGTACGTTTGGCAGTACACCATGGGCAGGACTAAGAACTGACGGTTTATCATTGTGTAGAGAATGTGAGTATGTGTGTGTTAGTGTGTTCTTGCCTGTGTGTGACAGAAACTGAGCACATCAAGTGTGAAGCTTCAGAACAGGGGGAGGTGCAGGATGGGTAATGTAGTGTGAAGACAACAAGAGAACTAGCTTGTCAAGGATCAGCTTATTCAGTCGTCACTGCTGACAGCAAGGCAGACCCAATTCCTTTCCTTGATCTTTGCAGACAAAGAATCAGCCATTGTGTGTGTGTGTGTGTGTGTGTGCCTGTAATGGGCTGTCTTGTTGCTTAGTGGTGTTTTTGTTAAGGTCTGTTTTCCAGCAATCATTCTACATATTTGACTTGATGAACAAGAACCAAACCGTCAAATTTGACCATACCTACCACCCCTCCCCCTACATACACACACGCACACGCGCACACACACACACACACACACACACACACACACACACACACACACACACATGCACACACACATAGACTCAATATTTTGTTTTTGTTTAGATGTGCTAATTTAATTTATTCCCGACAGGGCCTGGTAATAGAGGCGGCACAAGAGGTGGCACACACACACGCACACACACACAGACCCGCACACAAACAGGGCTGGAGAGGTAATTAGGGAGATGTATAGAGGCTAAAGAGGTTCCATTCAGAGCCAAGGTCTGACTGGGCTGCAGACCAAACGCTACTTTTTCTTCTCTCTCCCTTCTTCTCTCTCCCTTCTCCTCTCTCCCCTTACCTCTCTCCTCTCTCCTCTCTCCTCTCTCCTCTCTCCTCTCTCCTCTCTCCTCTCTCCTCTCTCCTCTCTCCTCTCTCCTCTCTCCTCTCATCCTCTCTCCTCTCTCCTCTCTCCTCTCTCCTCTCTCCTCTCTCCTCTCCCTTTTTACATTTGCCCCTATGCATGGGGACATTTCTGACATTTCTCACCAAAAAGCTTTTCTAAGAACTCCTTGGCGTCTGTCCTCAGATTGATGGAGAGAAGATTGAACATTGCAGGCAGTCTGAGGGCTCGTGAGGCGGAGTCCCAGCAGAAGTACAAGATGTACATGTAGACACCAATGCATATCAATCAGGCCTTCTCTGCTCCTGAGTGGGCCGACCGACATGTTGACCAGAGACCTGTTCACCTCCTTGTACTGGAGCACGAGTACGTCCTGATGACACCCACTGAGGGAGACTGGCCCATGTCACATCTCAGTCATGGATCTCATGGATGATTGGCCCACGGTGAACCGCTGACCTCGGCAGAAAATGAGGGCTCTGGCCGTCTCTGTCATTTGCTTTCCAGCAGCTCTCAGGGACGGCCATTACCAAGCAGCTGTGGTGACAAGAGGGAAGAGTGTGTGTTTGAAACAAGGCCATTACCTGTCATGAGAGAGAAAGAGGAAGACTGAGAGAAAGACAGAGAGAGACCGAGAGAGAAAGAGAGAGGGAGAGAGACAAAAAGAGAACCACAAAGAAAGAGAGAAAGAGAGATACTGAGAAACTGAGAGAGAAACAAACAAACAAACAAACAAAGAGTGCCAGGTTAACTGTATATAAGCGTTCCTCAAGCCACCATCAATCAGCCAGCTTCCAGCTGGTGGCTGAGTCTATGTAAGGGATTCTGTTAGTCCTCTATCGTGCGTGTGTGTCTGCATCAGCTTGAACTGGTTGTGTTGGCATCATTGCCCCTCAGACCAGTGAAAGGCATTCCAACATGTTCTCTGTGGTCTCTGTGGTCCCAGAACCAGACGGGGCTGGCAGGGAGGGTGTCGAAGGCTGGGAGGGAGATACTAGGGCTGGCAGGGAGGGTGTCGAAGGCTGGGAGGGAGATACTGGGGCCGTGAGGGAGGGCGGGCTGGGGGGGCCTGGAAGAAAAGATGGGTTGTGGACTGGAGGAGAATAGAGGCTGGGGACTGTAGAAGAGAGGCCAGGGACTAAAGGAGAAGAGAGGCGAGGGATGAAAGGTGCCAGCCAGAGGGCAGCGTGTCGGGGCACAAGCAGAGCCAGAGACCCCCAGGTCTGGAGCTCTGCCACACACACAAACTCATACACACACATTCACACGCACTTCTACACACACTCCACTACCCCAGATCCCAGTGCCAGGAGACAAGTCACGGCCCACCCTTTCTTCGCTTCTCTCTCTACAGAAGCCTACTGGGTATTTACTGAGTCCCCTCAAAGACAAACTGCTCTTTCTTTCTTTTTTGAACTTTTGTTTCTTTGTTTCTTTTTGCACCTACACTTAGAAACCAAGAGTTGTACATAACACTGTAGGTATAGCACCCATACTTCAATAATAAAATCTGCACGAGCCGACACAAGGAACCAGAGTAATCGTTAATGCATTATCTTCATCCCATATGGCCTGATACAGTTCAAGCCTATCCAAGACATCTGCTCTTGTCATCACTGTGTGTCAGTGCTGACAGCTGTGGGACAACACTGAGATGGTCTGAAACCGTTTGCCGGGGAGAAGACGAGGAAACAGAACGGACGGGGTCGTAAAGTGTTGCGTCGAGTCTCCAGTTCTGTCACCAGCAACAGGTAGCCACGGTCTGCTGGGTGTGTTTGTCACCAAGGCACGGCAAGAATGGGTTGTATAAAATGAGTGAACCAGGCAGTCTGAGAGTGAGGGATGGAGAGGGGGAGAGATTCAGAAAAGGAGGGAGGGATGGAGAGAGAGGGAGAGAGAAAGAAAGAACAAAGAAATAGACGTGTGCAGAGAAAAAGAGGGGGAACAAGAGACAGAGAGTGTGTGTGTGTGTGTGCATCCACCTACACCAAATGTTGTGAGCCTCTTGAAGCCACTAGACCCCCCTCCCCTCCTCCTCCATTCTCCTCGCAGCCTCCACGCTCCTGAGAGCTCTCATTTGATTAGCCGGGCTTTGCTTTGTGAAGGCTGGCATCTGGCTGCACGGCCCACCAGGAGGGCAACGGTGCACTTCACGCACAGACAAACACGCACGCACAACCACACGCACACAAACAAACAACAACACACACAGACAAACACAAAGCACACGCACACAAACTACACACAAACACACACGAGACGGTAGTGCACCTCCTCCGCGGATGTGAACTAAAGACGCTTGTGGAGGCAGCAGACCCGGGGAGGAGCAGTAGATTTGTAAACAGCGCTGCGGTCCAGACTGAGGCTGAGGGCTTCCTGGAAGGCTCAGATACAGTTCCTGTCTATGATCTCAGCTCATTGTCAGGAAGGCACCCCTGGTTACGTAAGGCAGAATGAAGAGGGGAACACTATCTGCCCAGCCTTAGTTATAATCACCTGCTGATCAATTATGCATATGAGGTCTCTGTGTGGGTGTGTGTGTGGGTGTGTGTGGGGTGTGTGTGGGGTGTGTGTGGGTGTGTGAGAGTGACCTGCATGGAGCAGACAGGTGCCAAACATCAGGTGTCAACCCTCACCTCGGCTCACCACTGCCTCATCAACATCAGAATGCACACACACACGCATGCACACACACACACACGCATGTACACACACACACATGCACGCGCACACACACACACACACACACACACACAGTACTAGGGGCTTAGGTCATATTTCCTGAGCGTGATGTTGACGTCTAAAACACAGTTCCTTCAGTCTGTGCGCTTGTGAGACTAACCCGTTATAATGAACTTTGCTCCTTATTTCTCTCATTATTCCATTTCTCGCTTCCTGTCTTCAGTCGTCTTCCTCTCATTCTCTCTCTTTCCTTCTCTCGTCCCTCTTTTCTTCTCACACGTCCCTCCCCCACCCGCACTCCATCACAAGGGGTTAATTAAAACTGATTGGGTCTGTTGGGAACACACCTGCCCCTGACAGGTAAGATATCAGGCTCACATGTTCCGTGTGTGTGTTTGTGTGTGTGTGTGTGCGCGGGGTTGCATGTGCAGATGCATGCATGCGTGACTGTGTGTTTGTTTGTGTGACTGCCAGTGCGTGTGATATTGTGTTTGTGTGTGTGTGTGTGAGAGTGACTGCATTTTTTACTGTAAGTACCTCTGTGTGTGTATGTGCATACATGTGTATGTGTGTGTCTGTGTTTTGTTCTGTGTGTGTGTGTGTGTGTCTGTGTGTGGTGAGAGAGCGTGAGTGTGAACGATATGTGTGTTTGTCTCCGTGTGTGTAAGTGCATGCATGTGTTTATGTGTCTCTGTGTGTGTGTGTGTGTGTGTGTGTGTGCGTCTCTGTTTCTGTGTGTGTGTGTGTGTGTGTGTGTGTGTCTATGTGTGTGTGTGTGTGTGTGTGTCTCTGTTTCTGTGTGTCTGTGTGTCTCTGTGTGTGTGTGTCTCTGTGTGTGTGTGTGTCTCTGTTTCTGTGTGTCTGTGTGTCTCTGTGTGTATGTGTGTCTCTCTGTATGTGTGCGTCTCTGTTTGTGTGTGTGTGTGTGTGTGTGTGTGTGTGACTGAAGGTCCTGGTGCAGAGAGTGGAGCAGGCTGTCTCAGGCTCTAGAGCCGCCTCCAGAGTGATCCCAGCAGGACACACTGAAGAGCTTCATCCTCCACACGACCTCTTCAGAAGCAGCACTGATTAGAACTTCACTCTGGAACCTACACACACACACACACACACACACACACACACACACACTCACACACACACACACACATAAATAATAGAACTACACTCTGAAACCTACACATTCACACACACTCACACACACAAATTAATAGAACTACAATCTGGAACCTACACACTCACACACACACACACACAAATGAATAGAACTACAGTCTGGAACCAATTCCTGCATTGCCTCCTCTTCACGTCTGCCACTCTGCCCACAGCCTGAGGCCGGGGGAGGATCAGAGGGACAGAGTCGCGCACACACACACAGTTGTACACACAGACGTACACACACACACTGATTGCACACACACACCAATACCTGCTCACACATCCACGTACATACACACACACACACATACATATTGTAATGATCTGCATTTTGACATGCAGAGGTACAACCCAAACGAGTGACGTTGATTGTGTGAGAAATGAGTCGACTTCGAAGTGGTGTGACAAGGATCCTTGTTTGTGCAAGTCAGAAGCAATGTTCTGCAATAGCAGTCAGCAGGGGACATGTAAAACACACACACACACAGAGAGAGAGAGAACTGGAGCTCCCAGTGCTGTCGCTGAAGGTAGGACAGTCAAATTGGCCCCTGGAGGATAAAGAGATGTACCAGGCCTCTTCCCTGGAGAGCAGGAGAATGATGAGGGAGGAGGGCAGGAGGAGGGGACAGGGAAAGCAGAGAGTGAACAGAGGGGAGATGAGGTGGAAAAGAAGGTAGGGGGGTGTGGTGTGAGGAATGCAAGAGAGGAAGGAATGTAGAAAGAGAGAAGGAGGGAGAAGATGAGGAAGGAAAGGGGAGGAGAAGGTATAGCGGGGATGGAAATTGAGAAACCGAGGAAGAGATTGAGGCGGAAAAGGGAGAGCGTCGGGAGACGAGAGGAGGAAAAGTGTCTCAGAACAGGTCGATCAGACAGGTGAGGGGCTGAGGGGAGAGGAGAGGGCGAGACACGGAGGAGGAGGAGGAGATCCACAGATGACATGAGATGTCTATGGCCTGTAATGATACTGAAGGTGTTGACATGAAATGACGACTTTTCTCGAGCACACACGCGCACACACGCTGACACAGACAACTAGCCCTGTCTCCCAGTTGTCTTCGACATGCTGAAAGGCCACAGTTGTAGCCTTCTCTCTGAGTCCGAATCAAAGCTCTCTGCGCCTCGTTGGGTTCTCTGTTTCACTGACACCACTGCTTGAGTTGCCCCTCACAAAAACACACCAACCTCCATCTCTCTCTCTTTCCTTCTCCCTTTCTTTCTTTCTTTCTTTCTTTCTGTCTTTCTTTCTTTCTCTCTGTCTCTTTCTCTGTGACTTTCGGTCTTTCTTTCTTTCTCTCCCTCTCTCTCTCTCTCTCTCCTCTCTCTCTCTCTCTCTCTCTCTCTCTCTCTCTCTCTCTCTCTGTTTCTCCCTCTGTTTCTCTCTCTATTTCTCTCTCTGTTTCTCTCTCTTTTCAATCCTGCTGCCACTTTTGTAAATCTCTGCCATTTGGTGGAACACGTTCCCCCCACTCAGACATGGAAGGTGAAGTAGAGCTGATGGGAGAGGAGGGAGGAGAGAGAGAGAGAGAGAGACAGCCGTATTCTCTGTAATGAGCTGGGTTGAAGCTGTGCCAGACTGAAGCCAGACCTGAGCCAAGTCATTATGCAAGGCTACAGCCACACACTGGACAGCTCAGCCAACAAACCTAGACACAGAGGGGAAGACAATGGAGAGCGAGGAGGTGTGGGGGGGGGTAGTGGGGGGGCAAAGAGAAGGGGAGAAAAATAGTGAGAGAGAGAGAAACAGAGAGAGAGAGAGAGAAGAGAGAGAGAGAGAGAAACAGAGAGAGAGAGACGAGAGAGAATAGAGAGAGATAGAGAGCGAGAGAGATAGACGATAGAGAGAAACAGAAGAGAGCGCGAGAGATACGCGACAGAGACGAGAGCTAGAGCGCGAGATAGCGAGCTAGAGAGAGAGATATCGAAATGAATAAACAGAAGGGGTTGGGTAGAGTGAGGAAAGAAAGAAGAATGGGAGGAAGGTGGTATTTCTGGTCTGTGGTCAATTAGAGAAGAGAAGGGTGAGTGACAGAGAGAGAAATAGGAGGAGAGACAGAAATGGAGAGATACAAAGAAAGAGAGAGAGAGATAAAGTTACACATACAGCACATACTGTATAATTATGTGTTGACCCAGAACTGTTTTGGGGGTTCATAAGGACTAGTTTAAGTGCACCTGACCCCTCTTCACGGTGGTACTGTCCCCACCAATTCACTGGAATCTGAAAATACTCCCCCCTTTCAAAACATGTCTGGTCCAGGCAACCGGGAGTGTGTGTGTGTGTGTGTTTGTGTGTGTGTGAGTGTGTGTGGTAGGTGGTGGGGAGTGTGTGTGTGAGTGTGTGTGTGAGGTAGTGGGGAGTGTGTGTGTGAGTGTGTGTGTGTGTGTGTGTGTGAGGTGGTGGGGAGTGTGTGTGTGTGTGTGTGTGTGTGAGCTGGTGGGGAGTGGAAGGGTGTATTGTGTGTGCCCACTGTCCAGTACTGCGTGGCAGGAGCGATGTGTTAGGAATGCTAACTGTGTCTGATGGTTTAGTCTTGTTGTGGTGTGCAACAGTGTGTGTGTGTGTGTGTGTGTGTGTGTGCGGGCATGTCTGGGTTGACGTGATGAAGGAGGGTAAGATAGGGAGGTAGCATGTAAACATTCTGGAACACTTGAACATCCATAGTTCTTTATCCTTGAAACCTGCAGAGCCCCCCACCCCCACACACACCCCCACACACACATTTAACCAGTGATGAGGTCCAGTGCACATTAGAGTTGGGAGTGTGAATTCATTAGCAGTTGTAATTACAGGATCCCCTCTACAGTAATCATGTGGCATTAAATCCCCCTCAGCTCACCACAACTCCAATTAAGATCTGCCTTTCCCCCTGGACCTGGGACCGAGGCGGTCTGCCAACCGCAAACTGGGGCCATGCACTGTGTGTGTGTGTGTGTGTGGCGAGAGATAGACGCAGAGAGAGCAAAAGAGAGGGAGGTGGACCGAAAGAGAGAATGACAGAGGGGGGGAGGGGGGGGTTGGGGGTGGATGAGGAAGGGACCCGTGAATAGCTTCTGATATGACAAGGTCAAGTTTTTAAATATTCCAAACATTCCAAAATAAACGTGCGTAATGGTCCCTCACCTACCCGCCTGAGTGAGTTTAAATGAGTGACATCAGAAGATCAATGAGACATCAACAATGGCCGGGGCCACTGCTGACACGGTTAAATGTTAATGCCTACTAAAAATGGATGCTTCATTTGTTTTTAAATCTCTCTCTCACGACTAGCTCCCATGGCCCCGGTTTAATACCAGATGAATTACTGTAACACCGTGTAATGCCAGTGATCCCTCCCATAAAAACGTTTAATATTCATTGCCGAATATTAAAGAAAGAATACTTAACATTTTAAACCTCTACATGAACTCATCAGGCAGGGGGTTCTGCTGCACATCTCTAGGCTGCGTCCTCTCTGGCCTCTTTCACCTGGCAGAGCGGGCTGAAAACCTGTCCCTGTAGCTCCCTGTAGCCCAGCCCTGTAGCCCAGCCCTGTAGCCCAGCCCTGTAGCCCAGCCTGTAGCCCAGCCCTGTAGCCCAGTCCTGTAGCCCAGCCCTGTAGCCCAGCCCTGTAGCCAGCCCTGTAGCCCAGCCCTGAGCCCAGCCCTGTAGCCCAGCCCTGTAGCCCAGCGTAGCCCAGCCCTGTAGCCCACCCAGCCCTGTAGCCCAGCCGTAGCCCAGCCCTGTAGCCCACTCCCAGCCCCAGCTCTTACCTCCCCATCCCAGTTTGCATGAATGAACGTGTGTATATAGTTGTAAGTCATTTGTATTGGTTCCAAATGTCTTTCTAAGTTCTGAAATGGCAGAGGAGGAGAGGAGAGAGAGAGGGTGAGAGGAGAGGAGAGAGGAGAGAATAAGAGAACGGAAGAGAAGTGGAGAAGAGAGGAGAGGACTGGAGAGGAGGACAAGCATGAAGATTAGACGAGAGGCGGAGCCGAGCGGAGGAGAGAGGAAAGGAGGAGATGGCAGGGGAGGAGAGGTGGAGGAGAGGAGAGAGTGGACGTCAGACTGAGAGGGAGTCAGTAAAACAACACAGGGGGAAACCAGATGGACGCCTCCCAAGGTGGTCCCAGGCCAGAGACCCCGATAACACACAGGGACAAAGAGCCGGCCAACAAAGAGATACAAGAAGGAGGGGGACGGAAGAAAAGGATACAAGACGGAGGGGGACGGAAGAAAAGGATACAAGACAAGAGGAGCCGAGAGGAGAGAAAAGGTGCCGCGGGTGAAAAGATAGAAAGGTCACGTCAGAAAGCCCTTGTAACCGACTTCTTCTGTGGTTATGACACTGAGAGAGAGGGAGAATGTGTGTGTGTGTGTGTTCTCTGAACACACAGGTCACGGTGGATGTTGTCCAAGCAGCGGGGAGTGAACCGGAGGAGGGGAGGGAAGAAGGAGAAGAAGAAAAGAGGGAAGAAACGGAGGGCAGAAAAGAAGAATAGAAGGAGGAGTCTTCTCTCTCTCTTTCCCTCTGTCCACCGTCCTGTTCCCTCCCTCTCCCCACTCTCCTCCTGCGTCTGTGCAAATGTGTGTGTGTGTGTACACACACCCCCGCCGCCACACTTGAGTCTTTTACTGATTACCTCACACACGTCACGTCGGTGTGGAGTGGTTTTAACGGCACAGGATAATCCGGCAGGTTTAACCCTTTCCCTGCTCCCCTCTCCCCAGCTGCTGGCTCAACCTCGCAGGGTCTTTCTGTCAGAGAGACCTTGTCCGATCTTACCACACACACACTGTAGATTGTATGATACTTCCTTGTACATCCCAACTTTGCAGTGAGTAGCAACCCCAATGTCAACAATTGTGTAAGTGTATGGCGTGGGTTTGTCTTCCTCTTTGTGTTGAGTGTTTTGTTTTCCGTGTATTTCTGTTGTTCTTTGTGCTGGTGCGTGTGTTTGTCCCGTTGTGTGCGTGTGTGTGTGTGAGTGTGTGTGTGTGTGTGTGTGGTGTGTGTATGTATGCGTGTGTGCCAGCTCTGAGGTGGTCATGTGTTTGCATCTCCCTCCCCCTGGCGTGTTCCTCTGTGTGTCCTCGCCGTCCTCCTCCATTCAGCTCTCACTTACCATGACAAAGCCCTCCCTATGAGCCCCCCACCCACCACCCAGAGATGGCAGACACATTCACCCCCCCTCCCCCCCCCCAGCCCTCACCCCAGCCCCAGCCCTCTCTCCCTCCCCATCCCAGTTTGGGACTCTCACCCTCTCCTCCCAGACACGACGCAAAGTCAAACTCAAATCATTCTGCCCCCCAAACCCCAGTGAAGACGACTGGGGACTGGGAGAGGTGGGGGCCGCGGGTCGTGTGGAGGAGGGGCGCAGGGAGGAGACAGGATGGTGCGGCTATCAGGTTTATGTGCCGGTGCTCTGGTGTATGGAGGCTGTTACGGGTTCAGCAGGCTCTCGGCAGGAAAGCAGGGGGCTGGTGAATGGACAGGAAAGCTGTCCGCCAAGGGAGGGCCTGGACGCCTTTAAACTGGACATAAAAAGCAGAGAACTCAGCCTTTCTCTCTCTTGCCTGGGTTTATGACGCGAGGACGGTTCCTATCAGACAGTCCTAAAGACCTTTCTGTCTCAGGCTGCTTCGTCTCTGATGCTTCCAGTGTAACCTCACTGCTGTGACGGCTGTCTTTCACTAGACGTTTCGGCTGTAGTCTTTAAAATGGGCCGTTGAGAGAGTAGGTGGAAACGCCGTCCTTTTCCTCCTCTGCTAGAATGTAAACAGGTGTTTGAACCCCACAGAATCAGGACGATCGGACATGAAGCTGACACAGAACCAGGGACCCCCAACCAGGAAGTGCTCATTGCATGAATACACTCACTCCCCTCACAAGCAGCAATCACTGTACTAACAGTAACAGCACCTGCTAATGTCTTGGGAGGGGGGGGGGTATGGATCATCGTGGTCCATCAGAACAAACTATAATAATCACCCTTACAGGCTGAACCAGACAGGTTATCCTTGCAGGCTGAACCAGACAGGACCTTCTTACAGGCTGAACCAGACCATGGGTGATTGGCTTCGTCTGAAGAGCACCACTCTCACCCAAAATCACGCCAGCTGTAATTTTGTAGCGAGGCATTCACAGGGGTCTGTTGATGATTGGAGAACAGATTGGGATTCTGTGTGTGTGTGTTTGTGTGTGTGTGTGTTTGCCCATCTGAGTGAGTACGTTCCTGTGTGAGTGTGAAGCAGTGCATGTGCCACTGCTTGTTTGCAACTATCGGTGTGTGTGTGTGTGTGGTGTGCACACCCTTATGTGTGCCGCAGACCTTGGGAGGCCTGGCTGAGCAAGTCTCAGCTTGCCTGCCGCTGTCACAAAGCCTGTCACATCGGACAAACACTGGTCAGTGTGTGTGTGTGTGTGTGTGTCTGTCTCTGTGTCTGTGTGTGTGTGTCACAAGAATGTGTGCTCTCGATGCATTATAAGACCCATTGCCTCTTTACAATTCTACATCTGCCCACGAGACCAGGGAGGTCGCAATCCTTATCTCTGCTGCACTTTATCTGCTATCTACAGGAAGACTCACATTCAACGGTCCTGACGCAGGTGACAGATAGCACAGTTAACACACACACACATATATATATACACAGACGTAGCCACAAAGGCCGACACACACATGTACAGACATACACACCTACGGGCATGGACACACAGTGCCATATCGTTTGAAAAAGGGGCAGATTGTCGAAACAGGGCGTTCTCTCCCTGTAAATCCATCAGGAGCAGATATGGTCACCTGCAGTTGATGACCCTGCATGAGTCAGTGTTTGAGGAGGCTGTGATTACGCTAACAGCCGTCTAATCCCTTTTTTATTGACTGTCAGTGCCGTTGCAGTGGTGACGCTGCAGAAAGCAGGCATGGAGAAGGGACTGGCCTTACCCAGGGTCTGACGTTTTCATGGGATTTCTACAACAGGAAACTCAAACGAACTTCAGGAAGTTCATTTGACTAATGAAAAAAAACATGGTCTAGGTTGTAAAAACTAGGTTGAAATGACACTCGTAGCTCGATCAAGCACTTACCACAGAGACTGTGGGATAATAATAATAAGAAATGAATACTTCTCCATCTATGAGTTACGAATCCACAGAAGCCCCGACAACAAAACCAAAGTAGGGGGGAATGTGCTTCATCTGCACTCGCTGAAGCTGCTCAGAAGGATCCGATCATCAGACAGTCAAGTGAAAGGGCCAATCACAATTTAGCACTGAGGACGTGATAGGGAGGGATGATGGGAAATGAAGGCCCAGCCGGGTGTGATTGGACCGGTCATGATTGGGGTCCCACAAACACACAACCTGTCTTTGTCTTTGCCTGGTCATTCCCCCACGGGATTAATAAAGTATCTATCTATCTATCTAGACGCTGTTTTCTCACTGTGACTGTAACGTTGGATCTGGAATACCTTTGGTGGGTGGAGTGAGGGGGGGGCCTGCAGCTATGAGGAAAGCTTTTGGCTAACGGGTACATGATGCTCGGGAACATGATGATTGATGGACACAAACGGCTTCCAGTAAGACCAGGGAGAACATTGTGTGCTGCCATGCCGAACAATATGGAGAGACCAATGGAGTGTATAACTAGAACTAGAACAGTGTGAGCGTGTGCTTGGATGTGTGTGCGTGTGTGTGTGTGTGTGTGGTGTGTGTGTGTGTATACATTTGTATACATATACGTGTTCCCTTTCTTCTCTCTGTCAAGTCATGCGGAAGCTCTGGCCAGTGATAAAGGCCTCTCCTTGGTCCAGGGCAGGTCCAGACTTGCCCTGTTGATTAGAAGTCCCATAAGAGGACACACAACAATGGACCTTCCTCTGAACCCAGCTCTGCTGCCAGGGACCCATCAGGCCAGCGTGCAGAACACCACTGCAGGACTGGACATTCTGCATTCTCAGAAACCTGAGAGCATGCCTAATGACAAGATGATCATTAGTACTCCAAACACCTCCGTGAATGGTGGACAAATGTCTCGTCTCTTTTCCTCTCCGTTCCCTTCCTCCTCCTCTCCTCGGATGTGCATGTTGTCCCCGCACCCCGACGCTGCACCTGTTCCTTAAAGGGCACACGCGCACAGAGACAGGGTTCTGAGAGGGCATTCATGGAAAGAGCCTTGTTAAAACGATCCCCGACGAGAACGGGCGCGTGACTGTGTGCGTGGTGTGTGTGTGTGCGTGTGTGTGTGTGTGCGTGTGTGTGTAAGTGTGTGTGGAGGTAATTAGAAGGGGTGAGTGGAGGCTTAGGAGGATGAGGGGAGGGAGGACGGCTGCAGGGCTGCTGGGGAAAGGCTGGAACTGACGGGCTGGTGGGGGCCTGGTGATGACGGGCTGGTGGGGAGGAGGGGGGCGACAAAAGCAGGCGGGGTGACAAGGTTAGAGGGGGCAGGGATGGGGGAGGAAGAGGAAGGTGGGCTGCGCCATATTACGGACGACAATCGCACCCGAGAATGACCTCACGCACAGGGACGTCGGGAGGAGATCCCGAGGAGAGAGTGAGAGCATGGCTGATGGTTTATTCATCTGCAGGGGGCCCACACACACTCCTCTCCTTGTGTGTGGTTAGGGTCCACAGGGGGGGCTGTTCCTGCCAGCCCAGGTGGTAGATAGGCCTCTGATCCAGGCTAACATTACCACCTACACTACCTGACTTGTCATTGGTCGCCTCAGACAGGTGCACTGTGGGACAGGACGACCCCCTCCCCCACACCTGAGAATTGGGGCCTGGGGGCTACAGCTGGTCGGAGGTGTGTGTTTATGTGTGTGTGTGTGTGTTCCTCGTGGCCATGCTTGGTACAATGAGGAGACAGGGTCTGCCAGTGACCACCTGTCTGGCAGCTGTCAGGGTCCAGTTTCAGGGTCGTCTTTCCAGCCAGGGACAGCAGCAGCAACACACCTCCTGGCACCTCCCTCTATTTACCCATCCAGTTATCTCTGCACTTATCCCTCCATCCATTTAGCCATTTATCAGTCCAGGAGATGAGAGGAGAGCAGAGCAACGCAGAGGAGTGGAGAGAAGGAGAGACAGGAGAGAGCAGAGCAAAGCAGAGGAGTGGAGAGAAGGAGAGAGAAGAGAGAGAGCAGAGCAAAGCAGAGGAGTGGAGAGAAGGAGAGAGAAGAGAGAGCAGAGCAGAGGAGTGGAGAGAAGGAGAGAGGAGAGCAGAACAGAGGAGTGGAGAGAAGGAGAGAGCAGTGAATCTGTGATCTTGTTCGATGCTGATCAGAAGCATCCTCTTATCTGATTACCATATCTATAGAGCTCATGATGGCAGACATAAGAGGACAAGGAGGGACAGAAAGCAGCCAGGAATACATGGACAACAACAGAGAGAAGGAGAGGAAGAGAAGGGGTTTGGAGGTGACAGAGAGCAGAGATAAGGATGGAGGAAAAGTGGACGCACGGGAAAAAGAGAGGAGCAGGCAATTGGGAGGAAAAAGGGGGGAAAGGGACGATTAAAAAAGAGGGGGAAGGGAAAGGGAGAGAGCTCATTTCCTAGAGGAAGGAGGGAGGGGGGGGGGTTAATGGCAATTGGTGGCTCCTTCAGCTGCCCAACTGTATTAATGAGGAAGGAAGAGAGAGGGAGATAGTCGACAGAGAGAGAGAGAGAGAGAGAGAGAGAGAGAGAGACGAGAGAGAGAGAGAGAGAGAGAGAGAGAGAGAGAGAGAAAAAGAGAAAGAGAGAGACAGAGGGAAGGGAGAGATCAAAGGCAAGCTGACAATTTCCATGTAACAGTATTGTGATTCACTTGTAGACTTGATCAGTTCAGTTCAGCTGATGTAACAACAGGTGTGTATGTGTGTGTGTGTGTGTGTGTGGTGTGTGTGTGTGTGTGTGTGTGTGTGTGTGTGGTGTGTGTGTGTGTGTGTGTGTGTGGTGTGTGTGTGTGTGTGTGTGTGTGTGTGTGTGTGTGTGTGTGTGTGTGTGTGTGTGTGAGAGGGACGGGGGGGCCTGTGAGCTACTCAGCAGGGGGGATGGGAGCGACAGTCTGATCGAGCCAGACAGAACAAAGAGGAGAACATAATGAAGACCTTTCATGGATCTCAAAGGTAAATATGAATTGAGCTTGATTTAAGGACATTCAAATGAAGTTCATTTAAATCAACAAGGCTTATAAATATAGAGTAAAGAGAATCAATAGCCTTACCTTACAGAGTTGTCATGCAAGGCCAGAACACTGCAGGACAACTCTGACACCTAGTGGACACAAGCT
Organism: Mallotus villosus; assembly: GCA_903064625.1. NCBI lineage: Eukaryota > Metazoa > Chordata > Actinopteri > Osmeriformes > Salangidae > Mallotus > Mallotus villosus. The sequence continues at coordinate 8,226 of CAEFZP010002707.1, read as the reverse complement.
GACGCAAGTGTATTACTGTAATTCTCGGAAAAACCCCAGACCCAAATCTAGTATTAATCTAATTCCCTTTGCCTCTAGTTCACCGCATTCTGTAGAGGTTGAACCCAATGGATTTCAGGATTTTTTTATCCCTTCTTTCTTTTGATGGGGACAAACTCAAAGCACCCCCCCTCCACACACACACACAAAAACGACGGTAACACTAGCGACGATCTTCGGCTTGTTTTAGTGTGCATTGTAGTTTTCAGGTTCACATGAATGGGTAGCTAAAACACAACCCTTCAAACACAACACTGGAACACACGTGTACATGTTAACATGCTCTGTCGACACAAAGGCCAGGTAGCAAATCCCACCCGACGTCCCATGAAGTCCACTTCCTCACTCCTATGCAGCCTGTGAAGCGCACTTCCTCGTTCCCTACTCATTCTGTAGGACACTTGGTTTCGGCCCGTCTGGTGCAAGCTGGTGCACCAGGCTGACGAGAGCAGGTAGGCCGATGAGGGGGACCGATATGGCAAACACGGTTCCCTGTGAGTCTCAGCGTCGTCGAGGCACGGAGGCGTTCATGGTCCTATGGGAGAGATTTCACTCTCTGAGGTCATCCAACAAACGGATAATACTCTTAGTCCGGTGTTATGACGTGAGTACAAAAAAAAATCCGCCCAGCTGTGCAGTGTGGTGCTGGACTGAGAGTGTAGTTTCCTTCGTTGGCCACTAGGGACTGCCAAAGGGCCAGTATTCAGTTGCAGCCAAGACAGAAGAGCAGGATTGAAGGCGGTATAAAAAAAGAAACAGCCTTCTCCCTCTGTAATCTCTATGAAACAGACGTGTCTCTCCAGGAGAGTCAATAGAACACAGAGAAGCAGCTGATAGCAGTGGGTGTTTTACTCCAGATTGTCCTTGATATCGAACATACATGTTGTATTGTACCAGTGACAGGCACCCACAGTGCACCAGTACCAACAGTCCAGAAGGAAAACCCAGACCTGCCCCAGGGTTACAGCTGGTGGGACAGCTGTTCATTAGGGCTCCACACTCCGGAAGGCCTCATCAGAGGAGGTGGGCACTGGCCAAAGCAGTCATCCATGCATCCATCTATCATCCATCCATCCATCCATCCATCTCCATCCATCCATGCATTCATTCATCCATCCATCCATTCATTCGTCTCCATCCGTGTCGAGGAGAGGCGTGGTCAGTGTAGGTGGGCGTTGAGGTCGTACTTGTCACAGAACTTGTCTGTGATGGGGATGCAGGTGAGGTACTCGCACCAGTCACACTTGACGGGGTAGACGTAGAACAGCACGGCCAGGGCTGACATCAGGCCCAGGAACACCACCAGGAACAGGCAGATCTGACCACGCTTACGGTACATGTCCGACTGGCCAAAACTGCAAACAGCAAGAAAGAGACGTTTCTGTCTTAGACTGGTGAATTAAACAAGAGTGCCCTGGGGAACAGCATATAGTGAAGCTGCATTCTCTCTAAGTCTGTACATCATAGCTACTAGGACGCAGCACACAAACTCGGTAGAGAAGCTAACAGCTGAACTGAGATCAGCTGCTGGGGAGGTGACTCCGTCTCACGTAAGATGAAGTCAGCTTAAAACTGACCCTGGACCAGCACCATCACAGCACCCACCTGATGTAGGGGAGGAAGGCGAAGGAGAGGAAGAACCCAGAGATGAAGCCGCAGATGTGGGCAAAGTTGTCGATCCAGGGCAGCAGGCCGAAGGAGAACAGGAAGAGGGCGATGCCCAGCAGCTTGGCGAAGGCCCGCCACGGCCGCTCCAGGATCTGCCAGCTCTGGAACAGCTCCACGAACAGGCAGGCCAGCGTCCCGAACTGGGACCCCCGCAGGACCCACCTGGAGGGGGAGGGGGGTGGGGGGGAGAGTGTGATGATGAAAGCGTCTTCTTGTGACTGTACACCACACAGCAGGTCACACCTGTGATTGGATGCAGGACTGTAACAACAGATCCAACATGATGCAGACAGTGTTCAAGGGAGAGCGGCAGGAATCTCACCTCTGCCCGGTACGGCAGGAAGATGGCGCTGGCCAGGTTGCCGGTGATGCCAGACAGGATGTAGATGATGGAGATCCGGACCCAGCCGGCCAGCTTCTCCAGGTCCCTCAGCACCGTCATCTGGAACAGCACCGACACCAGGCAGTGCAGGATCCTGGAGGGACAGAAACACACGTTACACCAGGATCCTGGAGGGACAGAAACACACGTTACACAGGATCCTGGAGGGACAGAAACACACGTTACACCAGGATCCTGGAGGGACAGAAACACACGTTACACCAGGATCCTACAGGGACAGAAACACACGTTACACCAGGATCCTACAAGGACAGAAACACACGTTACACCAGGATCCTACAGGGACAGAAACACACGTTACACCAGGATCCTACAGGGACAGAAACACACGTTACACCAGGATCCTACAGGGACAGAAACACACGTTACACCAGGATCCTACAGGGAAAGAAACACACATTACACCAGCATCCTACAGGGACAGAAACACACAGACAAACAGCTAACACAGATGTAAACAATGCAGGGAGACTCACCCAGCGTGGAGGAAGAGGGACAGCCAGAGGCGGTAGAACTGGTCAGGGATCTCGGGGTTGAGGAAAGGCAGTAGCCCACAACATCATCCATACAGGCCACCTGGAGGAGAGGTAACAGAGGGATGAAGAGCATGTGTTGGTGAGTGTCTGTGTGTGTCTGTATACGTGTGGTGTGTGTGTGTTGTTGTGTGTGTGTGTGTGTGTGTGTGTGTGTGTGTGTGTATACCCTGTGAGCAGAGAGTGGCCTCCTCGTGAAAGTAGCCCTTCATGAAGTCACAGTACTCTCTGGAGGTGATTTCACACCTACACAACACACAGGATATACACGCACACTCCGATATCATTTCCTGCCACTGAATAGTGCCAAAACATCACAACACCCAGGTAGCTACCAAATATCCACAGCTCAGTATTCTATCAAAGTGATTCTAATTGAGTTCAAGAAATGTGGGATTGGCTGTGAAGCGTCCAGACATTGGCCAATCACAGGGCAGCGTCTCACCTTCCCTTGGTGCCGATGCAGCAGGGTCTGCCTGTGATGGCACAGTCCACATGGGGGAGGTTGGTGTGATTGGCAGGGTTGTATCTGGTACATACCTAGGAACAGGGAGACATAGTGGGTGGATGTGTGTGGGTGTTTGGGGGTTGGGGGGGGGGCGTTTGGAGGTGTGGGTACTTACTGGCCACTTGGTGATGTCATCAGGCCACTCGTGAGGAGACACAGAGGCGGGCTCCAGACAGATCCTGGACCAGACAGAGAGGACAGGAGAGTGGGTGCCACGGTATCTAGGGGTTATTTGTAGGTGAGGTGTATTACCTGGCTTCTATGTGTTATCTGTGGAGTGGGTGAGGTGTATTACCTGGGGTCCTGGTGACAGACGGAGCCATGCTGGCGCAGTTTCCCATCATGCAGCGGGGCACTGGGGTGCTGAGGCCACTTCACCCACACAGCCAGGGTGGTCTGGAGGATTCAGGATGAACTCAATTCAATGATAGTCATTTAGGGCCAAGTTAGCAGTGCAACCAAATACCCAGCCGACTTCTGTCACTCCTCTCCCCATCCTCGGTCCGACTCTTCTTGCTCCTCCCCCTCCCCCTCCCCCTCCCCCTCCCCCCGTCCCCCTCCCCCTCCCCACTCCCCCTCCCCCTCCCCCTCCCCCTCCCCCTCCCCTCCTCCCCTCCTCACCGAGCACTCGTCCTGGGAGGTCTGGACGCAGCCAGAGCGGTCGTTCCGGACGCAGCAGGCCGACTCCCTCTCTCTCCCTCTCTTCTCCCGGATGAGCTCGTGCACCTCCTGGTCCTGACGCATGCAGGGGGAGAACTTGGCCCCCAGGTGGATCAGTGCCTCCTGCAGGACAGGAGTGTGAACTGCAGATCAGCAACACAACTGGAGAAGAAGCCCACCTTCCTCCATACGTGCAGGGAGCCATGTTACCGGGACGACACTTACAGAACTCGGGCCCACCCAGAAGTTTTCTTGTTGCACAAACTTGACGTTTTCGTACACCCCTTTATTTCGCAAGACCTTGAAGGAAACAGAGGGTTAGCCAAAGACGACCCCACTTATGTTTGTATAAACCGTCTTTAACTGCACACAACACAACACAATACACACCAATACACATCCATACACCAGAACCTTTCACCACATTCAGAACCTTTCACCACATTCAGAACCTTTCAAAACATTATGAATCTTTCACACACATTCTGAACCTTTCACCACATTCGGAACCTTTCAACACATTCTGAACCTTTCAACACATTCTGAACCTTTCACCACATTCTGAACCTTTCACCACATTCAGAACCTTTCAACACATTCTGAATCTTTCACCACATTCAGAACCTTTCACCACATTCTGAACCTTTCACCACATTCGGAACCTTTCAACACATTCTGAACCTTTCAACACATTCTGAACCTTTCAACACATTCTGAACCTTTCACCTCATTCTGAACCTTTCACCACATTCTGAACCTTTCACCACATCCCAAGCAGAGAGCCTACAGCAGGCGGCGCCCCGTGCCGGGGGGACCCACCGAGTCGACAGTCTCGTGCTGGGAGAAGCCCACCGGGGCGATGCCGTAAATAGCCACGGCCAGGATGGTGATGAGCAGGTGGACGAACGTGATCCAGTAGGTGAAGAACGGCCTGCGGAGAGATCACACACACACACATGCACACACACACACAAGTGCACAAACACACACACACACACAAGTCAGACCCCTCAGGGGCACCCTTAGGGGAGCTAAACATATGTACGTAAAATGCAGGTAAATAGTGGTCCAGCCTCGCTGGCTAAGATTCCATCTGAAACCTACTAGCTGTCCCTCCTACCTGTGGTCATCCATGTCCTCTATCTGCTGCTGGACGAAGCTGTCGATGCGCTTGCGGTACGTGCGGTTGGTGAGCTTGCCCACCATGCCCAGGCCGTAGGGGCGCTTCTCCCGGGCGAACAGCTTCTGGACGGGCACAGTGATGCGCTGGCCCCGCCGGGGCTGCCCGTTGATGCTGACCACCTCCTGACGCAGACGCACCCTGGGCAGCAGCAGAGGGCCGTCCCTGTCCTTACGCCAGCCTCGCTCCAGGGGGCTTCACAACAGGTGGGGGGGGAGGGGGGACTGGTTAGAGCATGCGTGTGCAGGTATGATTTAGTGTGTGTGTCTGTGGGGGTCTGTGTGTGTGCCTGTCAGTGTGTGACTGTGTGACTGTGTGTGTGTCCTTGTCTGTGTTTGTCTGTCAGCTTGTCAGTCTGTGTGTGTGTGTGTCTATGACTGTGTGTGTGTGCCTATGTATGTGTGTGTGTGTCCATGACTGTGTGCGTGTGTGTGTGTGTGGCCTCACAGCATCAGGTGGCTCCTCTCCAGCTCGGTCTTGTCCAGAGCGCTGCCCGTCAGCTCCCCCTCCTCCGGAGGCAGGCCAGACTCCGCCTCCTTGATGGCCGCCTCGGACGGCGACTCAAACACCTCGTCTGCGTAGGTGGACAGTTCATCATGCGTCATACCATCCTGAGAAGGAGGTGAGGAGAGGAGGAGGAGAGGAGAGGAGGAGAGAGGAGAGGAGGAGAGGAGGAGAGGAAGAGAAGAGGAGGAGATAAAGAGAGGAGAGGAAGAGAGGAGGAGAGGAGGAGAGGAGAGAGAAGGAGAGGAGGAGAGGAACTTATTCTTTGTTGCTTTATTATTTGATCAAATATAGACCTCTTAAGGATATAAAACTATTGCATGTGTGTGTGTGTTTCTGTAGTCACCCTGGCGAAGAAGGAGGTGTCCAGCTCATCAGGGAAGTCCACCGTGTCGTCATCCAGGAAGCTGGCTGGCATGAAGCTCCGCCTACGGCCACGCCTGGCAGGGGCAGCATGCACCGTGCGGCCCTACATACACACACACACACACACATATACACACACGCGCATGCACACACCCCAAATTCACACACAGACGTGTCAATATGCTGTAATAATGGATGTCATTTGCAGGAACTGAAGGATATTTCCTATGCTTTATAACCAGATGACCGACACCCTCATCAGTCATCACACTAACATGTAGGTGTGTGTACAGCAGCACCAACTGTACCCTCCCACAACACAGACAGATCCACGGAGGCCGCTGGTCAGGGCCACAGCTTTTCTGCCTGGCGACCAGCTGTGATGGATGATTATGGAGCACTGACCTCTGGGCAGGATAAGCCTTGACAGAGAGCGAGAGTTTTCGAATATTCTGCTGCTAGTCTGGCTGGTCAACACACAGCTGAGCATCCTGACCACATTATCCCTACCCATCTGTCTCACCCTGAGGCCAAGCAGAGGGGGGGAGAGAGGAGAGGAGAGGGTGGGGAAGTGGGAGGGGTTAGTGGAGGGGAGAGTCAGAGGAGATGCGAGAGGAGAGGATCGATGAGAGCGTATGCTCAGGTCGCTCGTAGCGTCTGCTAGATGTCGTACTCTAGTGACTGCATCTCTGCGACGGAGCGAGTGCGAGAGTGAGAGGAGAAAAAGCAGCACCCCCAGCAGGAGAGGAGACCCATAGAAGGAGAGTACTGTACTGTATTGTACTGTGTCTAGCCTAATCCTACAAGACAAGATCTGGCTCAACTATGACATAACAGACATATTGACACATTTAAACACAATACACATACATACAGTACAGAACACACACAGTTTAGAATAACAACCAACCCTTATTATATGCTAGCAGTGATCCCTCATGTATGTTGTATATGTTACTGTGTCATTTTGATCTGACATCTGTATGGCTCTACAGCAGTCTGTGCTGATGTTTGGCCAGTGTCACACACACCTTCATCAGGGCAGCCGCTGCCTTGAAGCTCATAACAGCGACAGACTCTCGCTTGCGTCGGCGTGGTAACCGGTTGAGGAAGGAGCGCGAGCTGGAGAAGGAGCAGAGGGAGGCGGAGCCTGGCGTGATGGGAGTCTGGGGAACGCTGTAGCCATCCACCTCCTCCACCATGCGGAACGCACGGCCTCGCGCCAGGGGGTCCACGATCTGCACTCACACACACACACACACACACACACACACACACCCACCACACACGAGAGCACACGCACAAACACCCAACCAGACCAATAACACGCACCGTCAACTTGAATGAGTATTTCGAAAATACAATTGTATTCAGTGTTTGTTTACTGAAGGAGGGTAAGAACAAGAAGAAGTTGTGGGTTTAAAATCCACAACACAGCACGACAGAACAAAACACAGCACAACAGAACACCATCCCTGATCCTTTCATGCAGCATGCAGAGAAAGAGCCCTCGAGTCCAGGAGACTTCTACAGAGTTTTAGAGATTCGGGGAGTCCAATGGAAGTCTAGAGAGTTCCATTGAGTCCTCTAGAACCCTTTCCAGTTCTATAGAGTCCGTGTAGAGAATCCACTAGAGATCTAGAGAGTCATATGGAGTCCTATAGGCTCCTGAGAGAATCCTATAAAGTTCTGGAGAGCTCAATAGGGTTCTAGAGACTTCCTAACAGTGCTAGTGTTGGAGGCCTACCCTCTGCATGCCATGGTGGGAGTGAGGGTGGTGTGGGGGCAGGTAGAGGGGAGGTGGGGTCTCAGTGCTGGCCAGGGACAGGTTGTCCTGGCTGGGCAGGTCCATCTCCCTCATCACCTGAGCCTTCAGACCCCCGTACAGCTGGTTGCAGTGCTGAAGACTCTTCCGCCGCCATCGCTGTGTGCTGTCGTTGTCTTTGCTCACGCCGAACCAGTCCGCCGTGCCCCTGCAGCACACACAGACACAGACAGCACACACACACACGCGTACACCCACACACACACAACACAGACGCACACACCGCACAACACAAACGCATCACACACACACACTGTGCACACACACCACACCACCCGCACACACACACATACACACACCACACACAGGAGAGGGTGAGGAGCTGTGGTTGAACCCTAAGGTCAGAGACCGTGTCAACGCAGAATGCCAAACCCAAGATAGATTGTGGAGAGGTTAAGAGTCAGATAAGTGATAAGGTTACTGGTCATGGAGACAAAGTCGGAATGACAAGATCCCAACTCGATGTCATGACCGTGTTCAGCTACGGAGCTTAAGCCTCGGTATCGGCTATGGAACGGGAGCTGACCGAATTGGATGTCA
>CAEFZP010002706.1:0-247788 GCA_903064625.1 Mallotus villosus | reverse complement strand
CGATTGAAAACAGATGCATCATAGACCGCTGTATGTGTTGCCCGGGCAACAGAGGCTAATGTCATGATGCTAATGCTTCAGTGAAATAGTAGACTACTGTTTCCGAAATAATATCAGCTTATATTGTACATTACACTACACAATTGTGTTTCATATCACAAAGTAAAATGGGCAAATATCACCCTGGCCTATTTGCTTGTGGCGTTTCTGCAGCTGCCGTGTTTTCGTGTCCTGGCTTAGGTAACTGAAATGAATTTGCGCAATAGGCAAGGGATCCACCTGAACAATCAATATACTTGCATCATGTCTCCTGCCTCAGTCGACACCAGCAAGTAAAAGCAAGAGACTGGAACAAGTCAGGATTATTGAGAGTATTCTTGGGTCTCAAAGCATTTCAAAAGGCTGTCTTTCAAGCGAGTCACAAAGGTGACACGCTTGTTCGCCTTCAAAACACAAAACGTAAATTGAGTGAGAGTACTCAAGTCCCACAAGTGATGTCACAGTTGTTATAGTAACCATTCTCACGGTTCAACCCATCTCCCGCTTTCTTCTCATGTCCTTCTTTTTAGCCTCCACAGTCAACGAGCACACACACACTTGAGTTGTTTTAGTGATATGTGTTGTGTCCAGATCCAGGCTGTGTGTGCCGGGGGACAGGAGTGGGGGGCGGGGTTGATGGGGGTCAATTCATGGTCATGACAAAGGACAGAACAGGTCAGATGGTCAGGGGTCATCAGAAGTGTTAGTTAGTCATGCAAGGATACTCTTTACTATCCCTCCATTAGCGAGAGCGAACTTGTCCCTCCTCCCCTCCACCCCTTTGTTCTTGACGTTTGGGGGGATGGGGGGCATCAGAGGGACACAAGAGAGGAGGGGAAAGGAGGAGATGCAAAAGTAAACGGCTTCTTCTTAATTAAGGGGAGTTAAGGTTAAGTGGGCCGTAAACGCACCTGAAAAGACCAAAAGGTTTTCCCATGCTCAGCATCAGCAACCTCATCCTGATCTCTCTTTCCAGCATGGACCCCACCACCACCAATGGCACTCTCCTTCCTCCAGCTCTCCAGCAGACAGACAATGACTGTGCACTCTTGTGGAAAGAAAGGGAAGATGGAGAGAAGTGGTTAAGGTGGGGGAGAGTAAGAGAGAGAGAGATGGTAGGTAGAACGTTCAAGATAAGTGAAGGAAGGACAATAAAAGAAAGTGAGGGGGGGAGCGCTCAGCTCCAGCTGCTAATACCCAGGCTCCAGACAGAAAGAGAGAGTGAGAAAGAGAGAGAGCTATTTTTACAGACACACTCACCCTTGTGTGCTCACACAGACATTCACACACTTTGTCCAGTGAGGTGTGAGGATCCATCCTGATGTCCTTTAGCCTAATAATGCATGTGATTCAAATGTGTATGTGTATGTGTGTGTGTGCATGTGTCTCTGTCTATGAGACAAGCTTTTTCTTTTCATTAATATCACAGAAACAATCCCTGCTCCATACACACTAACTCTCAAGGGCACAATAAAAGCTGTGCTTGGATAATTATTTTGGATAATACTATTTTCATCGTACAGGCTAAGTACCAAAACTTCAGAGATGAATTAACTGAGATTCATTTTCTCTCTTTTATTTAGTCCTCTCTCCATTTAGCAACCTGGAGAGGAACAAGACATCCTGTACCAAACTGCTCACCTTAATCCAGATAATGAAGGTCAGGTTTTTTGGTTCTTTGGAATTTGAATGATCCACTGCACGTGGGAAGATGGCGATCCATTAGTTTTAAACTTCAACCCGCCTTCAAAGAAGTTTATTGCTCAATGGAGCAATCCCAGACTCTCTGTACAAATGTAAAGTACGATAGTCTGGTTAGGACCAGGCTAGCTTCTAGCACGTTTTTATAACAAAACAACAGAAAAAACACTTTTTTTGGTGAATGCTATTTAGCCCATATAGCAGGTTGATTTTTCCAACGAATTTGCGCTATTTACATGTTGGTTATAAACATTTTAACTGTTATCTATTGTATTTGATGTTGTTGGGTGTCACAAAACGTAATATAATACGAAAAAGTAGGTACTTTTTTGCAATGATTCTTCTTTCCCCCGCAATGCATTGCATGACGTCACGTTGGGGAGACGATAGACCAAAGCCCCATTGAAATCAACGAGAGAGATTAACGAAAGAGTGTTCAGCAGTAGATAGTTTATAGATAAATACATAGATAGAATATATAATTAGCATAGATATAAAGATCAAGAGATAGATATATAGATAGCATAGATAGATAGATATATATATATATAGAGAGAGAAATAGATAGACAGACAGCCAGATAGCATAGCATAGCTAGCTAGCATTAGATAAATAAATAGCTACTAGTACTAGCCTACATATATAGATATAGAGATAAAGCTAGATAGACATATGTATAGGTAGGAAAAATTGTAAAATTGTAAACGGTGCCGCCCGCCGCAAGCGAGAGCTGGCAACGGTAAGCCTCAGGCTAATGTTTACAAGCTGCAGAGCACGTTAGCTAGCCCCATAACATGAACCCCCCAACTACAGTCATAATCAGTGTGACATTAGAAAAGTCTGAGGCCCCGTCCACACTAACCCGTGTAAATTTAGAAACGCATACATATGTCTCCGTTTGCACTCCCCGGCCACACTAGTAGGCCTACGGAGAATTCGGACAATGAAAACGGAGCTTTTCGAATACGCTCCCCTAGCCGGAGACATTTGAAAACGCCGGGTATACGCGTAGTAGTAGCCTAGTGTGGACGGGGTACACGGAGCTTTTAAGATACGATGACATTAGAAAAGCACATTTCGTGACTCATGAATATGAACCAAAACAAAATTGTTTTTAAGTAGTTATGTCCAAAAGCTAGTCATATCTAGCTAGATAGCGCGCCATGGCTAGTGTTTGGATCACGAGTGATCATCAAAAGGCTTTCATAACTGTGTGTGTTCGATTTAGTTTATTGATTTAGTTTCCCCTTTCCCGATAGAACGTGACTATTACGGAACTCAAAACGTGGAATATCTAATCGGAACTGTGTTTACAACGTCGGGGAAAAGATTTAATTAGGGATTGACTTGGGGGGGAGAATTTCACAGGTGGCACTAGTAAATTAGCCCATAGCTAGCATGCCTTCTAGATCTAGATAAGAGCTACTTATCTGAACTAACGACATGATAACTGTCACTACTGTAGATATAAAGAAAACGCTGACTTTCACTCGGTGATATTCACTGACAGTAAAACAATGTGTCGTTGTATGCACTGCTGTCCGTAGACAAGCTCCAGCGCTCCTTGCTGCGTTGCCGTTGCTAACTCAGCAGGACACTTCACCAACTCTCTACACTCATTCTCCTCGGACCATCCATTTAATTGGCTTTGGCGGCCATCAGGTCTAGGCAATTCCTCATTTGACCTCTCTCGTCTATTTGGTTCGATATTATACGGCTGCGGGCCATAGTACATTTTAGTGGTTATTGCCACCTCTTCCTCATCCCAGTCAGTTGCCATAGTTCTAGTACTAGACTGAGGCTACTCTCCTCCACGACTCCCCAACGTGACGTCATCGCCGAATTGCGCTAATATGCTAATGCTAACAAAAAAAACGTACAAAACTGGTCTTAAACACCATTTTGAGACACCATTTTGAGATTTCTTGAATAATATACATATCTTGAGTGCTTTATGTACCCATTCATCGACAGTGGTGGTTAACCTGCTATATGGGCTTTAAGGAGTAGCTTTGCACATATGTGATCGTTCGAATGCGGGTCACAGCGTAACGTCGCATATATGCGATTTCGAACATTCCAACTGAATATTTTTCGATGGACAAAAACTATGCCACAAACGCTCTAGTATGGTTTCAAAATGTACTAATGAGAAGGCTAACAAGTAACATTAGCATGGTAGTAGCATTGCTACAAGTATTATGCTAGCTAACTTGGCCCGGAAGCTAACTAAAGCTAGCTAGCTACCGTTTCGGAAAAATAACGTAGGGCCTACACTTTAGGGACCGTCGGAAATATTTAGAACTCACGCTGTTTGCTTTTGGTCATTCTTGACTGTGGGTGATTATTCAACACAGGACAATCTTGTATTCCTGTCAGATACAATGGCAGCTGATTGCTTGGACGACCTGCTGGCGTCAATCGGTCACACTTACACACACACAGTCATTATGTAAGGCGACATGTATTTTTAGCACTGTATCAGCTATAGAGGCAGGAACGCCCACTACTACACCCGGGGCACAAGGCTTTGTGTGCTTATTTTTGCAGTGAGAATGAGAGCAGATGGAACAGCACATTAACTGCACATATGTCCCTGGGTACGGTCTCAGTTCCTGGGTCCCCAGTGTGGTCTCTGGGTAAAAAATGTGGTGAAGGTAAGTGTGCTTGGGCACGGTGTGTGTCTCTGGGTCCCTGGTTACAGATTGAGGATGAGGGAGAGATACAGTACAGGAGGTAGAAATGTATTGTTGTACAGTACATGAACATGTGTTCCTCACTAGACAAAATTAATTCCTTCTCACTCTTCCTTCTGTATAACAACAATGAAAGTTATTCCAAGATACTGGATAGACAAAAATGCACATATCATCCAAATCCAGCCCATGGTTGCCAATGTGACATTGTTGCACATGTTCGGTTCAGAACTATACCCAGACCAATCAGTGCCACTCTGCAGAGGCTGGGTCAGCCATGACAAGAGAAGCAGTCTTTGATCGTGTCCTGTTGAATGCCTGTCTAAAGGCCAGCCTGAATGATCAGGCCAGCCAGTGTAGTTGGCTAGTTCTCCTCTGTCCCTTGGCTTCAGAATGCAGTCCTTGTTTGGAGCCAGTGCTCTGGAAGTGAGCCTCCAGGCTAGGAGCACTCTCTCTTGCACCTTCCTGCACGGCTGGTGAGACACAAGGGAGGATTGGAGAGAGAGAGAGAGACGAAGAGAGAGACAAGACAACAGACACGGCCCACTGGATGAACGTAAACAACGACAACCGTTAGTGACAGCCCCGGCACCAGGACAAGAAAGCATGTTCGGGTAATTGTTAGCCGACTGGCATGAAGGGTTGGCTTCAGATCAAATGGAATGGTCGACTGGTGGAAAAGGGTATGAAAGTGTGGAGGGGCTGAGAGAGAAGGGAAAGGGATGAGGGAGGGCAGTCAGGAAAGGCTGCAGAGAGGAGTGCAAGTTTTATCCTTTCTCCTCGCTCCCCCTTTCACAGTCGACCAGGGTATTTCCATCTCGTTTGAGCTGCGTAATGTTTCAGCTTTGCGTCAAAAGGCAGACAGCTCCTTTCATCCAATCAAGGCTCGGGGTTTTGTAACTCGCCCCAGAAACCAGCATGACAAGTTGTGTGTGTGTGTGATAAGGGGGGTTCCGCATCATGCAGCAGAATCGTGTCAGCCACCTCTTGCATTATAAAAACATAGGCTGTTACAGAATAGAGGAACACGTAGGGGGATGAAGTGAGGAAAGGAGGAGAGAGAGGCGGACTCAGGAGCAGGGAAATTGCCCTGGTACCAGATGACGGGGATGATAATACCAGATATCAATGTGCGTTTGGGAAGCAGCAGGAGCTTTATGTTCTATTCCTGTGTGCTGTTATCTGTTTGCATTGTTTAAGTCACTAAACCCTATCATTACTGTTGGTAGTGTGTTTGTGCATTTAAACAGCATCCACATAACAGCCACTTGTGGATTTAAGATACTTATCATCAGGTATATTGTCACACAATTATTAAAGAAATCTAGTGCTTCTATACTATGAAATATTCTAAGCTTCAAAAAGGCATGCCATGAAATGACCTTAAAGACAGACCCTCACCACATGGCACAATCCAATATCATTATGCACAGCACCAAATATGTATGATAAGAGTGTGTGCTTTCACTACTGACCGTAGTAAGCACCTTCTGGAAAGAGCACTTTGGTCTCAAACTGATGGAGGCAAGATGCAAGATGATGAGGAGATAATGACACAGGCCCTCTCAAGGACGAAGGGCCTGAGGAATGTGGTGTCCCTCCAACTCGCCCGCATGAAATAGAGAGCAGATACAATCAATATAAAGACTGCAAGCTCAAAATATGTTGACCCAAGCAGCAAAGTGAAATATGAGCGCTGAAAAAGAGAATAAGGTCCACAATAACACAGCAGCATTGAGCCCTCCCGACATAGGCATCTCACGTTGCTGATGAGAGAGCGCTCGTCTTACTGCCTTACATACGTATTAATAAGCTTGATGCAGAAATGTAATAAGAAGCAAGTGTTTCCTGTCAACACTGTTCACAATGACCTAGTACACAGTGTACATTGGTGAGAAGTGTAACAGGGCATCATAATACTGTTGCCATGGGACTTTCAGCAACACTGAAGATGATCAAGGACTGTTGTTGGGTATGTTGATTCAGCCTTGTAGACTGTCCTGTCCCTAGAATTTTATGCTCATAATACCTGATACTACACAGAATGGTTTCTATATAATGTAAAACACAAACTACAAAACATAACGTACTGCAGCAACATTTGTGTGACGAAATCTGTGCCAACAACATGCATGCACACATTTAGTTACTCAAATATAGCAGTCAAATAACGCAGCATACCTTTAAACACTTTGCCATAGCTTTAAAATTTTACATGTTACACATATGACATATACAGATGTAATACCCCCGTAAAAAGTTACCCAGTACACTTTCTGTACACTCTATAGATGCTCAATATCATCAGTGAACTGTAAACAAATCAAATTAATCCTAAGTTTTATTTTCCTAAGATATTTGCTTGTCAGTGGCATTCCTGTGAAGGAAAGGTCAAGGCTAGAGGTCTCAAGTTACAGTGCAGAGGGTCACACCCAGTTGATATTTTTCACAGAGCTTACTAAGCTTGTCATTGAAAAGTTGGCCTGATCATCAAGACGTGAAGGAACCTTTTATCATGGGCACTGGTTGTGATGTGTGGATACACAGATGAGGACAGCCTTGGCGTCAAACTCAAAATGATGTTGAAAGAACCTTCTAGTGACGTCTGTTACTCTTTCAATGGAGCCCCTTGGGGGAAAAATACTCAAAGTAATCTGTTAGGTATTGTTGTGTTGTGAGATCAGAATGTCATTCATCCCAAGGATTATTCAATTTAGAGTCTCTGGGAGGTCATCGGGTAATCAGCGCCTTTCTCCGTGACACAAGGCAGGATGGTGGACCCAAATGCGGACAGGAAGCGGGGTAGTTTGCGGCAGAATAGTTTTATTCACAAGGCAATCTCGTAGTCCAGGGCAAGCAATGGTCGGCAACAAAGTATCAATGCAGAGATCAATGCAGAGGTACACTGGGGAAGGCAGGCTCGTTGGTCTGTGGGCGGTCGGAGGTCGTATCGGGGCCGAATGGCAGAGGTACACTGGAGACAGGCAGGTCTGTGGTCGGGAGACAAAACAGGTAGCGATCAAAAAACGAGAAAACACTAGGACGAGAAACAAACTGGAATGCTGGAAACTGCCCATAGATAGATATAGTATAATAGAGGTGCACTTTCACAGGCGTTTTTTGTACAGGGGACTGGGGATTGGGGGGGACAAAGAGAGGGGTGGTTAAGAGGGAGACTGACACCAATGGGAAATGCAAGATTTTTGCAAGCGACTTGCAAGGCTGTGACCAGACTGTCCAGCGGCCAATTTGAAGGTTAAAAAAAATTCAACCTTATTTTCTTCGCCAGCTTTGCTGAAAGGTCAATGCTATCTTATCACAGGGCAGAGCAGGTTTCTCTGGGGTGGACTGCAGGATCAGCCAGTGGCTAACCTCCCTCTCTCCTTCCATCCCTCCCTCCATCTCTCTCCCACCTGGCGTGGCACAGCTCCCGCCCCTCCATCTGCTCTCGTTCACAGGCCGAAGAGAGATAGAGGGATGGAAAAAACCAGGGGAACAAAAAACAAGCATGAAGGGGTTAGCCATGAATGTAAGGAATAATTGTATTTGCTCTGTAGGAAAAAGCCAGACTGAGCACCACACGATAGCAGCCTGTCTGATAGCGATACAAAACAGAAATTATTGACCAAAGATTATTTTCTGTGTAAGCAAGAAAACACTTGTTTTACAAGCTTTCTTCAAAGGTCCTGTCAAAGGACAGACCTACAGTTCAACCAGGAGAGACCACCAGTGAATGAGTAAAGTGTTTGTTGTACAATTGCTAAGAAGAGATTTATATCAACAGTGGCTGACAACCCAGCTAGACAACAAGCCTAAGAGACAGACATGAGACGAAACCTGGAAGACCAGGCGGTGATGGGGAGGTGAAGAGTCTTGTACAATGGTAGCATGGACAAACTAAGGCAGAGACATATTTAAAGGCATGGCAGCAGTACGATAGGCTAACGGAGAAGGCTTGTGACTGTGCTATCAGATATAAGTGAGCGGCTGATCGAATAACTGAACCCCGATGACGGTCCAGGCATTGAGGTAGAGGAAAAGGGGAGAGCACGCATAGCGGGGGGAATATTTAATGAGACAGCATGGTTATTTCAATCAGGAGAGTAAAGATATGTTTATTTACAGAGATGCTAAATGTACTACAAGTGTTTGGAGCTTAGATCCCATGGGGAATTAAATGATCAAAGGGTGTCTGCCCAGCATCCGAAGACAAATCCCCCACGGAGTCCAGACACTGGTGGCGGTGGCGGCAGCCGACGACCCAGCCAGAGGAGCAGGAAACAAAGGGACCCGGTGGCGACGGGGAGGTAGAAGGTCGCGCACTTTGGTAGCATGGATAAACTAAACAGGGAGAGAAACTTATTTAAAAGGCACAGCATTCTTATGATAGGCTGGCAGCTACAGGGAAGGTTTGTCTCCGCTAATTGATAGAAGACAATGGCTAATCGAATTCTGTAACCCAGATGAGAGCCCGGCATGGGAAAGAGGGAAAGGAGAGAGCGTTCGTAGCGGGGGGAGTGAGTAGTGGAACATTATCGTGTATGCCCGAGTGCAGAGTTCGGTCTTGCCACTTGCGCTAAGCTTCATACAGGCTGAGCGTCCAGAGTTTGGTCTTCCTGACCGAACTTGCGCTAAGTTTCATTTGTGTGACTTTGCCATCCTGTCTGAGACAGTCAATAATATCACCAGATGCTTCTCCCCTCACATACAGGAGAAATGACCAGGAAACTCACCCAGCTGTCCAATCAGAGCTCAACTGTGTATTGATCGACCATAGCCCTTCTATTGATTTAGATTAAAGCACTTCTCTTGGCTGATGCTGATCAATCATTTGCATGATTGGGTGGAGTGACTTTGATATGTAGGGGTCATGACCCCTGTGATGGCATTCTCCACTGTAACGAAGGGGCCTTGATAAAGACCAGAGCGAGGAGCGCACTAGTGTAATTGGATATCAGATAAATGTATCTCACACAGCACATGTAATCATGGTGCCATGCTGTCAGACAAAGGGAACATAATCAATGAGGCCTTTTGTATGTGGATAATGTGGGGTACAATACTGAGACAGGACGTAATGCCAATTGCAAGGACGCGACCCTGGAACTGTGTGTGAGGCCTAAACTGATTGCATAACATGAAGGATGTGTTTTTTGTGGGGGAAGTCAGATGTGTGTTTGTGTGTACAAGTCTTTGTGAGTGTGTGTTTCATTGTCCTGCAGTCACCTTAGAGAATCAGGATCTGAGGGTGTGTGACTCTGTTGTCCCACATAAACACAATTTTGCTGGTAATGCTCAATACTGTCTTTGTCAATTATTACTATGCAGAACTCAAGTAATCTTTATAGAAACACCACAGCTGGTTCTACGTTCTGCTCATTTGAATAACCTCCAGCAGCTTTCACCAGAGAAATGTAAATCGTGCTTGGTTCTAAACACACTGGCGCAAACTCCTAAACAGGACATTTCAATTAGTGTCTTTTAATGTACATTCAGTGATTCAATTTACCGTTGCCGTCAGTGAAAAGAAGAGATAACAAGATGGAGAGGGGTTTTAACTAGTTTTTTAATAAACTGTCTTAAATGTATTTCTACTGTCTCTCCAGTGCTTCAGGACTGTATTAGGGGACGTGGACGTGTAGACCTAGGGTTGAACAGTTGTGGGGGGGGTTAAAAAAAAACATGAACTCATACTGTAGCAGAGACAACTTACACACGCACACGTGATACATGATCTCAGACAAATACGCGCACAAGTACACATCACGCACACAAAAATACACACCAACTTGGTCACACATGGCAAAATACATACATATGCACACACGTGCGTAAACAGATAACAAGAGTTTGACCCACACACAAACACACACATCAATAAAAAGCTGAGAGGGATCACACATTCACTTCTGCTGTTATGACTGTGGGCCACAAGACCACCTGTTACTTTCCGTCATCAAGTCTCCACAACAACTGCCCTCACAGCCCCTCAGACACCTGCTGTGTCATGTGGAGCATTCACTACCTTTTTTAAACACTGCTCTATATGTTCAATGACCAGTGGCTGGATAAATAAAATAAGAGAAAATAGCAAACGAGAAAGAGAAAATGCATCAAGAGGGAGGGCTGTCTCCGATTCAGATGTGTGTGTGTATGTAGGTGTGTGTTTGTGTGTGGCAGCTGCAGGCTTCAACACATTTCCACAGACAACTCTTGTCAGGGGTGAAAGACTACACATGCATCCATAAACACACAGCTATTGAGCATTGAGCAGTGTTACTGTTATGAGTAAATGAAGAGTAGAGAACACGTCAGTAGAATGAGGGAGAGAGATAAAAACTGCAGGGCCATCTATTAGAGATACAGTATAGAGCGAGAGTACCCCCTGGTAGCAAATAGCAGGTCACAAGCAGTGTTCTCCTGTTCCTCCTCCTCTTATGTAAGTATCCCCCCATATCTCCCATGCAGATTTCCAGCTAAGGTTTCTCAGTCCTGCAATGTTTTTGTTCTTTATATTTGTGGTTTGTTCCAATAATAGAGGGGAAGAAGAGAGAAGCTGATGGAATACAGGGGGGAAAGGGACAGTAAGAGAAAACAAGAATGAAAGAGAGAGTAGACCAGAGAGAGAGAGAGAGAGAGAGAGAGAGAGAGAGATAGGCAGGGAGGACCCAGAAGGGATAGGGAGGGAGAAAGAGCACGAGAGAGGGGGAGGGTAAAACTAAAATAGAACCCTCAGATACAGTCTCTTATCCTGTATGAAGTATTAACACTGAGCCTCAGGATAATCTCCTCTTCATTTTTATTGTCCTTCAACCGTAGCTGGTGCTGTTGGACTGATACCTGCTGAAAGAACCCCTGTTACAAATCCAGCTGGTGACTTATGGCTAGTCAGTCACACTCTATAAGTGTAGTCTTCCTGGAAGAGCAAGGCAGGGTAAGGATTGCTCAGGGTATTTGCATATGAGGGGTAATTGAGAAGGGTTCTCGTTGACCTGTGGATGACTCTGAACCGATACTGATTACATCAACAATATTCAGGAGACCTTTCCTGCCTGCCACTGAAAATGTGCTTAGTGTCTTGCTAGCTAGTGGTGATATTGTTGTGCAAACACATAGTAAATTGATAAACTTAAATGATTGATTTGACTTCAGACTCTGGTCTACAATTATTTGATTTAGAATACTCAACTTTTTCTATATGATGTCCAGTATAAGATGTACTTTGGATGATGTAATTACCGATCTTCGTCCAGTAAAACCAGAGTACTGAACAGTATGGCTCTTCTAATAAGAATAATGCCAGTTAAAATACACAGGAGCTTAGTGACCTCAGTGGCAGAAAATGAAATAAAGGCTTGTCTAAAATACCAACTTTGCAGTCCATCATACGTACAGACAGACCAATGAAAGCAAGAACCTATAGCCAGTGCGGAAGAATGTGCTGTTGATGTGTGAACATGGACAGACTGTTCCTGAGCCCTCATGCTGATTCATATTACTCCCATAAAGCACTGGGGCCAGGGTGCATTCAGACAAAGAGCCATAAATCCACCACAGCTCGCTGCTGAACCGATGAAAAAATGTGTTGAATAACCAGCCATTCACAATATTGGCAGTCTTTATTCCACTTCAACAGGGACAGGTGGTGTGTTAATTAATGTTTAATCAGAAGCGACAACCTTCTAACGCTTTACATTTGCTGCAGTACTGTGGTCTGAGTTGGAGGTATACAAGCCTAATTTTCAGTGACACAAAAGGATGGTGGTGACCTTCAAGATGTGTTAAGGCGTAGCGGCAGATGTGCACACTCCACCATAAAACAATCTCTGACAACCTAGTGTAGCTGATGTGTATCGGTGAAACTCACTCCTCAGGTACGTAACAGGCCACCATCAACCAATTGCTAGCTTTTCTTTGAGGTAGTTGGTAGTGGTGGCGCTTGGAAAGTGAGGTGGTAAGTTCGACTCCTGGTCGGAGCGAACAGTGCATCTGACGGAACTTGCAAGACCACGTCTGTTACACTGGTGCCATGACTCGGATCGCTAAGTTAGCATCAGCTAGCCGGCTGGAGTGAGTTTGAGGGGTGAATGTCGCCGATGTGTATTGGTGAAACTCACTGGCGTAGTTGGTAGTGATGGCGCTTGGGAAGTCAGAGGTGGTACGTTCGACTCCTGGTCGGAGCGAACAGTGCCTCTGACGGAACTTGCAACACCACGTCTGTTACACTAGCAAAACTGGGGTTGAAGGGAGAATTATTAGATATAGTCAAGTAGGATATGAAGGTGGGTATCAGTGTGTGTGTGTGACACAAGATACACTGTTATGGGATCTGGGAACAAACACTCCTGTAGTACGAAACATAACGGGCTATTATAGTATTTTTAGACAATACATCCGCTTCTCGATCTTTAAAACTGGCAGAAATCAAGATAATTGTGTTTTCCCTTTCCAGGCATTCAGCAAATGTTTACTTTAGTTCAGTCAATAAAATGTAAAACCGTTTGCTAATGTTTGCACAGCCTACAGCAGGGGTGTCAAACCCTGGTCCTCGAAGGCCGCTGTCCTGCATGTTTTAGATGTGTCCCTGCTCCAACACACCTGATTCAATTAAAAGGGTTGTTATAACGACCATTCATTCGAATCAGGTGTGTTGGAGAAGGGAAACATCTAAAACATGCAGGACAGCGGCCTTCGAGGACCAGGGTTTGACACCCCTGGCCTACAGTGACATTGACTCCTTTATATAAAACTGATTTGAATTCTGATTAGAAAAGGCCATTTCAGCAAGTGCAGTAGAAATTGACAAGTACACACTAGTCAGGAATAACTGGCCATGACAAAGCCAACAGTCAGCCATTCTGAAAGTTCATTTGGGATGTTTAATTTCTGTTGGGATGGTATTTACCCTGGAGACAAATTTGTTGCATTACAATGTTGGCAACATAAACCTTTCATCACTTTCTCATTCGTTTTCATACTGCTTTACGACCAGTCGCGCTCCCTGTGTACAGTTATAAAACTGCTTGATAAAGCAGTAAGCTACCAAGAGGCGGAAATATTGTAACATAAATATGTCAAAGCAAGAGCTTTATTGTAATATCATAGAGTACAGCCCTACAGTGCTCTGTCCGAGTGCCTCAGGTGAAGCATCTTCTATTTTCTTTATACCATTCACAAGCAATTTTGTTCACCTCAATGCCTGGGAATGCAGCCTGCTGGGCTGTGGGGAGCAGGTTGTCACTAGATACAGGAGAGGTTTAAGGGTTATTTTGGATCAATGCTGTATTTTCTGGACTTCCTCAAAAGGTTTCATGTAGGCTACCTTTGTGAAATATACATAAAAATACATACATATTTCGGATGCTTTCGTGTTAGGTTTGACCATCATTGCTTGGCAACTCTAGAGCCTGCAGGTGCTCTTCTATCAGGTTGGTTTGCAATTGGTAAAACATTGTCTAGAGAAGGTGATGTATTTTCTCTTAATTTTTCAGCCCCACCCTTACATTTCTTTAGCCTGGTCCTAACCAGACTCTCGTACATTTCATTTGTACCGAGCAAATTGCCTAAATTGTCAGCGCCGCACTTCACCGCTCCCCCTCACTACCCCCGTCATTCACCACAGTATGTTAGATATCGTTCGCTAGCAGCTTAATTTAGCTACCTTGAGAGCAAAGAAAGTAACGTTAGTTAACTTGTTGGAGAGGAGGTAGAGTAATGGAGGACAGTAAGTAACTTGATACCGAGCTAAATGTGAAAGCAGTCACTGTCTCTGAGAAATTACACTACTCCTTTAGATGTGAATTCAAATAGTCAATGTAGTAGGCCTACTCGAAACTATGTTCCAAATGTGCACATTTTCAAGTATAAATATAGAATTGTAGGCAATGCACTTAACAACAAAAAACATTTGGACCCCCAAATGTCTAAACCATGGTTACGCCCTTGGTAAACACCTCCACTTCTGCAAAGTAAGCAGAAAGACAATTCCCTTTGGTTACAAGAATTATATTAGACTAACGCTACAAGAAATGTAGCTGAGCTAGCACAGTGCAGTTCAGGTTTCACGACAGCCTTATAAGATTTGGAGGAGAGCAAGTTTTGTTGAGAAGTGTACACATGGAGATACCATTCGGTTTTAGAAATGAGCCTTCATGGAATGAGACCAGGTCAGATTGATACTACATCTGGTGTGATATCACATACTGTCCCAGGATTCATGTCTCTGCTCCAATATGCTGGTCGCTGGCCCAGTTTGTTTTGTATGACACGCATTCAAGCCCACAGACACATGTACACACAGATAGACACACACAGAGACACACACTCCCAAAGGCTTTTTGGGGGTTGGTGGAAATGTGATTACATTGTCCACTCCTCTCCATCATTATTGTTTTAGCACCTCGTTCTCAATGTTCACATTGTTATTGCTTGGTGTTGTTGTGGTGTGGTATCACCACCCACACGCACACACTCTCACATTGATACACATCCCTCTAATTACATTCTCCCTTAGTCATTCTGGATAACCTGTGGTGATTGCATTTGCTCTTTAAACTACATTCAGTACAAACTGGATCTCTAAACTCATAGAGTGCCAGTGTGTAGCCTTGGGCCTCAAGCCAAATTCTGTTCTGTCATATAAAAATCATCGATTTCCTGTTTATCCCATTTTAGCCGTGATTTACATCCCTAAGACCCAGCCACTCAAGGACTGAGGTGAACACCAACCTGCATGCTCTCATGAGTAGCTTTACACACCCCCTTCCCCTAACCAAGCAACCCAACCCACAATGCATCACCCCTTCCTTTGACGCCATCAGTATGAGTGATGTTCACCTAGGTCTAACTCAGAGGTGAGTGACTGAGATTGTCAACCCACCAGATACATTAGTAAATTTGATTCCTGCCGTATCTTTCCACTCGTTACAGTGTCAGAGAGTCAATAACGGTTGGGAGGGGGTCTTAAAAACAAGAATTACTTGCCCCCTCTCATATTTCATTTTTCATCCTGTGCGTCAAAGAGAGAAAATGAGAGAGAGAGAAAGAGAGAGCATGCTGGGGGAGGGATGAGATTAATTTAGTTTGATATTTACGAGGTCTGGGTTCAAGCCCCCGGAGAAAGGTTCATAAATTGGTGTTTCAGCGAGATTGTATCAAGAGCTGTTGGTGTCCTCTGAGCATGTGTCGGATCTTGAGATGGAGGTGGGGTTGCAGGAAGATACATACAAGCTGCAAACCAAGAGTTCTGCTGGAGGGGAAATGGCATTGTTGTCAGTTAAGGAAAATTGTTTGGAAAACAGCACAATATCTGAGGCATGTGAACAGTTATCTGACCATACAGTCAAAGAATCCCCTTTCTGAAGAAAATAAGAAAGAGGGAGAGAAGAGAAGCGAAGTAAAGCAGGAGAGAGAAAGAGAGACATGAGCATAGAGGGCAAATAAACAAGAGATGAAGTGATAGAGTTGAAGAAGAGATTTGCCATTCTCTTATCTTCAGTTCAAGTTTATTAATAATTGTCTAGGAGCATGTTCAGACAAGTCCCAGGCATGTCTTTTCATATCTAACTCCCACAGAGCACCAAGTAATGATCTATTTATCACATAATCCAAATAGTAGTGATTACATATGTTTTTAGGGACTTTGATGGATTTTGAGGAATTCCTTTGTGTGTATGTGTGCACACATGATTAAATATCTGTCTGAGATAAACCTATACTGTCGATTACATTAGCACATAGAACCTGTGGTCCACCCACACCCCTTCACCACTCTCCAGTGCAATAGAATCACTGGATCCCCTACAGCTCTCAGTGCACCCCACGCATACACACACATACACACATACATACACAACCCTCAGCACTTCCTGACAAGACTACACATTGCTAAGGTTAGACAAATGTTGTCATGGGAACCCTTCTTTGTGAGGTTCTTGATCTCACGGCTTGTGCCTGCTGTGGATACGCAGAAAAATACTCCTTCGTGGAGGTCCCTCCACGAGGGCTGAGGAGAAGGTGAACTAGGCCAGAACGCAGGAACACAAAGGGTTAGGGGAGAATTCATTGGGGCTGCTCCTAGTTTCAGACCGTGTGTCAAACCTCTCCTTGTTTCCATGATCTACACCAGGGGTGGGCAATTAATTTTCCCGAAGGGCCACATGAGAAATTGGGACAGCTGTGATGGGCCGAACGAATAGGCTGAACTTGATTCTGCTCAATATTAATTTGATTACTTTTTTACAGTAAATAATATGGTTTTTAGCTGCTACTAATACATTACAATTACGTTACAATAAATGTGAGAGAACAAAGGATGTGCCCTTTCCGAAGGCAAAGCACACCCAATAAGGCTATGAAAATATGTCAAAAGTGTTTTTTACATACCTTTAAACCTTCACAAAATACATAAGATTTGTGTTAAAGACCAGCAATTGATTCATTTTAATCAAAAGCAATAATCTATGCTTTTGATGTTTTCCAGTTCAGTTCAGTTTTTCTTACTCAGTGAGAAAAATCCAAAAGCAGCCACTTAGTTCGCTCATGCCTTGGGCAGGCTCTGCCTGGGGGTAGAGGAGGAGACCAGTTGGACGACACAGCTCTACATTAACAAAAAGCACGCTGTGAAAATATCTAACTATGCATGCTGAAACATGCTGAAAGTGCCTCTACGTGAGAAGCAGTTTGTGAAGTTGTCTGCTGAGTGAAGATGATAGATAATGATCGAGTGTAGCTGTGTGGTGCTCTTGGGGTAAATTACTTGTGGACTCAGGGTTACTGCTCCTCTGTCTACCTCTCTGAGATTCATCCCCTCTTCCCACCACAGGTCCTGCCTGCACCACAGCAGCACTCAACACTGCACACGAATCACACCATGCCTCCGAAAGCGCCAGGGGTGTTGCTGAGTAAACAATGGAATGGGTAAGCGGTGGAGATGTGTGTGTGTGTTCATGCATTGGCCGTTTACAGTATCTGTGTGCCTGTGTGAGGGTATGTGGTCATGTATCTCCACCCCTGTGGAGGTGTGTGTGTGAGAATTAAGAGTAAGTATACTGGACCAGCTCTTGCCTCTTAGCATTCTTTGATTTGGAAAGCGTTTCTCTCGTAAATCAATGTATTTTTACCCTGCATATTACATTTCTGGTGGTTTTACAATAGATATAGTCAGCAATGTTCTGCTTTCCTTGAGGTCTAATCTGAATATAATATCTCCAGAAACGATGCACACAGCTGCATGGTTGGTAAACTTTGATAGAAACCTTCACAGCTCCACAGTGTGTGTGCGTGTACGTGTGTGTGTGAATATGTGTGTGTTTCTCTCTATGCCTGCAGGGTTGTACGTTTAAACAACATAATCAGGTTTTCCCATCCATCCCAGAGTTCATGCAGACTAGCAGATGTTGCCAGGAACCGCTGCTGTCTCTGTGACTGTGGCCTCCAGAAAAACAGACCAGTATCAGCACCAGAGAGTAGCACAGATAGGAAGTGAGGGAGAGACTACACTAAACACACTAGAGTACATTAAGGAAGGTACAAGAAGGATTAACTGGAAAGAAGCTGTAGGAATGTGATAGAAAGTGTGTGTGTGTGTGTGTGTTAGAGAGAGTGAGAGTAAGACAGAGAAAAAGAAGCTATAACATACCATATCTAAGCTAGTAGTCTAGTCCCCCAACATCCACACTCTGCCTCTTATAATATGTGAATTAGCATTTAGTTGGTTTTAGTTAGCATCTTCCTCAAAAGCAAATCCAGGTACAAACAGTGTAATGCCTTCCCCTGGATAAACTTGAGCAAAAGTATGCATAAGCATTGAGCACAGCTAGCACACTTAGAATTTACAATTCACACCAGACTTAAGAAGACTTTCATAAAACATAATTAGCTCATCAAACCTTTTTCTCATCATGATACAGTTTATCATTTCTCGGTTGCCCTGACCAAAGAAAATGTTCAGATCAACCTCAGACCTGAATCTGGTTGGTGGTTGCTAATGATGTGGCCTCATTCCAAAGGTGACATTTAAGACAGTGGTTGTAATGGCCATACTTGTAAAAGAGGAAATATTCTTCTTAATGAACCATCTTGCTTCATAAAATAGATTTCTTTGAAGAATATAGTCCATCTTTCATATAAATATTTCTCAAGTGGCCAATTTGGCCAGAAAGCCCATGTGTGAGGGTTCAGAATGTAAAAGCCTCTATGGTTGTTTTAGCCTTATGGAGTCGTATTTGAACGCATACTGTATGTGTACATGTACGTAGTACGTACATCTATTTGCACTGTCTGCTCTGTAACCAGTGTGTAGTCATGTGTTATGACCTACTAAATGGGCGTGTGAGGAACAGGAACAGTCATACACATACCAGAACTGTAGCTTTCAGTCTCCTTGCTCGACAGAAAAGTCCACCCTGTGTGAATCTCTATCCAAATGTGGCCTCTCTTTTCAAGCCAACCTGCCCCCGCCCACCCCACAAACACCCGTTGCCACTCAAAAGGTAAACTGACAGGATTGCTTTTTACCCTTAGACAATAGCACCTATGTAAGTTCCAGTCAAATCAGCACACCCCTGTCCACCCTTTAACACACACACTCACCATACACACACACACACACACACACACACACACACACACACACCATCTGGATATCCTTTTGCAGAGGCTCATAGCTCTCTGACTTCAAAGGCCCTCTCCAGCTGTAAGCTAAGGCATCGCACACTGATGTGCACACACTCACAGGTCAGAAATGAAAGTTAGAGCTTTCATGTCATCTTTTCATCAACAATAAGATCTGCTAGATACAAGAAACACAAACACGATAATATAACACCTCAGACTCACATACAGTATATGCACAAAAACACCCAAAAATTGCAAACTCAGGACACAAGAGGACAGGTTAGGTAATAAGAAAATCAGAGGGAAATCATTTCATACACACACACAGACACGTGATGTCTGGTTGGCGTGGAGTGATGGAACCTGTTCCACTCCAGGGAGTCTCAGATCAGAGTGTGGGCCGGCTGCAGTAAAAGGTCAGGGTGGCTGTTCTGTGAGCAGTTCAAATGCAACACCCATGATCAAAGATGGAGCTGTGGGCCTACAGAGGGACAACACACTGGGACACAACAAAGGACAGGGAATGGAGAGGAGCAGCTTCTGGCAAAGAGTCTGTTCTATGACAAATGTTATGAGACAAATGCAGAGACTTGCACAAAATGCACTTTATATGCTGTGGCCCACAAACACAAACAATCTCACTGTGATGTCCAGGCCACTACCTCACACCACACACATACACTTAAACACGCACACACATACACACTTAAGGTGTTAGAGGGAAGAAGGAAGGGTGTGTGTAGAATAGAAAGTTAAATGTGTCAGAAAGAAAGAGTGGGAGAGAGAGACAGAGAGAGAGAAAGAGAAATGGAGAAAGGGAGAAAGGGAGAGGAGGTAGATGGGCTGTGTTCATCATCAGTGTAACTCTAGCTTGGACCTTGGGGCAGAGAGGATAAATAAAGGAGAGGAGTGTGTGTAATATTACCCATGTCCCCCTGCTGCCCCTGGCCGCCCATCATGCTCTGCTGGGTGCTGATGTCACTCAGGCTGTAGAGAAGCCTTGCTATCTCCAAACCTCCGCCCCTCCTTCCCCTCACACACAGACATACAATGGCTATGTAAATGGGCAAATGCCAACATGTACACACACACACATTTCTACACTTTTGCGTTTTGATTCTACCTATACAGCACACTTAACTGTCTCTCTCTCTTCTACAAACAAACCCAGACTCACAGGGAATACAGTAACCCATATCTTAAATTTTCCTTGTCTATTCAACCTGGTTTTCCTCCTCTCCTTCAGTGACTGGACTGGCTGTCACTGCTGGCAGTTTTTTTTACTCATCCACACTGCTGGTCCTTTCCTGGCCACTATCAAACCTCACATTTTCCTATGACATCTTCTATGGGACAAAAACAGAGCATGGGTGTGTGCTTGTGTGTGTGTGTGCGTGCGTTTTTGTCAGAGTGGTTCATATGGAGTTTGCTAGTGTTAAATATAGCAGAGTGCATTTCCACGGTGATAAACATCTCCAGAGCCGGACAGAGCATGCTGCACGTTACAGGACAGTCCCTGAAAACTCTCTGTGATCTCCAGCTGCTTCTAAATATAGAGAGGAACAGAACTGTGGAACCCTTATGGTTGTAACTGCACTCCCTACATCCCTGCAACCCCCATGCCTCCACGCTAAACACCTCCCTCCCCAGCCCCCTAGCTCTTCAGTCACTTTCTATAATTAGCCAACGCAGGGTCCCCAGCTAGCCACGCCCTTCTGTCTGTTGTTGCTGTCCTCGCCATCGGCTGTCACGTCTAAACGCTGCTGCGCGCTGTTGGCAGGGGAAACGCTGACTGCATGGGTGAGCATGCTTGATCAGGCTGAAAAGGGCAGTCGTGGGACTAAGGGCTGGTGACCCAGCAGCCGGGGCAGAGTGGACAGGACTGGCAAGACACACATGCAAATACGAAAGGTGATCATCACAGCTGAATACAATGAGTCATTGAGTAATGTTAAACCACATAAATGGCTGGTCAGACACAGACAAACAGACATAGACACACACACACACACACACACACATACATACATGCACACACACTTGTTTCCTGACTCTCAGCAGAGCTGCTCATTAGGAGGAGTACTGACAGTCTGTAGCAGATGCTCCTCTCTCTCCTCCATGCCAAACCCCTCCCTCTCATCTCCGATCCCTGTCTTCCCTGCCAAATCCTTCATTCCTCTGTCATCTTCCCAGCCTCTTCCCTTCCCTCTCTAATTTTTCACAATCCTCTTTCTTCATCACTGTCTCCCCAACCCTCCTTTCTTCATCTCTTTCACTCTTTCCCTGTTCCTCTCATCCCCCCATCCTGCCTCTTCCTCTCATTCCCCCTTCCGCGCTGCACCTCTCATATCTACATTGGCCGTGCCTCGGCTGTGTTTGTCACACCCCTTCTCCTCTCTTCTTGCTCCAACCCCGGTACAGCCCTTCTTTTACCGACAAAAATAAAGGTTGACATACAATTTTCACATGGCAACCAGCATGAAAGCATGGCTCCTGTTCAGACAAAAATACCTTAGCTTTCCTATGCAATGACCAACCACTGACCTTCATACCATGCTGTCATGTGACCAGAGCTGGCAATGCTGGAGGGGTAGAAGATACAGAAGGATGGGGATACTGAGTCTGGGGTATGCACAGGAAGAACCCTTAGGCCCATTCCACCTCATCTCCTGTTTAGAGAGGGATAGAAAGGGATAGAGAGACGTACATGGACAGATAAAAAGAAAAAGAAAGCAGCTGTGTTGATTATGTGAGTATGGGAGACTGAGGTATGGGAGACTCACCTAGAGCCAAACCTACACTCTCTCTCTTTCACTGTCCTGTCTGGGTATTGGGGGTTGAGGTAGTTTGACCATGTACTGCCTCTAGCTGTGTTGCTGTGGTAGTGAAGTCCCCTGGAGAGGAGAGCTGGGAAATGTTGGAGGTGTGAAGAGGTGGGCCCTGCTCATATACACCTACTTAAAAAAAGAAAAAACTACGGTTAGGTACTGGAACTATAGCATCACAGATGTCAGCCTGTCTCCTTGTAAACACTTTATTTAAAACGTAGGTTGCACTGGTGCATCTCGTGCCGACGGGTGTTTCTTTATCTTGTGTGTGGAGGGGGGTTCTTTTTTTAGCAGTGTTCTCATCTCTAGACGTGCTGCACAGCTGAGGCAAAGCAGACGATAGCCATGGTTCACCTCAGAATCCCCTCTACAACCTGCAACGCACACAGAGACGTCAGGAGTTTGAGCAGTGAGTATGTGTGTGCTTCACAAGCACATACAGCCCCCGCATGGCTTAAGAGGAGGTGGGGAGATGGAGGGGAGGAGCAGAAATCACTTTGTGATGTCATTTCATTCGTTCCGTGTGAGACCTCCCATAATTGACGATGTGCTTTGTTGCCCTCTACTTGTGGGATATGGAACTGACAGAACTCCTTGCTCCGCTGGAGAGCAATAGTTCACAGATCCTGTCATTACCAAAATGACCATATTCATTCAAATTATACTATTTCCATCACAGATTATACAATACATTTTCCATAAACATGGACATATGGAACATATTTAACCAGTGAAACAACGACATTTGAATAAAGGCATCTGCTAAATGAACATGTGTGTAGTGTAAATGTGGTACCCTGTCAAGATTGGTTGTTTGTCCTTGATTACTAGTTTTGAATGTAATTTAACCACTGTCCACTGAGGTCAGATGCATAGGTCATACTTTGATACTACCACTCTGCAATCATGCTCCAGTCTTATGCAGAAAAAAATGCAAAATGTGGAAGATAATGGGAAAAGTATATACTGCCACCTAGAGACAGTCACTGCAACCTATTTTAGTGAAGGTATGAGCAACATCATTTAAGATATATATTTCTAAAAGTTGGGCCTGAAAGGAATGGATAGAGGTGCAGCAGGACCCTGTGGAGAGAAGCCAGGGAGGGCTTCTAAACCGTGAATATCAACTAAGTCTGAATGTGATCTGTACAATCAATCAGACACAAAGCCAGAGTATATCCCATGAAATTTTAATAGATTGTTAAAAATAAGGCTATGATGCTTTTTAGCACACATTCACCAAGAGGCTAACAGTTATGTCTGCAAGAACATATTTAGAGGCCCAGAGACAGAGGTCTGATCTTCATCACTACAGACTTTACTCTGGGGTACAAGTGACACACAAACACACGCTTGCAAACACTCAATCTACAATGATATGCCTTATCAGACACCATTTAAAGACACACTCACGCCAAACTGAATGCAACTGCTCACACACACTTTCACACTGTACATACAGAACCCAAACACACAAGACATCATCCACCCCACCCAAAACGGTGGCAATAAAACAGGGATTTTGAACCAAAACATAGCAGTGTTCTCTTAAAACAAACATGCATAGCTTAGTACAATGGGTGTGTTGTTTGATGGATCCCACATAGTTTGTCTGGACTGCTTTGATTCTTGGAAGTTAAGTTTGTCAATCACAACATGACTATTTCATTTAATTAACCATAATCAACAATCATGTCAACCTACTGGTTTAAAATATGCCTTTTTCTGTTCTGTTCATGTAAAAAGTTACATTCTGAGCTGTGGGCTCAATAAATACAAATAATACTGGAATGGCTACAACACAATACAGTATTAAGTTATTTCTTCAGAAATGGAAGAGATGGACTGAGGCAAAATTCTGACCCAGTTTTGAAATATATATAAAATAAAAAAGAATCAATATACCCACCTATTGGTATTCTGCAATTATGTTTCAGAAACGGTCAAATAACTATTATATAATAAAAGTACAAAAAACGAAGTAAAAAAAATAATAATCAAGAAGAAACTGGCGTCAAAAACGCATTAGTAACACATTACAAGACAAGCCAGTTAGGCCCTCGTCTAGTGCCGTCTGAACATCGATTAACTTGGCATTGTAATACAATTGAGTTTGTTATCCCGTGTAGAGAAGGCAGTATCTAACATAAAGCTTTAAAATATAGAACCATCAAATTGTTGTTTTTACAATAATTTTCTGCCCTGGGAAATTCAGACTGGTTATAATTTCTAGTGTTAATGCTTCAAACATTTTATTGAATGTTCTTTTTCTTTATCCTTTGGTAACTACGTGACACCTTTCATAGCAATAAATATTCAAATTTAGTTTTGTTCCCTTAAAAAGTTTGCATATTTTAGTGGTGTGTACATGACAATAGACGTTTATCAGAACTTGTAGATGTAAGAAACTTTACATTTCTAATCTACAGATTGGTCAAAAGTATTGGCAGTGACACATTTAATTTCACAGAGTTTGCCGGTTCAGTTCTTGTGGCGCTGATCATGAACATCTAACGTGGTCACTAGGCTCAATTTAATTTGTATGCCACTTTTTGCCAGCCCTCTCCTGGATTTTGCAGACTTTGAGGTGTTCCCTGCCGTTCTGATTAAATCTTCCAATTTGCTGTTTGGCTCTGTTGCGGAAAACACGGGGCACTCTTTTTGGCCATGGTGAGCAGCCATAGACTATGTGAGCAGCCAATAGCAGCGTTGCTGATCAAGGTTTCTACTATCGATACATGCCCCCTTTTACACCGACGCATAACTAATCCAGCTATATTAACCATAAACAACAAGGGGGTTGGAAGAACCAAATTTGCCAGATCATGATCACGTCATCTTGGATGTGTCATTTGATCTCGGATGTAATAAGCGACGTACGGAGAACGGGCCCCAGATCTTTATCAAAAAAACACATTTCAATGTTTCTGGGCCCTGGCACAAAATGACCAGCTAACATCATGTCACTAATAATATTCCTGCCCAGTTTGGAAGTTGGGAAGGTGTCCCAGTCTGACTCACATGGGAAAGTATGAAGGAGTACTGTCGCTTTGGATAAAAGCGAATGCTAAATGCATACATGTACTAGTCGGGCTAAATCACTACCATTCTGATTGGATTGATTGGATGAAGAGCAGACTGATTCCTTTGAAAGGAGGGGACTCTTTGCATATATTTAATGTTTTTGCCAATAAAAGTCTTTAAAGGTGTCATTGACTGCAAAACCGAATTTACCTTGTCATAGTTGAATAACGACAGTTCGGTGGGTAAAATGGACATACAGTGAACCTTTCCTATGCAAATCTCACAATTTGAAACTGCTGCTGTCAAACTCTGATTCTGTCGCCAACAGTTCAATACATAAGCTGTGTTGTCATGTAAATCTACAAATCACGACGCATGTTGGGTCTTTGCTCTGCAGCTTCGGTCGTTGTAAACCAACCAATCAGCGCGCAGCTGATATAAATATTCATGAACATATAATAAAAGGAAGAAAGCCTCATTTAATTCTAGGGCTATTTCACAGGTTGCATTAGGGCGAATAGAACAGCACCCAGGCCATTTTCAGCCCAACCAATGTTACATACCCTATTCGGAGACCTTAAGGAACGGTGTGAAATACCCTATCAATTCAGTCAATGACCCCTTTAAAACTTATGAAATGCTTATCATTGACATTGTTTTCCAGTATGATATACAATAGAAACGTGAAAGAATAATTTACAAATTCTGAAGCAGCAAACTTTGCAAAACGCCAAATTTGTCACTGCAAATATTTTGAGCCATGACTGTAAAGTTCCAACAAGCTCTAGCATCAGGAAGCCCCAACATGGTGTCACAAGCACTTTGGCCCCCAACACCGACACAAATGGGGAGTTTGATCCAAAATGCAGGCAGACACATGGACGGACATGCCAGGACTTCCCCATGCAGGCTAAAGCTGACTTACCCCAGCGCCCCCCTCTTCTCATACACTAAACCTTCATGTGCTCAAACATTGCTGTATACAGTACTTACCCAATGAAGGTAGCTAAAATAGTTATTTTGTAAGGTTAGAACTGCAGAACATAACTAAAGGTGACGAGTGACACCCCCCCCCCTCCTTTACAATCCCTCCCCCCCTACAGTTTAAGGTAAAGGACGTAGCAGGAACTTGTCCCTTTGGAACATGTGATGTTGCCATGAGCATTAGTAGCGGTCTGAAGATCTGCTCCCAAACAGAAGGGAGAGAAAAACAGGCACTTCCCTTTCAACCTCGTCCAGTCCACCTTAGTATACAGGATTCTTTCAAAATGAATCTATACAAAAACAATACACCTAAAATAACAGTTAGGAGCAATGCAGTTACCCACTGAGGTAATTATTTTGAGGATATCAGTAATAGCAACTTAAATATAAGGAGACAGGCATGCAGCGATGTTGGACGACTAGGTGGCGATGTGACAGTCTGTGATTGGTTCACTCCTGACAGGAAGTGACCTGCCAGACGATGATGTGGCTGCGCTCGGCTTTGGTGGGGGCCGGCTGGAGCTTCATGGTGGGTTCTGACACAACGTCCATCTCCCCAACGTCATCCCCTGAGGAGGACAGAGGGTCAGTGAGTGTCACACACATTGACATTCACAGAGGGTGTTTTAGTTTCACACACTGGTCTGTTTTAATATACTAGTGGGGCCCGACCGTTCACTCCCATTCAAAATTGTGTTCTCTCTAACCACTAACCCAGGGGTCGGCAACCTGCGGCTCGAGAGCCGCATGCGGCTCTTTGGCGCCGCCCTAGTGGCTCCCTGGAGCTTTTTCAAAAATATGAAAATGGAACAAGTTTTTGTTTTAATTATTAAAACCGAAATGTTGAAATTAAATATTTATTATACAAATTTTTACAGCATTGGATAATACATTTTATAAAACAATTGGGTTCTATCGACTTATTTAGCTGTTTCTGATGGACGAGAGACGAGTTCCATGAGTTGAAATCCTGGACATCCCAACTCTGACTTTTCACAGCTAATTATAAATCACTCCGCGATGAAACATTCGCGTTGATACAAATAAGTAACCATGACAACAAGGACAAGTCAAAGCCTCCATTTACAATTTTGAAAGACTTTAACAAGCTAACTTGTATTAACAACAATGAGTGACTTAACCTATTTGAAAAATGTTTATTTTCAGAATGTACTGTGTTAGTGTCACGTAACCGCTCATCTCGCATCCCATTCGGTATTCACCTCGCTAGTCAATCTACTTCAACAGGCTTCGGCCAACACGACAGTACTAGACTAGCAGCAACTCTACACATGGCCGATTATTTTCTTCTTAAAAATAAAAGATTTTATTTGGAGACAATGCTCGAAAGCTGGCTAGTCTTGTTGTTAAACATAGCTCTACTTTCAAATTATAATTAATGTTTGGAGAATATGTCAACTTTGATGCGATCAGCTCACATCCATTTGCTTCCACTCTCTAGACTAGTCTAGTAGGCTACTTTGTTCGTGAAAATCTGGATATTGATTTGGAGACAGTGACATGGCTGGTTAGCTAGCAAATCTTCTTGTCAAACATACTGTAAAATTATATTGACTGTTCGTCAAACGTACACAATGTTATTGCCTTTGAATCTTGCTAGCATAACCTTAGCTTTCGGGCTGATAACTAGCTCAGCTGACGTCGACAATGGAACTATTTTTTTTCATTGCGGAGGAACAATGGCGAAATAAACATGTTTTAAATCAATAACTTCGTGTTTAAATGTTAATTGGTTGACTATAAATTGTTGTATAAAAGCAATATAGTACTCGTGCAAGTGGGGTAGGTCAGGGTACGAACACCACCCGTGGGAATATCCCTTACCTACCCCCAGTCTCACGAGGAGCCTACTATATTAACTACTTACTAACCGAGAGTGAGGTCATGCCGGGAAATATCAAACGAGACTTGAACGTATCGACCGAGCGATAGCGAGGTTGATACGGCAAAGTCGAGGTTTGATATTTCCCGGCATGACCGAACGGTCGAGGTTAGTAAGTTGTTTATTATATGGCATTTTTAGCTCTTTTCATTTTGTAAATTGTAGGCTAATTGTAGCTAGCTAGGCTAGCTCTCAAGTCTTCTCACGGTGTGTTTCAGGTGTTGTCTAGCAACCAATTACTTTTGATAGAAAGCGGACAGTACGGTTCTGCTAAAATGGCTTTAATTCCAACACAAATAACGATTATTTTAGAAAGTTAACAATTTCTTCGTCGCTGTTGATGTCTTCAGTATCGTCTGGTCTCAGTTGACTTCGATATCGCTAATTGTGAAGATGACGTCAGAGGAGGGCAATAACAATACTTATTGGACCGCTGGTCAATACGGGTTTGGCATGACTACCCATTAGCCAATCAGAAGGCTCGTACTGTCGTTGCCATATAATAATAACTACTTACTAACCGAGAGTGAGGTCATGCCGGGAAATATCAAACGAGACTTGAACGTATCGACCGAGCGATAGCGAGGTTGATACGGCAAAGTCGAGTTTGATATTTCCCGGCATGACCGAACGGTCGAGGTTAGTAAGTTGTTTATTATATGGCATTTTTAGCTCTTTTCATTTTGTAAATTGTAGGCTAATTGTAGCTAGCTAGGCTAGCTCTCAAGTCTTCTCACGGTGTGTTTCAGGTGTTGTCTAGCAACCAATTACTTTTGATAGAAAGCGGACAGTACGGTTCTGCTAAAATGGCTTTAATTCCAACACAAATAACGATTATTTTAGAAAGTTAACAATTTCTTCGTCGCTGTTGATGTCTTCAGTATCGTCTGGTCTCAGTTGACTTCGATATCGCTAATTGTGAAGATGACGTCAGAGGAGGGCAATAACAATACTTATTGGACCGCTGGTCAATACGGGTTTGGCATGACTACCCATTAGCCAATCAGAAGGCTCGTACTGTCGTTGCCATATAATAATGTTTAATATTATTTCAACGAAGATTTACGTCAAGCACTAGTTTAAGCACAGCAGAGTAGTCACGTGGTGCGTCATTCTCTCCAGAATGCGCTGCAGGAAAAATAAACATTTATTCATGAATCATAACAAATGTGACATTATGTAGGCCTAATTGTAGCCTACTTATCATTTTGATAGTAAGCTAATATAGCTAATATAGACACTTACAGCATGTGTTGCCTTCATTATAAGGCTTTACATTTTTTGCGGCTCCAGACAGATTCGTTTTTAGTTTTTTTGGTCCAATATGGCTCTTTCAACATTTTGGGTTGCCGACCCCTGCACTAACCCCTAACGTAATTCGAACACTAATGCCAAAACCCCTAAAAAAACATTGGAAGGTATGGGGCCCAGCAAAAGAGCCACTCAAGGTCAACTTTTTAATGTTTCACTATCCTTGTGAGGACATTTGGTCCCCACAAGGGTAGTTTAAAAAGACCACACACACCTTCACCTTCTACTCCTCTAGTACCTAGTACCCCTCTACTAGGGCTGACTCACCCTGCCTGAAGTCTATATAGCCTTCTCCTCCACTCATGACGAGGAAGGTTCTGGCAGGTTCAGAGGTCGCCGTGTCTGACGATTCAGAGGCTGGGTCATCCAACCCAGAAACCCCAGCAGCAACGGGGGGCTGGATCACTTGACCTGGAGCAGGAAGTCGATTGATTGAATTTAACTAAAGACTCTTCTTCATACTGTACACTCAGAACTGAAAAGAACACAGCTCTTCCTTTACTTCAGTCTTACTTCTTACCTGGCACCGCCGCAAAGAACTTGACTGCGTCTCGGTGACCGTGGAAACAGAGCTGGGCGTGGGCCATGGAGCAGTAGGGCACAGCACTGCCTGATGGCACACTATCGAAGCCCTCCTCGCCGTACACCCGCACGGCACCACCCGGACGGTTGGTCACAATACCGGTTGTTTTGTTGGCTGCAGTCGGAAGAGAGAACAGAATGGTAAATGGTGAGAGTTGTGTTATTACAGACTAGTCATGTTATAAACAAAGATGCAAGCATATTGTGCAATGGCTGAAATACGAGTCAATGGGTGCACAATGACACCATAGTTGACTGAGATTGACCCCCTTCACAGCGCCCTGCACAATGATGACACACTCACACTGTTGTGGAAGGAGGAATAAACGCATAAATGCCAGAGATGAGCTCTGTACTGCAGCAGCAAAAGAGGTTTATGGAGAGAGTAGGTTATACTGTATGGTCATTCAAACGCTGAATGTGGACACCGCTGAAAGCTTTAATTATCGAGTGAAGAAGACATTCAATGAGACCAGTGCTGCCTTATAAACGCCAGTTTGGACCAGACTGTCCGTGACGGACACACACGAAAAGACACAGACAGCAGCTCGATGCATGCTGCACAGATCGAGTCCCTTTGTGTGTGTTATGCTGCGTAGAGAAAAGGGAGAACCCAGGACATAAACAAGCCAGGCGGGTGCACAATAACTGGACTGGAAAGGTAAAATATCAGCTGTGGAAGGGAGCAGGACCAAGCAGGTCTTATCTGGACCTAGCAGGCCTGGGTCAAGGCTGGTATTGGGCTGATTTTAAGGACAGAAAGGTAGAAGAGGAAGAGAGGAGACAAGATTCTTCAGCAATATGTGTACTCAAAGAAAGCTGGAAGAAGATAGTATATATGGGGCAGGTTAGAGAGCACAGGCAAAACTTTAGGAAGGGAGTGTGTGCATGTCTGTGTGTGTGTGTGGGTGTGTGTGGGCGGGCGGGCGGGTTGGGGGTGCTGATGTAATGATGGTGACTCACCTCTCAGTCCTCCTAGGGAGGATCCTGGTTGGGAGCCTATGGCTTCAATGAAAGAGGGAAGAGGTGAAGGAGGGATGGATAGAGCAGCAAAGGAGTCTTAATGAGAACCCACCGTTTCCTACTGACAGCTGATGTGTGATGTTGAAAAATGTATGTGGTGCAACCCTGTTTATTTTGTTCAAATATCACAATAGGGACATTTTTATAACCGAGAGCTTCAGCTTTCCTTTTCTCAAAAGCGGAGAAGAATACCCAGGGCTTGGTTTACACCTATTGACATTTCTGGCCACTGGGGGACCAAAGGCAGGCTAGTGGAACTCATATTAATGATAAATAACTTCCTAAAGTGAAAATGTCATGTCATGGGACCTTTAAGGGGAGGAAGAGGAACGTTTACCTTCAGATAGCGGGATGGAGATGATGACACCATTTCCTGTTCCGACCCAAAGGCGAGAGCAGGACACCAGGAGGGCGGTGATCCTGACGAATGAGAACCCCAGCTTCCCCGTACCTGTGATGTGACCGGGAGGGAGGGGTCATAGCCCTGGCCTGATATCTGCGTGTGCTACATGCAAAATCTGACTAACTGATTAATCAATCACAGTGACCTTCAACTGTATACCAGCAATGCTGTTTATGTGTAGAAAACTGAGTTTAAGAAATTAAGTTTAAGAATACTAAGTTTTACTGCTAAAGTACATAACACTTGAAGGAGAGATTTATTATCCTTTGATTTCTATCTTTCATTCAGATGAAATGAAAGTATGTAGTCCCTAAAACATATAATCACGTCAACACTTTTAGGTGTGCTTTCCCTTTAATGGAGAGAGAGAGGGGCGTACCCAGCATTTTGCTGACGTAGGGCTCTATATCCACATCCTGGAGGTGCTGGTAGGTGTGGGCATGGAACAGCCTGAGAGTGGAGTCCAGACGGATGGACACCCAGATCCCATCACCCACCCATGCCAGCTGGCGCACCTGGCTCTCCTTACGAGGGTGGGCATCGAAGGACTTCTACAAACACACACAGTAAAGATATCCATGTTAAACAAGGAAAGAACATTTTTAGTTATTGTAAAATTGAGCTATTAGCAGGTCCTAAAGAATTCACACAGGCAGAGCGTCAGGATCACAGGCCAAAGTGCTTCCCTCCAGAATCAGAATTATTGCCAAGTAGGTTTACACATATGACAAACTTGCAATTGGTAGGTTGGTGCATAACAATAAACATAGTAAGTTGAACTATAATGAAAGTAGGCCCTAGAGATATAGTAGAGATGATAGCGAGGCGAGGGGGCCCCCACGGCCTAAGGGCCCCGTCCTGCATAGCAAAAAACTGACAGGCCTATATATAAAAAACAAGGAAAACACTTTGAGGGCGCTCATACAGAGCCCCACGTTTCAACTGTCAGGTAAAGACATTTCGTAATGTAGTCAACGTAACAGATCTTCATCCACTTCCATGGGCTGAATAGTCTCAAAATCCCTGAATCTGGCGACTTTTGCGTATCTTACGTGCCTTTTGCATCATTACGCCTATTGAACGCGCACATTTCCAAAATGCTAATCATTACGTTCTGCTCGATGACGGTGGAGGCATGAATAAAACTAAATAAGCAAGCGGTGCTCCAAAGCTCGAGCAAAATACCCGAAGATTACACAATTATTTAGACCAGCCAGAGAGGAAGCTATTATCAACATCTTCACAAACGAAACACTACCGCAGCCGCAGGTAACTAGCAGCAGCACGTCTTCACCAGGAACCAACAATAAATATACTTGCTTAGCTTACTTATTGTCAAGAATAAATGTTTTATTTTCCTCCATTGATTGTGTGTTATGTCATAGTACAACACCAAGGATAGCACCACTATCAGAAGGCTAGCGCTGTCTTTTGTTTTGAACAAATGTGTGGCGGCCTGCGGAAACCCTTCACATCGTGAACATTTGGGTCTTTCTTGGTATTATACACATTTGGAAACTCTCCTGAATACAAATCTGTTTAAATCACTCAGATATCTTTATCACAACTGAAGTTACATAATTTTTCAGTTGACTTGTGTCAAAAAGTGATAAGGGAGAAAATTGCATACAAAGATTCCACTCCGTTTCATTCTAATTCTGTGGCGAATATGGAAAGGAAATCCCTTTGTTCGTAATCACGTTGTCAATGTAAATGTCAGTTTAAGTATGGGCTACATTAATAACTTCTCAGCAAGTAATTTTTAAGTTTAACAGCCTGACTTCACTGATCAGTTGTTTGGGGCTGCTGCAGCACTGGCAAACTGAGCATTTGATTTGACATGGCTTGGAAATCTTGCTAGCTGACATGTCCAAAAACCGTTGAACAGTTTTACATAAGTAATTATATGCTTTTTGTACATTACAATTAAGTGTAGGGTGTTAACTATTGAAAACATCAAAAATCTATTTTTTACAGACAATCTTTTATAGCTTATAGCCAACAATGAGCGACCACGACATCGGAGGGGTTTCTGCAGGGCGCCACACAAATAGACTGCTGTTGTGCCTTAGTTATTTTTAAATGTTTTTATTTCTCTCTCACATTGGTGAATATAGGCTATATTTTATTTTGTTATTTTGTAGCCAGCAATGTATAAGATAGGATGGAGATACATCTTGAGTGGATTTAGGGGAGGGGCCTCGAGCTCCGATTTTGCGGGGGGGCATTTGTAAAGTCCTGGCCGCCACTGACTATCAGGGCTTGGAAATACAGTGACTTGATTATCATAATAATTTCTGTAAATCAAACAGCTGCAAGACCCAGTGAAATTTTATGTACAGCTAGCATCGCTAACAACATTGGCTAATTCAACTTCGGTAGGCTATCCTCAGGATTTGCAAGCTAGCTAAACTTATATTATATCTAAAATAATTTTGTAGACATAACAATGGATTTTGACACTAAATAAGTGACTTGGCTTTATTTCTGGACATGCTATCCACAACCGAAGTGTGTTACACATCGCCTATACTCGTGCATTGCTTGATATTGTAGCAACAATGCTCTTGGTACCCAGAATACCCCGTGGAAAGCTGAAAAGCTAAGAAGTTAAGGGGCATTAGCTTAGTTAGATAAGCATTTTTCGGAGTTCTATTGTTGTGTTGGTTTTGTTTTGATATGTGTTATGCTATGGTCAGTAGTTTAGATAATTTGAGGGTTTCACCCTGATTGTCTAGTTAGATGGCTATCCAAGCTGTCCAATGTGAAAGTGTTCCTGGGTAAATAAACGT
Organism: Mallotus villosus; assembly: GCA_903064625.1. Taxonomy (NCBI): domain Eukaryota; kingdom Metazoa; phylum Chordata; class Actinopteri; order Osmeriformes; family Salangidae; genus Mallotus; species Mallotus villosus. The sequence continues at coordinate 213,886 of CAEFZP010002706.1, read as the reverse complement.
GAGCATTATTCCTTGTCTTCAATTGTCAACGCTAGCCGGCGCTACAGTATCATTTTTTCCGTATCAAGGGCGGCCTACATTCCAGTGCAGCTTATACTCAAACACAAACATTACGCACAGATTTACAAACACAAAGCTCCCATTCTGGTGGGATGCGGCTTATAGACAATGTGGCTTATTTTCCAAAAAATACGGTATCCATCGGCTGTTACCTCTATCTTCATGGCCTTGGGCTGGATAATGTAGATTTTGTTCCTGTAGCCACACCACACCTTGTCGTGGACCACTGTCATGCAGCGGATGGAGTGGTGCGGTCGGCCCAGGTCCAGCAGGTGGTAGTTGGTCAGGTCCCACTGGCCATCTGTGAAGGGAGAAACACACACAGTGCTTTGAAACGGCCAGCTCCAGGAACAAAATGGCCACCGGAATGTCAAAATAGCAGTTGAACATGGGGTGGGGGGGATATTTAAGTTCTCACCCAGGCCTCTGTGGAAGATAGCTAGTGTTCCATCGGCCAAGGCAACCAGAACTCTTCCTTTGACGTGTCTGTGGAGAGATGTGTGTGGATGAATGCAACGCTGATGTAATGTCTGTCTTGTTTCAGCTAAACAAACTGCCAGAAAGCTACCTACACAATGTTCAAGATGGAGTCTTTGAGCTTGATGGCGTGGAGACATTTCCTCCACCTGGACACAGACGAGTGGACATAGAGACTAGAGGAGATAAGAAAAAAGAATCAGAATGATAATACAAAAACTGGAGACAGCTAGGGCCTGTTCCATAAAGGCTGCTCAAAAAAGCTGGGATTTAAGTCCTAAACCTGACTTGAATTAACCTAACAAGTTGGTCCGGGCTAAAGAGGTCCATAAAGGCCAATTATAGTTGCAATCGGACTAATTTGAGTCAGATTCAGATAGTCAAGATAATTGTGGATGCTCTCCATGCACAATGGTTGAGCCAACTGTAATAATTGTAGGCCAAATTCACCAAACAGCACATGTACATTTGCAATGTGCAGGCAGTTTCGACATTAGTAAACACATTACCAAATTCACAGATCTATACTGAAAGTATATCCACTTTATATTCTCATTCTGTTAGCTAGCCAGTCCCTTTGAAAGCAGCTGAAACGTGGCACTGCACTCCGTTGGATTATAAAGAGGACACATGCCGAATATGAACTTTGCAGAGTGCCCGGTTCTTGAGCTGATCTTGGGAAACTAAACCCATTCTAACTTGTGTACACACACACACACACCGATTCCTGGGATTGTTAGAGAGATAAATAGCCTACAATTAACCAATAATAAACTTTTTAACATGGTTTTTGTATTAAGAAAATGTAGGATAGCGGCATGTATTTAGGTTAGTTTTTGCAATTGTACATGATTTATGTAGCTATGATCATTCTATTGGGGTAATGTAGATCAGCCTAAATGTTAGCCTAAAACGTAGGTTTGTATAATTCTGAAATCATCGTTCATCAGTGTTTAATGCATTAGCTAAATTATTTATTTTGTTGTTTTATAGATTTTAGATTTTCTATAAATGTACATTTTTAACTGATAGGTAAACAAAAAGTAAAATAAGGCATCACGTCATAAAGTTTGTGGTGAATTATTGTTTTCCCTTTGAGTCAGTGTTACAGGAACGTCTGGTCAAGCAACAAGACGTGCTAAGCCTGACAGTTAGCCTGCCCCAGACCAGGTTAGTTTATCAGCATAAGTTGCCATGGTGACTGAGTTCGAACTACATTAAACTGGCTTTATGGAACCGAATCAAATGGAAATTATTCCGAACAGACATTACTAACTACAAGTAACAAACTTGTGTTCTAAAACACTTTCACGTCTGAAAACACCAAGACTAACATTTTACAAAAGTAATCCCACTCCTACTCACCATCCGTTCTGGGCCCCCAGCCACATGGTGGGCAGAGAGCTGCTCATCCTCACCACCTCCTCCCCTGCAGGGTCACTATCCTCAGGTTGGGATGTCACACCGTCCTGGTCTGCACTCCTGAGGCACGCACACAAACACACCCAAAGAGAGAGCTGAAATCCACAAACTTCTAACATCCAGTAACACCAATTGAAAAAGAAGCTAACAATCATGGTGGTGATTCTCTGTTCGTCCTCCTTCTTACCTCGACATTTCTGTGCTGGCATGGTCGGAGGGCTGAGCTCCCAGAGGGTCTGTGAACACGTGCTCTGTGTAGATACCAGGCTGACCCTGCCCCTCCTCACCCTCCTCGCCCACCCCCGCATTGGCCTCCGTAGCCTCGGTGGCCTCTTCTGCTGTGGGGACCCCGTCCTCCAGCGGGCTGGTCTCTCTGGACAGGTCCACTGGTGGAGGGTAGGCAAGGAAAGCAGAGGGGGGAGAATGTCGAAGGGGAATTAATGAGGGTGGGTGCTGTATAGCAGTGGTATCCAGCCCTGGTTTTCAGGGCCCACTATCCTGTATGTTTCTAGATGTTTCCCTCCTCTAACACACCTGGATTCAGATGAATGGCTGTTAACAAACTCTGCAGAAGCCTGATAATGCCCTTTCATTTGAATCAGGCGTTAACTGCAAAAATACCATATCATATATAAGTGCAAAAATATTTGTCATTATGGCTTATGCCTCAAACTCAAACACCTTAAATGAAGTCACTGGATAAGCCATTTATAGTAGACCAGTTAGATTTCAAATCCAAAAACAAGATGTTGAGGTTTTGCAGTGTTGGAGGAGGGAAACATCTTAAACATATAGGACAGTGGACCCTGAAGGCTAGGGCTGAATACCACTGCTGTTAGATGTTCATCGTGAGCCTGCGTCATGGCTCTTACCTGAGCCGGCGAGGCCGCTGTGCTCGGCCGGGAGGTCGCTGACACCGTGGTGGGCTGTCTGGGGGATGGCGGTGGTCCCTTCCGTTGCCATGGCGCCATCACTGCCCGTCGAGCCCACGCTGGCCACGCTGCCAGCCAACGACACGCTGTCCCCTTGTCCTGACTCCTGTTCCTGTAGCCCCTCCTCCCCAGCAGGGAAGTCTGACTCCAGGACACCTGAGATGCACGCACAGGAACACGCACACAAAGTGAGACAGACTCCATTATAAAGGTGCAACCATTGTGTGTGTTGTACAACATTGAAACATGGATAAAGTGCATCAGGGCTCCAGACTTTTACTAGGAGTACTATAGCCCCTAACTGAAAGATTTAGGGGCATAGGCAGAACATTTAGGGGCACACACCTAAAAACAACCTGCACTGACATCTTTAAATGTTTCCCCATTTTAAATGTATTACTGATAATGTGCAGTTTTATTTTAGTTCACAGTTGGGCTGTGCGATATGACCAAAATCTAATATCCTGATATACTGTATTTTTCAGAAATAAAGCTGCGGTTTATAACCCAATTTTTACATGTTTCTTGTGGTGGTGAGGCCCTATTTCGAAGTGGCTTATAGTACGTTTTTCTAACAAAACGGACTTCAAAATGTCCAAATGAGTAGGCTAACGAGTAACACTAGCATGGTAGCATTGTTAGGAGTATTATCCTAGCTAACTTAGCCCGGAAGCTAACTAAAGCTAGCTAGCTACCGTTTCAGAAAAATAACTTACGCTTTTCGGGACCGTCGGAAATATTTAGAACTCACGCGTCTAAAGGTAAATATTAGTTCATTCCTGGGCAATAGAAAACATGATTACGAAAGCTTTCGTTTTCGAAGTGTGTTGCAACGGCATGCTGTAAAATCGCCTAAGCTACTCGTGCATTGCTTGGTAGGCTATCATTGTTCTCGTATCAAGTGCGGCATATATTCCAGTGCGGTTATACTCAGATTTACACACACAAAGCTCCCATTCAGGTGTGGTTTATGGAAAATTAGTCTTATTTTCCGAAAAATACGGTAGATCCTTTCATATCCCGATAACGATACATATCACAATATGGCACATTTTCTTTAAAGGGGCAATTGATTGCAAAACCGATTTTACTTTGTCACAGTTGAATAACGACAGCTCAGTGGGTAAAATGGACATACAGTGAACCTCAAAGTCCATTGACACCTCTTTCCTATGCAAATCTCACAATTAAATTTAAGAATTAGTTTTTGTGGATCGCATAACACATTTGTAAATCGTGGAACATCTGTCGATCATGGTACTTACATTTACGAATGATTTCTTCTATACGCTCCCTCCTCATTTTTCAACAAGAAGAATAAAATAAGTCTAATATGCAGGTTGCACATGTGCGAGTAGTTGTAAAAAAAAACTTGCAGTCTCAAAAATTGGTGACTGTTTAGTTGCAGTCTAGAGCCCTGTGTATCAATGTCTCTCTCTCTCTCACACACACACACACACACACAGACCTGGTACACTGGTGATGCAGAGGACGTGGGAGTTGCAGGCGTAGAAGCTGTCTAGAAGGTCAGAGGGATGGTTGGCATCCATTACCATGACTTTGGTGGAGGAGTGAGTGCTGGTGCAGATCCATACTCTGCTGGACACCTGATCATGAAAACGCTGCTCCTTCTCGGTCTCCCCCTTTTCTTGGTCCTGAGGAGAAGAGATCCTGAGCACCAAGTCTTTGAATGCAGGGCCTTGTTTGGAGTATGGAGGGTTTATAGTGGACCCTATGATTGGTCGCTTTACTACCTCCTTACCTTGTTCTCCTGCTCCAATTGGTCCAGGCTGTTCTGAGAGCCCTTCTTCAGTTTGGTTACCTCAAGCTCCACCCCTGAGCCTTCACTGGCCCCCAACATAGCCACGCCCTCTCTGGCCCAGCCCCCTGACAGGTTCACACCTGCAGCACACCACAGCTGAAGAAAGACAAGAGTTAAATATAACAAACACCATCAATTGATATTGTGCTATCTATTTTATGTTTAGAGTTGTAAGGCTGGGTGTCACCCTGCCCCCACCACTCATATGCTAAAATCGTGAGTTGCTGGACAGAGTCACTACTTGAGGGTTCTCACATCTCATTGCCTAACTTAGCATTGCTAGTCATATGTTGATGAGTAGGGGTCAAGATGTGGTGTGATTGGTTTGTTGTTGGGTATAATGGGAATTATGAAGCATTGTCCCTCCCTCACCTCTTGCTTCCTTTCTGGTTTACAATAATCAGGTAGAGTAGGTAAGACTTAAAGATCCTGTAAAGCAAATTCCATGATTTGCTTCTCAGTACATTATATACAGTGGGTACGGAAAGTATTCAGACCCCTTTACATTTTTAACTCTTTGTCTCATTGCAGCAATTTGCTAAAATCAAAAAAGTTGTATTTCTCATTGATGTACACTCAGCACTAGCCTGGCTCTGCCCTCCTACGTACTTCCGATTTAGATTTTGCTTCTGTACTAGGTCTGGCCATTAGGGTACGTATTTCAGATATTTCAGGTTGATTTTCTATTGGCCAATCAGCGAACAGAGGGAGTAGCAGCTGAGAACGATGACGTTGATGTTGTGCTGATTTGGGATTTAACCCATTGAGTCAAATAACTAATTCTATTGGTATTGACATTATTAGGTCTTTGATAATACACGGTTCAGTTTCCCATCTTCCTTCAAACTTAGGGGAATTCGTTTTGGTTGTTTGGCCAATATTAAACCCCCTACAGAGTTGTGTGTGTGTGTTCACCTTCATAGAAGCATCTTTCTGGTCCAGAGGCCTCAGGTAAATCGGGACAGGCAGGTTCTTCATCTTGTTCTCTGTTTGACCACCATTAGCCACCTGTGAGAACAGGAAGAACATCCAACCTTATTCTACAGCAGTGGTTCTAAAAGTGTGGTACCCGCGAGCCATAGCCAGGGGGTCCGCGAAATAATTTGCCATGAATTATAAAATGTTTGAATTGTGCTGTATCATTAAAAAGTGAAAAAATAACGCAATCTCACGCAACAACAAAAAAATTGTGCCGTTAACGCAGGTTTTTTTTAACTCTGGGAATCACCTGTCGTCACATGACTTCGACTACCGACCGCACACCCTGCATGCACAGTGCATTCCTCCATTACTTAGGTGTGTTCAGCAGGCTGAACACAGAGCAACTGCATGGGTTCTAATGACACAGCTATTTCATGATTGAGGACTCGAGTCCTCAGGTGCCCCTCCAGAGCCTTCCCACACCTAACACTCAACTGTGCTTTGTAGGCACATAATGCAGGTAACAGGGAGGAGTTTGTTTCTCCGTTCCTGTCTGATGTACAGAAACCCAACGTTTCCTCTTACTCACCTGGCCGTAACACCTATCCTGATGCTTCCTCACTTCACCAAAGGCGCCCCATGGGCTCTATGCCCATCATACTTGAATTCCCTACGTTCGACAGTGCGGACCCCTTGTTGTACTGAGAGAAATGTAGAGGCTTTCTTGCACTCAACCCTCTTAGCACCAGTTTCATCCCTTTCCTCCCCATCTCTCTTCTCCGCATCCCTCTCCGTTAACCCTCCCCCCCATTCCTCTCTCCTCAATACCTCTTCCCACATCTCTTTCCTCCCTATCTCTCTCCCCATCCCTCCCATAGCCCTCCTCCCCATCCCTCTTTCCTCCTCCATCCCTCTCCTCCCATCTCTCTTCTCTGCATACTTCTCAGTTAGCCCTCCTCCCCCATTCCTCTCTCCTCCAAGCCTCTCCTTCCACATCTCTCTCCTCCCCATCTCTTTCCCCCATCCCTCTCCATTACCCCTCCTCTCCCATTCTTCTCTCCTCCATACCTTTCCTCTGACATCTCTCTCCACCACACCTCTCTCCTCCCCATCCCCTTTCCTCCCCATCCCTCTCTCCTCCTCTATCCCTCTCTCCTCCTTCATCCCTCTCCTCCATCCTCTCTCTTCATCCTTCATCCCTCACCTTGTACTTGCTGGGCAGACTCCAGCCGTGGGCCTGGACCCGGCCGTCCTCCTTCTGCATGTGGGCTCTGACCTGCCGGTACTGGGCCCTCTTCTGCTCCTTGCGAGAGGGAGAGCTGCAGGGGTCCATCCTGGTCGGAGGAGAAAACCGAGGAGATCATAGGGAGGAGAATCCTGTTAAAGCGCTATTAACACAAATAAAAAGATTTTCCCCACTTCGTCTAAATATCTTTTGAAAACTATTTTCCAATAACGTTCAATAATAATGGGAAAAAGCTGAGTCTGTGATCGCAATAATAACAAGGGGAATTTTTTACTTTCTAAAAAATAATACCTTGTTCACTGGAGCTGAAATCAAATCGACTTGGCTTGATACAGGATTGGCTAGACACTATCTATTAAAAAATAATTTAGTCTACAATAAATGTAAAGATATTAAATCTAAATCTAAATAATAACTAGTCGAGTGAGATACTAAGCATGTGGAGGAGGGGGGTGCAGCCAATATTCCTAGAACAGAAGCAGTTACTCACTCCTCATTGAGGAAGTCAAAGGTCTTGGACTTCTCGGTGGGGAACTGGGAAAAGGTGCTGCTCCTCTTCACCATACCGCCTGGGGCGTTGTACTTCACGTTGGCCTGGGGCTCCGCCCTCTTCACCGCCGCGCTGCTGGAGGCTGACGGGCTGAAGAGGCGACTGAAGCTACAAGGGGGGGGTGGGGGCAAGTTAGGGAGAAAATACACCAATAGGGATGCAGGAAAAGGGGAGAGGGAGACCAGGGGTCACCAATAATCACCCACTACCACCATTACAGGCACAGCACAGAAGTGTGAAGCATGCTGGGAGTTGTGGGGATATTGATTGACAGAGCAAAGCCCCATCCACCACAGTACCTCTATATCCCCATGTACATATATGGACCACTAGAACCCATTCACCTTCATGGTACAGAGTCATGCAGTTAGTATGCCAACAGTAAAAATAACATGACATTTACCAAAGTTCACAATTACTGTAACTTAAAGTAAAAAAAACAGCACTCTCAAGCTCGTCTCATTGCTTATTTTGACCAGTTTATTCACAGACGCGTTGTGGCCTAAGCCATCGTCAGTGTGCTTTGCTTAGCCCGAAACGCACCTGTGAATAAACTGGTCAAAATTCCCTCGCACCCTAAATCGCCTTTATTTTGGAAGTACAGCGCGCCTATCCTTACAAACACAATTACTGTAAAACAGTAATCTGCAGAACTGAAAAGAGACACGTCTTATAACTTTGACTTGAGCATTCACAGGCATGGTACAAAAAAAGGCCTGAAAACCCTCTAAAACCACACTGGAGCAGACTGGCAGGATAAATATCAAAGGCAACAGGGCAGGGAGGAAGACACAGACGGCCCAGGGCGGGGATCATAAATTGATTGATTTGTGAAAGGGTTGCATGAAGGACAGGGGTAAAGGACACGGACAGGACTAGTATATGTTGGGGGGTGGCCATAACACTGGGGGGAAAACAGGGGTGGCTACGGGTTTGTGTAAACATTTACCTAATGCTGCATATTCAACAGCATATCCAAAAAGAAAGGAAAAATATTTGAACCAATTGGATTATAGTTGTACAGCAGATTTTTGTCATACACTGGGGTTGATGTCAATGCCTCCCTTACAAACTGAATGTGAACATCAAGGAGAAAGAGCTGCACAGAAAAACAGCTATAAATGATTTAAAAAAATGATCTTTCTTGGCATTGTTAAAAAGAGGTGATGTGGATGTAGGATGGCTTACAACTGCCAGATGCTGGATTTCTTCTTCTCGGTCAGAGCTGGGTTCTCTCTTGAGGCCCTGGAAAGAGAACCAAGACATAATATCGACGTTCATTTGGAGACCAAAGTCAAAATCTGAGGCTGACATCAGTCAAGTCACAGAGGCAGCTTTCTGCCTCGTGCCTCAGAGGTGCCCTACTTCTTTTGAGCACAGCTTTTGGATGAAAAGCCGACTCTTGTATCTGTGAATGAAAATACTGCTGACCTAATTGCCTAATAAACCATATTGTTTCAGGAGGCTTGGCTAGCCCAGGGATTCTAATTCCATATCTGTATTCTGTCCAATATTGCTGGGTTGGTTTCAGTAATGACTGCTTTTAAGGTAACCCTTTAGATCCAGGTGCTTGTAATAAGCGTTAGTTACTAGGTAATATGGCCTTGTTAAGTTAAGTTATGTTATTGTTATGTTATTTACATTTTCATGTTAATAAGCATCTTATGAGGGCCATAGCTAACGCTTAACTCATCTTACGACAACACTAACCCTTATACTTATAGAAATTATTGACACTTATATAGTCTTAATACATTTATGTTAATAAGCATCTTTTCAGGGCCTAATGACTAACAAGCACCGGAATCTAAAGCGTTACCTGACAATACTGCTCCAGTACAATTGGTGGTACACTTGGTTTGTCCACCTTGTTACTTACACTGTATGTATGTTTAGAGTTCCTTAGCATGACACCTTAGCATGAGAAAAAAATACAAAAAACTGAAGCTTTTTTATATTCCTTCTTCTACTCCTCAACGTATCATCTCTGACGAGGAACATAGGACTAAGAATGCACGCTACATCAGCGGCCATATCGGTATTGGCCGATAAATGTTTATTTTTAGTGTTATTGTTATCAGTCCAATAAGAAATTGTGTTCAATAAATTTAAGACGATAAATGATGGACTATTTATTTGATGAACCACTTATTTTTTCTCTTAGGCAATATATTTGATTTATATAAAAGAAAGTCAGTCATAGGAATGTAGAATTAATTGTAAAAATGTAAGAAATCTGATAATCTTGGTAAAAGAAAGATGTTTTATGCGCTTAAGGTTTTAATAAAAGCAGTTGTCCACTGTATTTGTTTGCCTTCTGTTTTTGTAATCAGACTCAGGCTTTGTATTTATCGGCATGTATCGGTTATCGGCTTCCAAATATAAAGAGTTATCGGTTATTGGTATCGGCCAGAATTTCCATATCGGTGCATCCCTACATAGGACACCAACACCTCCTCCACCATCTCCTCCTCCTCACCTTATCATCTCTGTCCAGCGTACTGCCTCCTGCAGCTCCATGAGCCTCTCCTTGTACTGGTTCCTCTCCATCAGCACCCTGGCCATCTCCACTCTGGTGAACCGCTTCCTCTGGGCCGTGGGGACATCACCCTGCTGCCAAGCGGAACAAACAAGACCCAAACTCAGATTCTGGCAGCAACACAGCCATTTAGTTTGATACCTAACTCTGACAGAAGTGTGCAACAAAAAGATTGAATTATTTAAGGATGTACCTGGCACCCCAAAAAAATCACACATGAAACCCTGCAGACAAGAAAAAATAAACAGACTAAGACAGTCACCTCTTCTTCATCCTTTGTTTTGTGTTTCAACTCCTCCACCTCCAGCCGCAATCTGGAAACAAGAAAATGGTGCCACCAAAAATTAGTCCACGCAGTTTACCTTGAGGAGCAACAATCTGTGCTAAACTGATTTTTTTTACTGACTTCTTGAGCTCCTCCTCCAGGTCTTTGTTCTTCTCCTCCAGCTTGACCCTGGCCTGTGACAGGGCGTCCAGCTCCCCCTGCAACACCTCCTTCTCACAGGCTAACTCATCCACGCGAGCTATCAGGTCGTTCTTCACTACATTCAGAGCATTCCTGTAGTAAGTATGGAGTGATAAGAAATACAATATAATACGTAATTAGAAATTTCAAGCAATGTACAGAAACTGAACTGGGGTGTATGTGTGCGTTTGCGTGTCTTACTTAGTCTCCATCAGTTGTGTGTTTTCCTGGATGAGATTCTCCACTTCACGGCCCATACCTGTGAACAAGGGTTAGGGTGAAGGAGTAAACATTTTTTTACTTTCTAAAAAATAATACCTTGTTCACTGGAGCTGAAATCAAATCGACTTGGCTTGATACAGGATGGGACACCATCTATTAAAAAATAATCTAGTCTACAATAAATGTAAAAGTATTAAATCTAAATCTAAAACATTTACTGTGTAAACAGATTACTCTTTATCAGTGCGTCTAACCGTTATTTACAAAGGTGATGCTTTTAGATAAAAAATGCAAAATATCTAATTGAGGCAATTGCTTCCAGTTCACAAAACAAAAACTACACACAAACGTGCAAAAATATCCAACTTGTTACATGACTGAGGAGAGAAGGATGGACAGAGCGGGTGAGGTCTTACCAAGCAAACTTAGGTCTGAGAAAACCATGCAATCCAAGTCAGGCAAGAGGAGAGAAAAGGAGAGGTGGAGAGAGTGTGAGACAGAGGAATGACAGACCCAAGGAGCCACACTCTACTGGCTCTAAGACCAATGGGGGAGGAGGAGTTTACATACAATAGGGAAGGCTAGAGAAGCAACAAAAGAAAATTAAAAAGCGTAAAGTTAAAAAGCTTTGTTTTATGTGAGTAAAACATATGCAAATTCATTAAGTAAACACAGCAACTACATGAAGATGACATCTTGGAGGGTGAAAAACATTTAACCCCTCCAACAGTTGTTGTTTTTAAACACTCCATTAGACTTTCACTTAATGGAAGGCTATATGGCTCAAGAGCTGAGGGGTCAACACACCAAGCAGCTTGACTGTGAGGCTGTCCACATGGAACAGTAACAGGGGGCAGAGGGTAGAAGGCTTAAAACGAGGGGGAGAGGAAATCTAAGGAGAGGTTTGAGGTCATACACACCAGAATACTCCACTGGGATTAGGGATAAAAGCCAGATGATGGGACACAGGAGAGAGAGAGGTGGGTTAGCATGGCAGGTAGCTAACAGTAGAGTTACAGCGTTCCTATGAACTGCACTTCACAGTATGCTATCTTTTGGATTACCGTATTTTTCAGAAAAAAAGACGCATTTTCTATAAGCCGCACCACACCAGAATGGGAGCTTTGTGTTCGTAAATCGGAGTACAGGCCACACTGGAGTACAGGGGGGTGTTCCATCAACGTCAATTAAGGAAAAGCGAGACTTATTTCGCCAAGTCTCGCTTACTTCGACGAGAGATCCGTTCCATTAAGGTGGCTTCTTCTAGTTCTAGCTACGTAACCAAGGTAATTTATACTTCGGAACTAATCGAATGGGACTGCACCCAACTACATCAAGTCTCTCCTCCAGCCCTACACCCCCACCCGCCACCATATTCTTCTTCTGACAACCGTCTGGTGGTCCCACCGCAAAGTAGTTTACTGTTGCTTGCTTTTCCACAGGTACACTCTTGCACTTTTGAGGTCCATGTTGTTTAATTGTAACTTGTTTAACTTCATGCTCTTATGATTCTTCCCTTCGGCACTTATTTTTGGTTTTTCACAATGTATGCTTCATGTTTGACTACCTGCAATATTGGGTATATCTCGTTGTTATGATCAGTGACCTATGCACTTTTGTAAAGCTCTCTCTTGGAAGTCGCTTTGGATAAAGGCGTCTGCTAAATGAATTAATGTAATGTAAATGACAAGGATGAGGAAGAAGAGGAGGAGAAGGACAAGGAAAAGAAGGAGGAGGAGAAAGAAGGAGAACGGTCGTCTCTAATGAGATTCGGGCCACTGTGGTAGATCATGTGCTCAACCATGGTTTGAGCATGAGGGAGGCTGGCCAGAAGGTCCAACCAAATCTCAGCCGCTTCACAGTTGCTGCCATCATTAGAATCTTCAGGATGGAGAACAAGCCCAAAATCGATTTGCCTTGTGTACTGTAATACTGCATATCAATAGAATAGTGTGCTCACAGTATTTGTATTTTTGCAGGACTGATAGAGATGTTTGACTATGAAAAAAGTAGGCAAAAGTCGTCATTGTCATTCATATGGTGTGTTCCATTTCTATAATGGTGTTTTCAATTTTGCACTACAGTGTGCTGTGAATGCTTGGTAGTGTGCAGCAAATGCTTAGTTGTGTGTACTGTTATGAATGCTATGTGTGTGTCATTTGAAAATATGGCTGTGTGTACCAAATGAGAACACGAGTTCCGTTTTGTGAACAGGTAAGAGATTTGATGGCAAAGAGTCATCTTGCAAAGGGAGTGTCAGGTTTAGGATTTTGTGTGTGATGTTTTCAGTTGTGTGTGCAGTTTTGAGAAAGAAGTTATTGTTTTGAGAAACGTGTTTTAACAATTGTCAAAAACTGTAATTGGATTTGGATTAAATATGCACGCATACTAAAATAATGATGTATTCTTTAAATGACTTTTCTGCCAAGCGTGCTACAGTTTGGGTCACCTTCTGATCTGAACGTTTGTGCTGGATCTGTGCAATAATACTTATTTCAGTGAGTCCCCATTTTAGTCATTGTTGTCTTTCCCTTTTATCTTTTTTTGCTAGCTGTATATAACATTTCACTGGGTCTTGCAGCTGTTTGATTTACTGAAAATATTATGAAATTTTATGGCCTACTTTAGCAAGTCACTGTATTTCCAAGCCCTGATAGTGTAACTGAGACGACATTACGATAATTAATTTTTCAAGTAATAAGCCCCCGTTCAAGTGTTGAGCATTAAATTAGCTGCACCGTCTGTAGAGACCTTGGGAAAAATACACTTTTTTGTTCTAAAACCGGACTATAAGCCGCTTCTAAATATAAGACTCAAAATCGGGGTACAAGCCGCGGCTTCATTTCTGAAAAATACGGTACCTAAAAGGCAGAGGTAAACATTATGGTTGGGATTACTGCAGCTTTTAAAGCTTTGGTTTACATGGAATATGATCTGGAGATGGGCTGAAGGTAGTTTAATAGACTACAGTGTATAGTTTGCTTATGTGGGCCATGCTGTAAATTGCTAGTAGTTCACTTAAGTCTAATTCTTGTAGTACAAACAAGGAAGGGAAAGAAGGTTCCATCCAGGCTTGACATCATTTCTTGGAAGACAGCATGTTTTAAATGAAACAACAGGTTCTGTATGTGCTACATCCTGAAGGTGAGGTGCTCGGTTCCCCCTGTTCAGTGTGGCCCTCTTACCCAGCAGGTCAGCCCCCTCATCCACGTCCCCTATGATGCCCGTGCCCGACAGTTCCTCAAACAGAGAGTCTGTGTTGCGGTCAAACGCCATGTTCTCAATGCCTTTTGTTGGCGTGCTGAAAGAGGGAGGGATTCATGCTTCAGCAGCCATCAAGGCAGAAGGGTACACTGTATGGAACATTAAACAGTTTCTCCTCATTGTCTATGGGACATTCTTGGGAGTACCTGGAGGTCTTGTATCCACTGAGGTCCATGTCCAACTCAGGAGTGGACTCGATGATGTCCTGCACCTCAGAGCTTTCCTCGTCCTCTGGCAAACCTACAGAAGACATGAGAACATACCGGACAGACACCTAAGACATTATTTAAGATCGAGTCCAAGATGCAGGAACTCAACACAACCAAAGTGAAGGGAATCAAAAGTCTCCTTGAGACATCTTCAAGCCACTAAGGTTGCTGCTCCGCGTCGTGTGCAACGAAAAGATGACTAGTCGTGAACAAGGATCAGGAAATCGAGCCTTTTGAACCTGTTTGGAAAACTGGCATCTGTGTGGAAGGGTCCACCTACCCACAGAGATGGTCTTGGTCCCTGGGGCGGCCTGCACCTCCATGCTCTTACTGCCCCCCTTATCCCTTGCAGCAGCATCACCCAAGGATGACCTGGAGCTGCCGAAGTCTGACAGCTCGTCCTGCAACAACAACCGATGGGGGGTCACTGGAAGGTCCAGGAACAGGTCAGAGGTCAAAGGGGTTGACACCAGCTCTGATCTTGGCCTTCAAGGGACCATGGCCAAGACACAAGAAGGACAAGGATAGTCGGCTACACAAAACAGACCCACCAGGGTACAACAGGTGCACTACAGTGACTAGATGGTAAGAAAAACAAAATTACTGAAACTACTGGCACAGACAAGATATGTGGTTATCTAGACCAATTAGATATAAGAAATGGGGAAATAGCTATTTTGACTCAGAAAGGCCACAACACAAACAGGCTGCCTGACAACAGGAGGACATGACAGACAGAGAGGACAGAAAGAGATGACAGTTAACACATAACACACAACAGGCAAGTTCATAGGGACATCACACACAACACCAATAGAAGGTAGCGCTATTCACTCACAATAACATCACAACACCTAAACCACAAAGAACATTCAGAAAACACCACACACAGTTACAGGTTTATGTGCAACCCCAATTCCCAAAAAGTTGGGACGTGTAAAATAAAATAAAAGAACAGGATACATGATTTGCAAATCTCATAAACCCATATGTTATTTACTATAGAACATAGAATACATATCAAATGTTTAAACAGATGAAATGTTTAATTTTAAGGATTGTTTGAATTTGATGGCAGCAACACAAATTTAAACAAGTCGGGACAAGGCCATGTTTACCACTGTGTAGCATTCCCTCTTCTTTTAACAACAGTCTGTATATGTCTGGGTACTGAAGAGATCAGTTGCTGGAGTTGTGTCCCTTTTGTGTCTGATACAGGATTCTTGCCTCAGTCTATTTTGAGCTTTGAGCTTTAGACCAGAGAAGAAGGCAGTGTTTCTGAATCATGTTCACATATGGCTTCTTCTTTGCATGAAAGAGCTTTAACCTGCATTTGTGGATGGCACGGCAAACTGTGTTAACAGACTGGAGGTGTTTCTGAGCCCATGCAATGATTTCCATTACAGAATCATGCCTGTTTTTCATGCGGTACCTGAAGATCACACAGAATTTGCAGAATGCTGATTTTTTTTTGGTCCCTTACACAGAAATTTCTCTAGATTCGCAGAATTATTTTATTATATTATGTACTGTAGATGAGATATTCAAAGTCTTCACAATTTTACGTTGAGGAACTTTATTCTGAAATTGTTCCACAATATGCAGGTTTTCGCAGATTGGTGAATCTCTGTCCATCTTTACTTCTGAGAGACTCTGCCTCTCCAAGATACTCAACATACCCAATCATGTTACGGACCTGTTTGCAATTAACCTAGTTATTTGCAAATGTTCCTCGAGCTGTTTATTTTTAGTAACACTTACTTTTCCAGTCTTTTATTGCCCCCCCCCTCCCCCCAATTATTTTGAGATGTGTTGCGGCCATCAAAATTCCAAATTCCAAATTGTATAATTACTAAGTATAAACAATTGATATGTTTTTAATTATTTATTGTGAATGACATGAGTTTGAGATTCGAAAATCATTGCATTCTGTTCATATTTACATTTTGCACAGGGTCCCAACTTTTTTGGAATTGGGGTTGTACAACAACACTATAAAGGTACAAGACATTGCTAATTATAAACAGATCTACAACACAACAAAATGCAAAACACTTGTTAAAACTACAAATAATGCTACGGCATGTGTGCTAATACTGTGGAAACCTAACTGACAGCTCAAATGATCACATGACACATGTGAAAGTAAGTTCCATGCAGTCTTTGCAAAATGAAACATCATCAAAGCTGGATGCAACCACGCCGTCATCCCAAACAGAGCCAGGGTTTCCCCCAGCCCTTTTTAGGGGACTCCTTAACATTCCAAACCGTGACCAACGCATTAGTCTATCGCACAAACTACCCCCCCGGTCTGACAACAAACCCCACCATACCACCTTAACTATCAAATTTTCTGCAGGAAATCCTGAGACTGCGAAACTAATCCCTCGTCATCCACCGACTGTCGCATTTAAAAAATGGAGACCAAAATGATCCTTGTTTGTAAGCAACTCGTTAAGCGTGCAAAGTACAACAATTTGAAACTTGTTTTATAAACAACGTGGTTGCATGTAGCTAATGTAGCTGACAAAGAGATGCTGCTTTTAAAATACATCAAACCAGCATACTGTGAACAACTAGAAGCCCACAGACAACACAATAGGGTGCTTTCCCACAGCTTGTGCAAGCGAGTTACTGTCGTTTTCACCTCCCCAGATCCAACTACCTTGCAGTCGTCTGCCAGGGAACTCCCCCAAGTAGAGTCCTGCGAACTCTTACCCTCCCTTCTCTTTGGGGCGTCGTCCGTGTCCAACTGCTTGGGGAGAGAATTGTAATGAAACTCATGTATGCGGAAGCACTAGGTGCAAACACACGATAGATTGTGTGTGTGTGTGCATGGTTGCTTCTTAGCGTTTGCTGCTAGCTGAAAATCAAGACTTCAGGGTTGAACTATGCTGGACCTAACCAGAGAATATACCACATTATTCACCACAGAATATACCACAGTATTCACATTTGAAACCCAAAAGAGGATGTAATAACCTCAAGGAAGGATAGTAGCTGGCAGGGGTGCCGCTAAGAATGTTAGGCCCCATGAAGAGATTGCAATCCCCGCCCTTGTTGGTTGTCTATTGTTTTCATTCAACTAATTTGTATTCCAAACTTTCAAGGCCCTCTCCCCATTTGGGCCTATGTAGTCAATCCCACTTTTCTCCCCACTTCAACACCATGGCATGGGTCATGAGAGGTTTACTTGTACCTCTGAGTGGATAAACAGAAAACAAAACAGATGGGTACAGCTCAGTGGTAGAGCAAAGTCAAATCCCCCTTGCTAAATGACTTCATTTGTATTTTTTGTGTTTGCTGAAAGCAAAGACTACTGTCATTTTGCATACTTCTTCTTATTCCTCTTCCGCCCTCTTTTTTGGCCACCTAACTACTTTCACACCATTTAAGCTAGAAACACTGTTTAAACTTTAGTTGATAAGAGTCTGACAGCAGTCTAATGTGCTGTGACCAGTGTTGCCACAGTTACTTTGACAAATTAATCCGATTACTCTTTAAAAAGTAACTTAGTTACTTTACAGATTACTTGATTTTAAAAGTAACTAAATTAGATTACAAGTTACTTTTTTAGTTACATTCAGCAGCTGCCGACAACACCCCCGCCGCTTCAACATAAAAATGACAACCGGTGTTGCCAACACTCACTTCATTAGAAGTGCATTTTTAACAGTAATGTACACAACAAATGTACAATGTATCTCCTGACATTTGAAGTTGAACTTAAAATCTATTTCCTAAAAAAAAGAAGGCTACATGCTTTTATAAAAAATGCAATAATGACCGTCTTTCTTGACCTGACATATTAACACTGTAATGGCAAAACTTACTATTTATGAGCTACATTGTTTATAAATGTAACTATTAAATTATTTCCAACATGTTTTATGCACATTGTACAGCATTAGAGAAGCAAGGAGTGGTTTTACAAAACAAAACAAGTGTATAACACCACATGTAGGCTGATATCATGTCTACATTTGTAACTTTGGCCTAATCTTATGTTGTAATCGTATGTTATGAAAATATGGTAATGGGAAATGTCATTGATTTCCATTGGCTGAAGCAGCATTCCAACAATTATGCAATATGAGTAGAGTAATGTGCCAGTGATGCCCCATTATCGTCCATTCAAACTCGCCAACGTTCCAGACCCCTATCGTCCACAACCGTTTCTTCTGTTAATTTCTTAAAGAAGATATGCAGCAAAGAAAGAAAGTAACTCATCGATATGTACAGACCTTATATTGCTGCACACCAAATTACAGCTTCTTACTTTGAGATTTGAGTATGTAAATATGCTCTCAAACCGTATGTGTAAATGATTGAAAAAGGTCACTAGAAGAGAAAACTTTACCCACCTGCAACCGACACAAGCACACCCTACAATTTCCCCAGAAATGGTACCCTTTCTAGTTTATTTTCCATGTTTGATTTGACCAAGCTTTTAATTCCCTTAAAAGGCAGGGTATGCAAGTTTTACGAACCGATCCATTTTGGCAATTTTTAGTTTGAAAGGATTCAACCCACCTCCCTTCAAAGCCCCTCCCCAAAACACATGAATATGCTGCCTGACTACTGCCGAGACGTAGGTAAGACAAGTAGTCCGTCCAATCATTGCATTTGGTCCGGACACTGTCCAATAATGTAGTTCGGGCCAAACCAAATTATTGGTTGTGTTTATTACAGTCCAATGACGCCCCCAGATATCGGATTTATTTAACCCGTTAATGAGTAACATCACAAATAAGTGACTTGAACATTCCATTAGAATATTTTTCGATAGACAAAAACTATGCGACAAACGCTTTAGTATGGTTTCAGAATGTACTAATTAGAAGGCTAGCAAGTAACACTGCATGGTAGTAGCATTTCTACGAGTTTAATGCTAGGTAACTTAGCCCGGCAGCTATGTAAACTACTTAGCTACCAATTTGAAAAACATTACTTGCGCTGTGGGGCCGTCGGAAATATTTGGAACTAACTAATCTAAAGGTTAATTTTACTGTTGAACCATTAGATTTATAGGTTGCTATAATGATGTGAAGTTTATTTCAACAAATATGACAAAAGTGTATATTTTTTTTAAATGTCAGAGGATGAAGAGGATTGGCCAGTGGCTCTTGACTGGGTAAGAACTGATGCCTAACACAGGGGCCTGGGTTCTAAACGAACTTGCCTATTCCTGCACATGTTCCCTTTCTCTCTCTCCCTGCCTTTCTCCAATCAATAACATGAAGGTATTGTTTTTAAAGAGCCAACCTTGAGGCTGGCGTTGGAGCGAGGATGTGCCAGGTCATTGAACCTCCATGACTCTGCACCAGGGGTCTCCGCCCTTGCAAGGGGCTCTGGGTGGAGAGAGGAGCCCCCTCCGGATACGGGAAAGATCCCCAGAGACAGGGGGCGCTCTTTTCTGCAGGAAATAAAACATAAAAAACTTGCCATTTCAAATGAAAAAACGTCCATGCAAAGCGTTCAACAGGTGGTGGTTTGTAAGTGGTTATCCAATAATGAATGACTAAAAGACCCAAGATCTTCATTGAAATTTGACATATTTTATGTTAAAAAGTCATGACCATCATGGCCTGGGGTCAGAACTCACCTGAGTCTGCCCAGTGTTCCGGAGTCGGAAGACTCGTTCTGCTGCTGGAGTTTGATTCTCTCCACATGCTCCATGTAATTGTGGATCATCTAGAGACAGAATATAACAAGTCAGTTAGGAAACTTAACATTTAGCAATGTCAATTAAGTTTGACCTCCTCCGCTTTCCCTTCCATACCCATTTCTATCCTTATATATATATACACACACACACACACACACAGGTGCTTGTCATATTATTAGAATATCATCAAAAAGTTTTTTTATTTCACTAATTCCATTCAAAAACTGAAAAGTGTATATTATATTCATTCATTACACACAGACTGATATATTCAAATGTTTTTTTTTAATGATTATAACTGACAACTAAGGAAAATCCCATCCCCCCCATCTTCCTCTTCACAATACCCCATAGATTTTCGATGGTTTTAAGATCAGGCGAGTTTTCTGGCCAATTAAGAACAGGGATACCATGTTCCTTAAACCAGGTTGGCACTGTGTGCAGGTGCCAAGTCCTGTTGGAAATTGAAATCTGCATTATGAATTGAGAATATTCTAATTATATGACAAGCACCTGTATATATATATATATATATATATTATTTTTTTTACCTCTGTGTGTCTCTGATGGAGTGAGTTGAACTCTTTTTTCAGCTCTGATTCTCGCTCCTCCAACCTGCCAACTGAGAGAGGACAGCAGTCTTTGATGAGAACACCTCAATTCTCACCGATGTAGAAGTTTTTGTTGCTGCACACAGACCACTGTAATAGCGGTCCACCTACTGCTGTGTAATAACTGTAAGTCACCACTAGATGTCCCACATGCATAGTACAATTAAAGACATTGGTGTTGCTAGTGTGAGGACTCACAGATCTGAAAGCTTAATCTCTGTCAAGTGATTTTAAAAAGGGCCGGTTTAGGAGGTGACAAAAACATCTAATCCCCACATTAGCTTGTCAGGTTTAGCCTAAGACAGGCGTAAAGCTGCTCCACCATCCAGAGTGTAGAATAGGAATCAACTACAGCAGCTAAACCTGTCCATCATCTATCCGTGTTGTTGGCACCAAATGAGTGTTTTGAGACAGTAAGATGGACAATAATAATGTATTACTTTAGCAGATGCTATACAGTACAGGGGAGATTTGAACCTGCAACCTCATGATCTGAAGTCATATGCTCTAACCACTGAGCAATACCCTCCAATGACTGTAGTTGTCCATTCCTTATGATGTCACCAGGGTGCGGTGTGCTTGTACTGATGTCTCTTAGTCATATTGGCATCAGATTCCTATGTTTGGATCTAGACTGACCAGGAAATGTTAACACAGTCAGACAGAAAGAATGTGCTCATGTTAAATTACACCACTTATCTGGATCTCACTCACTTGTTTAATGTCAGTTTAGTGAACAGATGTATACTACAAATATTAAATGGAAAGATCTCAATTACATCGAGTGTGGCCATGTATTAATGTATTTAACCAGCTCAGTCCAAGGTTACTGTATAAATACAGGCCAACTCTGTCTTGGGAGACACGAGTAGATGCTTACGAAACCGCAGGGGGGGTAGCAAGAACTTGATTAATCAAAGCCCATCCACTCGTAAAGTACTGTGGACTAAGTAGGATAGAGTCTGCAAACAGCATGATGACCAATGAATCATTTACCATTAACTGGGCGTGGCAACAGGGCAATCACAGATGGTTAACTCATTTTGATGGAGCTCATAACTTCACATGGTATGTATAGGTGAGTGAGTGAGTGAGTGAGTGAGTGAGTGAGTGAGTGAGTGAGTACGGTGCACACTCACTTTGGTCTACATAGTTTTTGATTTTTAGTTCCAGCTGGCGAGAATTGGACTCCATTCTGCCCATGTGGTTCTGAAGGTCCTTCTTCTCCTGCTCCTGAGTGTCCTCAAACTCGATGAACTTCTGCTCAGAGACACACAGAGAGACAGATTGAAGTTAAAATAGATTGCAAAAGAAGACCCACTAATAAACTCAGGAGACTAAATCCTAACCCTGGACATCTGTACATGAACTCAGGTTAGGTTTTCCATATTTCATGGACAGTTCAATGGCTATAAAAAGCAAAAACTAAAATCAACATGGTGATGACTCCACACAATTTCAATGCAAGACCATTAGCATGTAGACAAACATCACAGCCCGTCGAGTGTTTGGTTCCTTAAGAAGACTCTGAAAAGTGTCAGCATTCCCTGTACAGCCTGGAACACTGCATTTACCACGGTAGTCCATTTTCAATATGCTAGAAAAACATTCTTCTTTGTAATTCTATGGAAGTACACAGAGCAGCGCGCAGGAAATTTGGGGACATGGGGCGTGACCAATGTACAGACCAGAGACAAACAAATTGGAGTTTTCCATAGGAAAGAGGTGTCAATGGACTTTGAGGTTCACTGTATGTACTGAACTGTCATTATTCCACTGTGAGTTGGTTCTGCAGTCAATGGCCCCTTTAAGGAACAGTGTGAAATACCCCAAAAACCCAGTCAATCACCCCTTTAAAACAAATTGATCAGAAAAATTAGCATTTGAGCAGATTTGCATGATACAAACTACTTAAAATAAAAGAAATACAAATTCTGAGGTGCACTTCGATTTGTTTTGTTTGGCTCATGTCCCATTCTCTAACATGGAGGGGGTGGGACGTATGACCTATACTGCAGCCAGCCACCAGAGGGCAATCGAGATGTTCTGGCTTCACTTTCGAGAAGCTGTTATGCCGTCCATTCTTTTTACAGTCTTTGGTCACATCCAATTTCCTTAAGAATCAAGGCCAGGAAGCAAGCAATGTGGCACAGCACACAAACTTACAAGTCCAGTGACATACAGCAAAGGCCTTGGTCATTAAAAAAACTGCCAGGGACACCCATTACATTATACAAACACTTGAAATCATGTTCCTGTATGGTGGGTAAGGAGGACCGACTTGATTTATAACACCCATCTATTCTATAGGCTGACCTCATACTCTGGAAAGTGCATGAGAATGGGTCAGTGGAAAGTTCTCTCTTTCTGACAGTACCCTGGCCCATCTGTACTCTTCTGTAATACATTTTCCAAGTGCTGAGACTTAAAACGACTTCTTCTGACGCGGGCTGGAAAAAAAGTATGCACTGTTAGCTACTGTTTTGTATGCAATAAAGCTAGTCTTTTCGGGATTACATAACCCATAGTTAAATCATCCTACTCATATTGGCCATTCACGCCCGTCTATTAAGCACTTATCATCACCACAGGCCAGCTGTTTGGCTAAAGTTCAATGTTTTATAGGCTGTTTTGAGTGAGTCTTGAACTGGTCATTTACTATTTCTAACGTTAGCTTAGCTAGACACAGAATTGTCCTACAAGTCGTGAGCACCGACAATGCTAAAATAGTGTAGGCTAGCTATGCAACATTAGCTTCTGGTATGTAGACTAGCTGGATAACAGTGTGTGAGCAACAGTGCAATTCATCCTACTGCCCCTTGTTTACACCACTAGCTAACTGATAATGACCGTATCTACTAACAGCACCACCACGTGCTGCATGTTCAGCACAGGTGTGTACACCTGCTTCAGAGGGACAGATCATGCTGCTGGGAAACTCATGCGCGCGGCCTTTCTTGGTGATGGGGTGGTACTCCCAAGTGCTTCTCGTGTTCTCCTTATTATCTCGTCTCCTGGAAGGCACTCACCTCCTCGGCATGTTTCCTCAGCGCTTTCTCCCGTTCATACTGAGTGATGAGCTGTTCGTTGTCCTCCTTCAACAATTCTAGCTCCACTTCATGCTCCTGATTTTCGGCGAACACCGAATCCAGGTTTTCAAGCACCGCGACGACCAGCG
Source organism: Mallotus villosus (assembly GCA_903064625.1). Taxonomy (NCBI): domain Eukaryota; kingdom Metazoa; phylum Chordata; class Actinopteri; order Osmeriformes; family Salangidae; genus Mallotus; species Mallotus villosus. The sequence goes on along the minus strand of CAEFZP010002706.1, from coordinate 190,299 downwards.
GCATCAGTTCTTTGACCACGTCTTCGTCGTATTTCCCAATCAATCTCTCAAATTCGCGGTAGATCGAGTTGGCCAGGCCCGACACCCTCTCCGACATCATAGCCGATGTCCCCGGGTCGTCCTGGTACACAATTCCGTCCTCCAACTCCATTTTCTTCCCGTCCTCGTGAAAATGGATAGTATTTATTTCCACTCACCCCGCCAGAATGAATTCCACTGTTATCTGACAGAATGCTATGACAATTCATAAAATGATCCGAATTGATATTGTAAAATCGGTGCAACCCGTTGTCTCTCTTTGGCTGCGATGTATTTGCTACGTGGATTTTTTTCTCCCTTTTTTCACGTTTCGTCTTCCCACAACAGCTGAGCTGTTGACCATACAATTGCGTGATGACGTCAAATTCTTAAAGGGATTAATATTTTTCCCCCCAGAATTATTCTGAAAGATTATTATAAACTCTTCATATTATTTAATTATTACTCGCTTGGGTTTGTCAGTTATTGTTGGCCATAATTTGTCGATAACTGCACACCTACAGAATGAACAAAAACATGAAGCACAACATATCTATTTTATAAAGCTACTAGGACATGTTTTCTAAATGGTGGGCTTTCAAATGGAATTTAAAAAACCCATAAATAGCTTCAGTCCAATTATCATATAGCCTATCTCTCGAATACAATAATATCTTGTTTTAGACTTTTAAACACAGTTTTACATGTCAGCAATTGGCTACTAAAAAGTTTTACTACAAGCTATACGTTAAAAATTAAATTATGGAGACATCTCAATGGAGTATGGAAGTTTTAGACTCTTTATTCAAATGGAAATGCATTTTCAATGGCAATTCAATGTGCAAAGTGGCAATTCAATCTGCAATTCAAATGGTAAAAGCAGTTGTCAAATCCCAGTGGGCAATTGATGTTAAAATACATGTAATTTAGCCTACATCAAACATTGACGTCAAACAATAGGTCAAATATGCAAATCAAACTGATATAAAAAAAAATCATGTCCTAGTGGCTCCGTAAGTATAGGCCTAGCACCCAATTGCTGTAAAAGTATAAAGTCAATGAAGTGAATCGCCAAGTAGCACAAGTTCAAGACAAAATCTACGTATTTATTCCAGATATGTAAGTAGTGGGGGGAAACGAAGTCTCCGAAGCAACAAGCTATTTGAAACAATGTGTCAAAAGTGTCGCTTTTTAGAAGCGTTTTATACATCTTCTCCATAGGGACATCTGCTGGTCAGTTTATGATATGGCAACTGTATCAAGATATGGAAGGAATCGAGTGATGTCAAGTCCTCAAGACGTCAGTCTCACAATCGTCATTGACGTCATTGGCAGAAATTGTTTACAACATGTTCAGGCTTCAACCAGTGCTGCTCAAGCAGAAAGACAGGGTCAGGGAGAGAAAGAGAAATATTTTGAAGGTTTTGTGTAACGTTCTGTGTAACAAACCACAAATTGCTTTCTTACAGTGCTTCAAGAAGCTCTTAGCGTGTAAGAGCTTCTTAACGAATCTGGGAAACCCGGCCAAGGACATTTAAAGCCTTCCTGTATATTTTCAGTTTCCATTTGAAACGCTTAAATTAAGCTAAAAAAAGCACCAAGAGAATATTTCACTCTTTTAAATGATTCATGCCTTGCATCAAAACTTTTACATTAACTATTATTTGTCACCCTTTTTATGTATAAACATACCTATTGTTGTCTGGTTATCCTGGGCTGTAACCTGTTTCAGCTATGGTATCCTTTTTTCATTTTGGTGCTACATTAAAGCAGAATTGACAGTTTACAAAATCACTAAGACTTATGCTTCATTGCCAAAGTGCAGTTGCAAAAATAATGTTAAACATAAAATTCCCTAGACACCATAATGCACAAAGGTCTGACCTCTTGTGGTAAATCATTTTAATAGAAAGCTACATAGCATTGTAAAAAAATAAAAAAAGAAGATACCCCAAAAGGTTATATAAAATTCACGAATCCAGCCTTGGCCCTACACAACTTATACACTTCAGAAGCTATTTAGTAGCAACTCCTAATGGAGTCAAATCTATTCTCGTATCTTTGGAATATTACTAATGTTACTATTTGGAAACAAAACTTTTTATTTGGTGGGTGGATAAATCTCTATTGTGTTTATGGCAAGTGTTTGTGTGAGAGATCGATCTCAACAGTTTAAGTTATGGTCTCTTCACCAACATCTGGTCAAAAACAAAGATTTCTTTAAATCACACATTTAACCACTTGTACATCTGTGAAATTCTAATATTTGTTATATAGGCCTACCCTTAGTTTGCCCAGGCTATTTGGTCCATATTGTTGATAGTCAATGAGACGCTGACATGAAATGGGATAAAAGTATGCTTACCACTTTCAAAACAATATTCTAACATGAATGTTTTATTTTGCAACACCATGGAAAAAATTGCAAAACATTCAGTGAAGGGAGTATTAAAGGATATCATGCAATTCCTGAAAACAAAGCAAGAACTACTATGTACCTTTAGGAATGACTGAAAATGACTTAAATCAGCTGGGAGTCAAATCCATCATTTAAATGGTTCTAAAATGTGCACCAGCAGAATACTAGAAGTCCTTTAAATGGCAAAGGTCTTTATAGGTTTCGAAATTCTCAAAAAGGCACAAACAAAATGGAAGTCAGAATGAGAAGGAATACACCATATGCACCAAGAATAGTGCATTAAAAGAAATGGCAGTTCTTAATGACCACTTTGGAACACAAATTACAAGCTGAATGAAATGAGGGACAGGTAAACAGTTGGGTTTAAACATACAAACTGAACCACAGTGAGACAAACAAGGTTGATTTGTCAATTCTTCTTTAAACATAAAAAGAGAAGAGCACAAAAAAGTCAGAATATTCCTTTGACATAAATCAAATCCATGAAAAAGACTTAAGCATTGTGCCTTTCATTACCAAATTCAACAAGGAACTTTGCATTGAGTCAACCTTATTTGTTACAATGCGTGTTTCATTGTTATAAAGAAAATACAAATACACATCTCACAAGTAGAAAAAAAGTAAGGCAAGATGCTTAACACAGGAACCCAAAGGCTGATCAAGAACCCGTGTTCATCCGATGTTCAGTTCTGGAACTTGTTGGTATTTACCAGTTCAGTTATACTCATGACGAAGAGACTAGTGTTATGCCCCCCATTGGCTATATGTCTCATACATCTTCTGCTGGCTTGGAGGGATTTCAGGATGTTTTTTCCACATGCCCTGAGTCTGCTTGAAGACGCAGGTCTCCCTGTCTAGTTCTTATGCTGGAAGGCTGAGCTTCTTTCCTTTCAGCACTGAAGACCAAAAACAGATTGACAAATGCATCGTCAAAAGCACTCAAATGGGACTTGGGTAAGTTGTGGCTTCCACCCACAGTATGGTCAAGATGGCAATAATCAACATTGAAAAACTCACCTTTGGTAACGTAGAGATAGAAGAAGTCACAGTACAGGATGGTCTGGACCACACCTGCCACAATGGCAATCATGTCAAAGAAGCCCTCAAAGTAGAAACGCCAGATCCAGTTGAAGAGGTAGAGGGCTCGATACATGCCCAGGAAGAACAGGTAGTGAGTGGTGATGGTCTCCGCCTCACCAGTCTTACTGATCATGAAGAGCTGGGGCAAGATGGCCACCGACTCCAGGTAGATGGAGAACGTCCACAAGATCTATAGAGGAAAGCGACAGAAAAGATTCATGCCATTGTAACATGACTCTTGGTCCAAATTATTGCCTTCAAGCAAGGACATATCATTCAAAGAGCAACTTTGAACCACAAACTAGAAGCAGTACTAGAAAAGATTAGATTACACTGACAAACATTGAACCATTTATGCTCAATGCAAATCTGTGGCCCCAAAGTCGTGAATTTCTTTTTCCGCTCATATGTTTTGTGTCTCTAACCTCTAAAGGAGAGAAGTCATGGTTGACCAGGAAAGCCAGCCCCCCTACAGGAACAATCAGGAACTCCATCCTGAACGTATCATGGTTACCATCATAGGTGGCCTTGAACTTCATGTAGATTAGGTAAACAGTGGCATAGGCACACCCTATGTAGATCACCTATGGAAGAGGAGGGAGGAGTGAGATAAGGTAACAGTTCTTTAGGTCTTTGGCATTTGTCATGCTATAATGGACAGATTTTAAGTGAAGTGTGATAGGAAAGGCAGAGAGAGAAGAGAGAATGAGAGAGAGAATGAGAGGGAGAGAGAGACATGCAGCAAAGGGCCAAGGCTGGATTCAAATTCAGGATAACACTTCACATGTTGTCATTCGAAAAACTAGTCCTACAACCAACTACTAAGGGATATACAAGCCAGCATACTCCTTATTTAGTGAAGAAAAACAATTAAAAGAAGCTACTATAAACCTCCAGCCTTTGGGGAGACATGTAAAAGGCAATTGGGATGCAACACTCTTCATACTTTCATGGTAGTGTTGTAGAGGGAGACGAAAGATGAGAGCAGGTCCAGATAGCGACTGGTGAAAACCACGGCAAACAAGATTTGGCTCTTCCCAGAAATGCCTACACAACAACACATTTGTACAAAATGTCACATATCTGGCTGATAATGCACTAAAACAATTATTCTTGACAATATAAATAACACTGTTGTTTATATGTTTAAATGGACCAATTCATGGCCAAAAGGTGACTTACAGGCACACTTTCTGTTTTCAGAATCCAAACAAGACAGAGAGCACCACTGTATCTGGTTTCACAATCTAGGCCTATATGACAATATATTATTCAGTATATCCTATCTTTAATATTTGATTGATTTTGGGGGGGTATATACGCCTTTATCAGTCCTCTTGATAATGCCTCCAGCTAGTGACACCAGCCAGGTCAAACTGGCATCTACTGATAGGTCAACAGGGGTCAGTGTCAAAATAATATTAACTGTTAAAATAACTTGACATTGTAATCTGTGAGGTTTGCTACCTGCTTCCGTAGGTCTTTCTAGAACGCCACGTCAGAACCCAGAGATTGCTTGGTCTAGGCTAACCTTCATCCTAGAACAAGCAATCAATGAATTTAACTGCATAGCTAGCCAATAAACTTGTGTGAACATTGTGAAAAGTTAGCATGCCTTTGATTCCGAAAACTGAATGACTTTCACGCAAGTTATACTGTATGAAGTATATTGTTTTAACGTTAACACAGCACGTCTATGATGGAAATCCTATCTTTAATTATCGAAGCACAAAATACGCAGCAATGTGTAACTCGCTGCTAAGTACAGCTTGAAGTATTTATTAAGGCACAAGTTTATTATTTTGTGATTGGTGGAGATGGTTGTCACTCCTACGCTAGATTTCTAGGCTAGCTAGTTAAGGTGCTACTTTGGAGCTAGGTGGTACAGTACTCAAACTTGCGCAAGCCAAAGTTACCATTCTTAGAGCATCAGGTATATGATTAGAACCATAAATGCAACTCTCAACGCTCGCATGCCAATTTAAATTCATGAAAGACAGACAGGCCAAGAGGTGACATGGCTATCTAGCTTGTTGTAGCTAGGTCGTTGCTAGATATTATGGGATTTCGAATGCTAGCTACACAACTGGCATACTAGTATTAACAGTGCCTTTTTTGCGAGCTTACCTGCACAAGACCTGGTTTTCCATATTTTGAGCAGCAAAATAATAATAGCCGCCAGGTGGGAGAGGTCTCCAGTTAATCTGAAGATGTTCATTGCTCCGGTAAGTAAGTCCTTTTCTTTGTGTATAAATTAGCTAGCTAATACAATTGCACTGAATGCAACTTGCAACAAACTGAAAGATGGCGAGAATGCAAGTCGACGTGGAAGGGGCGGGAGAAAAAATAGAGTTATAGGATTGGAAACCTTATATGATGGACAGCTCACATAGACATGCCCACAATAGTCAAATGTATAAATTATTTGGCGAAGCCAGACGTTGGAAACATAAACCCAGACCTAGTCTTGGTTTGATTTGAGTTTAGATGGAGTTCCACAGGGAATGCCACCGAGCAAGCGAATCTTGGTAGTATTAATTTCAGCGCAAAATATTTTTTTTGCTTTATGTAGGCCTAATATGAACATTACTTTGGACTTATATTGTTATATTTGCCGAATATGACAACCCAATGTTTAACCTAAAAGACAAGCTTTTGAGACAACATTCGGGGCGCAAGCCCCAGAAACTCCCCCTGCTCCGCCTTGAGTTGACGCCGCGAGGGTTGCCAGGTCAAGCAAAGATTTTCAGCCCAACGAGTGCTCAAAACCAGCCCAAAATGCCTGAAAACGATCCCAATATCTTTTGTGGTATACAACAGAGGAGTTGACACATTTATCCCATAGATGCCTCCATAGTTAAAATGTAAAAATGACTATGACTAAAATCCGCAACATGCGACCCATACATTTTCACCCGCGACACTGTCTTCAAAGTAGCCCAATTTGGCTAGAAAACCGCGGATGTGACAACCCTGGACGCCGCAGAAACTCGAGTAGCCTAGGTTATGCATTGGAAATTGTGGGCGTGAACTTCTCACACAATGCTGGCATAACTACCTTGTCAGGGCGAATAACCTGCTTCAAAATAAATATTTTCTTATTTGCTGCATTGCAATAGGCCTACTCTAAATCCTCAATGCAGTTAGGAGGAGTCATTGCCTGAAACGTGAAATGCAAATAAGCAACAGTCGGTGTTTAAATGTAATGAGAGAAAAATACGATGACTAAACATTAAGTAGACTAAGGACAGGAAATGGAAAAAAAACTAAGTTGGCAAAAAAGTGTGACTTGACTATTAGTCACTCTGTAGTAAAATATTAAGACTTAACCAAATAAAAATGTATTCTTCAAATGAACACAGACAGGCACATACAATGTGAATAAACATGAATACTTTCTCTGTCTATCCAAATCTAGACCTTATAAGAGAAGTGACCTACGGGAAGGAAGTGCAAGAAAGAAAAAAAACTGTCTTATTTCACCACTGCATTGAGTAATGAGATCACAGGAGTTGAGCAGAGACAGGCTACAGAGACACCGAGGACATTGGGGAAATGAACAGGTTTCTGTTACTTTTTCTAACTGTAAGCTTTGTTTCAACAGCAGGTAAGATCTTTACAGTGTGGCGTTTTTTTGGTAATGATTTAAAGGATTTAAAATCCTTAAAGGATTTAAGGATACCCTTATCAAAGTTATCAGATACCGTGCTATACTAGTGCATGAGATCAATACAAGATACATTCTAATAAACATTTAGTATAGAATATAGTACATTTATTTATTTATTTTGTAGAGTAAGATGACTCCTGTTAGAACAGACAGAGTAGCATTAACTTTCTTATTCCAGACAGGATGGGAATCACACCAAGCTGCAGTGTGGGGATAGACCAGCCAAACAAGATAATGTCGCAGGACAGCAGTCACATCATTATTCCTTGTGATGTCAATATCAACTGTTCGTTCACCAACAAGCCATTTAGTTCCGATGAGACCCTTTGGTTTGTCTTCAACGAGCACTCACTCTATAACAACCCAATCAACCTGCCAGCACAAAGTTACAAGTACAGCCTGGAAGGACACTCTTTGAGGGTCCGCTCTCTCCACCCCAACGACAGTGGGGTTTACCACTGTGCAATTGTGCTCCAAGGAGTAGTGCATCAAGGAGCACAGGCGATAGGACGAGGAACCAAGCTGGTGGTAAGAGGTACAGAATGAACCTTTTTGTTACTCAGTTTCAAAGATCTGTTAGGTGGCTTGGTTGTTTATACGTGTTGTAGATAGAATGCAGAGAGCTGCAAAGTAGTGTTGAGGTTATGCATTGTTAATGTGGAGAGTATGTAACAAAAAACACAGATTATTTTTGGCATCACTCGGGCCATGTCTAACAATTCCCCTCATGTTTTCTTGGACAGATATGCCGGTGGTTTGGCACACTCTTTTGTGGTTTCTGTTGGTCCTGCTGGCCCTATACAGCCTTGCTGTAGTGGTTGTGATCATTCTGAAGAAGGTAAACAACCTGTGTAGCTTTTGAGATTTGATTGAGTGTAATGTGTTTTCGATCCTCTTAAATAACATGCATCCACCAGAATGTACTTAAGTGTGTGTTTTGGGAGTTGATGTTAAAAGGGGTAGATTTCTTATCACTAACAAATTAACATCTAACATTCTGTTTTCTTGTTCTAGTATGGGCAATATATTACCATTTGCAGAGGAACAAGGACGAAATGTGATGAGGTAACAAAAATATATAATTTAGCATACCTGGGAAAACCCAGTGAAAACAGGAACGAAACTGCAGTTTTAATAGTTTTACCATACTTTCATTTCCTAATAAAGGATATTTGTAATCAACCACTTGTCATACATGTTTCTGTCGGAAAAGCTTAGATTTAAGTCGGCTGGTCAGCTCTTCATAAACAAACTTAACAAATTACTATGTTTGTTTTACAGAAAAACACTGTCACAAAAAGAGCCCAATTCCGGGATGTTGTGCAAGAGTTGTATGGTAGGAAGAACATACAGAACCCTAAGCGTTCATCTCAGACTAAGGTAGGCTAGAGACGGAAGATCCTCTATTACATCACACTGCGATTCTGTAAGACTTTGTTGTAAAAACACTTGTGTAGTTCACGCTTTTTTTGTTTTTCCTGAACATCCTATTTGTAACCCCTGCATAAAAACCTCATCCACTCAAGCATTAATGTAATGTCTTGTAAAAAATACAGCATGGTGTTTCCTGGGTTTACAACTAAACAACATAACCCTATCCCTTTGCAGGTTCAAGGTCCTCAGTCCAACAATCCAGCAGATGACATATATCAAAATGTGTGAACTGAACCGAATGTCAGTAAACATTGAAAGTACTTCATGCTTCTACCCAGAGGAACTACGGTGACAGTTGGGGACTAAGAAATAACTTTGCCTAGAATGTACTATGTAGACTAGACTTCAAATATATGAAACTTGTATATAAATATATAAACGCCAAGCATGTGAACTCTACATGGTCATTGCGAAGAGGAAGTTGGACTGGGATAATGTTAGTCTTCTACTTGTATAACTTTGTACCACCAATGTTTTACTACTAAAAAATGTCTGATGAAGGGGAAGTTTTTTTAATCACTTCTGAAAATGAATTGTCAGATTTTCTGTCATCTGAAAAACTGTATATATACACACTTTCATGACTAGAATGTAGACGTTCTACTAACTAAAGACAGAGACTAGAGACAGTACAAAAAGATTGATAGAAAACATTCAGAGCATATCGATTTCAAAACAATAACTTGGACATAACCTTAAAGTGACAGGCACAATATTATGATAGTCCCTTAATGCCTTTTTATAGCATAAAGACAAAATTAAATTACATTTTACATTCATTTGGTTCAGAAAACATTAGGCTGAATGGTGCAATACTCAAAGACAAACATACAATTATATTTCCCACATGCAGGGCCCACTGTTGAAAGAAATATATTCCTGTCTGCAATGACCAACCCAGCCTGCTACTTTACCCTTTACCCAAAAATCCAATACGACTTTGTTCCTGTTTATCCATCAATATACTTTGTGTCCACTGTGTGACTGTTTCGTATTGAGAATGGCCTCCATGCCAGGGCCTGTAAAGCTGCCACACACATGGGCAGCACACACACCAGGTAGAACATGACACTGTGGAGGGACTCCAAGGCACTGTTGGGAAGAAGATACAGCTTGATTTGTACACAAATGTGTTTTCTAAGATGAGAGGCAAAACATGCTTGGTATTTTTAACATATCTGCATAACATTCACTTTCATGCAATTAATTGCACTCTGTTTATTTTTCCCATTGGAAACATGGTCATGCATTGCTTTATCACTAGAGGGGGTATGCTTCAAAGTGATGAAACCAGAAGTTGAATTTAGAAGATTACTTAACTATTGGCTAGTTTGGATAGTGTATACACTGGATGAAATCCTATATCAGAGGAAGGAAGTTTTGATAATTTAGGAGACCATATGTCTAAGAAACATGATAACTGCTATGGGGTTGCTCAAGGAAGCTGCTTAGGTCCATTACTTTTTTCTCTTTATATGTTACCACTCTGCGACATAATCAGAGAACATAATATAGATTTCCATAGCTATGCGGATGACACACAACTGTATATATCCGTTGAACCCAACGATGCAACAGCCATAAATTCCATTAACAACTGCTTGTCGGCAATTAACAAATGGATGAATGATAACTTTAAAGTCATACTATGTGGCCCCAAATCCAAAAGAGAGATGCTAACTACGAATCTAGGAGGTTTAACCCCCTGGCTTAAACTAGAGGTGACAAGTCTCGGCGTAATACTGGATGAGTAACTACCACACCACAAATGGCCCACCATTACCCATAGGTGGCGCTAAGGCCACGCCCCAATTGTCAATTTTCAAAGTGATGGCATTTCCACCCCATCAGTCTAAAATGTCGGAAACTATACATGCCTTACTTATCATGGGAAACCATACAATGGTGACCCACACAGTCCACCATGTACGGTGAACATTTTGAAAACTGACAAATATCTTCTTATGAACCATTCATAGGCCACATATGTAGTTATGCTAGTTTGAGACCAAAATAGCTATGGAAATACATGTCTGTGTCAAGTCAATTTTGAAATGGTTTGCAATGTTGAGGAGGAACCCACCATTGCTGCCTGTAGCTATATTTATTATTGTTATTGATTCAACCATCTCGCACATTGTCGTCCTTTAACCCAGCCACAAGTTAAAGCAAGACACATTTGACCGTTGGATGAACATCAGAGCAAACCAAGAACATGTTAACATTAACAATACTTTTTTATTTTACCCAGGACTTGCTCTGCTACCAGCCTCCTTTAGCTCCTCATAGCCAAACTGGTTTAGAATGGTGACCACCATCATAGGGGCCAGAGACTGGGCTGGCTTGGTGAACAGAGCATTGGTCCCAAACACCATTGAGGAGAGTGGGGAGCTGAATGGGAAACCGAATGAGACAAACATCACAGGATTTAATATTTAAATAACTTTTACCAGTGTTAACTCTTTACAAATCGCACAAGAGACCACAGTGCTAACTTGTTTACCTGCGTTTGTGTTGATGCAGGTCTGAGTCGATGATGTCTGCCAGAGGTAGGTTGAAGAGACTGAAAGCTGCCTGGATAATGACCCTGTCGTACAAAAGCAAATACAATACATATTTGAATGCACACAATGAATTACTATCAATTTCGTTTGATAACACTGGCAGTCACATTTGGTGATATTAACATGGTCAGTCAATGTAAATTCAAATCCCATGTTGGGTCCTTTATGCCCAACAATACTGGATAAGCTAACTAATGAAGAAAAGGCAGTTTCTTACTGTATAAGCTACAGACGCAAATTACTGAATACTCACATGTTAGTGGTAAGGAAGAGTGCTAGGATGTAGTAGTGGTGAGGACCCAGCAACAGCATCATCACAGCCATGCCAGCCTCTATGTAGAAGGTAAACAGGATGATCTTGTAGTATCCCACGCTGTGGAGCAGACTCTGACTGCTCAGCACCAACATCTGACATAGGAAAACTGATATTAGCGTACTTCCTATGTTTGGTCTTAACATTGTCAGGGTGCAAACTGCTGAATCACAACAGTCACTTTTCAATATTCAAATTGATCCCCCCCCGAAATGTACACTATATTAGTCAATGATTCCTATTGTTCACCCTCGCAATACTTTTGGATAGTAAATTATGTGTATCTGCCATCTTGCCATGAACTTCCACGACCTGCAAACTTTGCTTTAGGCTCATCTCTTTGGTTTATTGGACTGGATTTGTCAATTCTCCCAATTAAGTTAAAAGCCTTAAATAATTATTTTTGTGTGATAATTACAATTTCTAGAACATATAGATATTTTTGGTGGAACACATTCATAACATTTTACCCTACACATTTTGAAGGTATTTTCACTGTCTCAGTGCCCAGTTCCCAGTGTATCTATTTACACCCAGGCTGTCTGGTTCAGTACCTGTGGGCAGATGAATCCAGCCCCATACATGAAGCTTTTAGCTAGCGAAGGCAGAACATCAGGAGGGATGAGATGCTCAGCAAAAATCATGGTGAAGTTATTACAGAAGGCTAGCATGAAGACTTGGAAGAAGTTCATCAGCACAAACTGCCGGAAGTCCCTATTGCCTAGAATTTGCCAGGTCATAGAGATCACTGCGGAGAAGGAAAGTGCTGATTGGCTTGGGCTCTGGTCATCTGACCCCAAAGTAGAGCCTTTGCCGTCGAAGCGACTCTCACTGTGGACGCCTGTGTACATCATGCAGCCGCAGGCTAGGACTGCTACCAGGACGGTGAAGCCTTGGAAGGCTGGAAAGTAATCCATGTTGCTTGAGAGAAGGCCACAGAACAGAACACTGGAGGAGCCCACAAGAGATGCCACCTGGGTGGACAGTAGTTGAGGGAACATTATAGATAGAACAAGAGTACAAGAGGAAGAAAAGCACAAACACATTAGACCTAAATAGATTTTTTATTCCCCCCCCCGAAGGTTCCATATAACCTCTACAAGTCATCACTTGTAGAAACAACTACCCATAAATCCTTATGCGGGTCCTTCAATTTCCCACCTGGTTGTATTTGATGAGTCTGAGACGACTCTGGTGGTGACTCGAGATCTCTGCAAAAAGAGCACACTGAGCCAATAGGACAAAAGTCAGCATCCCATCAAAAGCGCACAGCGTCACCACCAGGTGTAGGCCACTGAGCCAATCACCTGAGGTATACAATCGCCATGGGAACCAGGCCAACAGGAAGGCCAGGGCATAGAAGGGAGCACCATAGAGTATGGAGAGCCGTCGTCGAGAACAACAGGCCACGCGGGAGTTGTCTTGGAGGTAGCCAAATAGGGGGTCGTTTACAGCATTCCATATCATGTACACCACCTAGAGAACAAGGATGAACAAAATGAGGATTTTCTGATAGCCAGTTGGACTTCGTGAACCAACCCAAACTCTGTTGCGGGTAGGGAAACGTAGACAACCCCAGAGCTCTGTACTTGTTGATTTCCAACTGCTGTATTAAAGCTGATATTATCGGACCTCTGCGACTCCAGACCACTCTTTCTAGAACACAAGACTTGTGTAATTGAATACTAGCATTACATAGGCCTATTGGAATAGACACAAATAAGTTCAGTCCTTCATGAGCAATCCAAACTCCAAATTAACCCTTAGTTGTTTTATGTATTTGTTCTGACAGGTTGAGAGCAAATGCTGAAATTCTGCTCCGAACTAGGCCCAACGCTGCAATATTACCCTAAAAACTTACAACAACATTTTTTAAATGAACCCTTCATTATCTGCATCAGAGGGCATCTGACTTACAATTATTTATTTTTTGACAGTTTCTATATTTGGGTCTTACAGGGTTAAAGCAACTTACTTGGGACTGGTGGAAAGCTCCTTCTGATATTTTGTACTTGTCCAAAAAGAGCTTAACATAGTAGAAGTTGAATATGCAGTTCATCATACCAGCACCCAGTGTAGTCATAGAGTACGCAATCGCGGCAGGATGCGCCCCCAAGATCGCCAGGTGTCGCATAACGTTAAAGCTACTGCTTTTACGTGCATCTGGGGCTGGCTTCTCCACCGTCATTTTACGTGGCAAGGTATTCTTTAAAAGGACAGTTGCAAAGGCCACAGTTTCTCACAGTCGTGTAATAATATATTTGTCTCATCTACAGAATATTCAACCACGACACAGCAGAGATCCACTAAATTTGAGTTCCAATCATTCCATGGTAAAAGTTGATATACTTGACAGTCGATTTGCGTTATAGAGATACACACACAATCAATAATAGCTACATGACATGAGCTATCTGTATCCGTATTATGTTGCTGCTCTCTGACGGAGAACAGAACACGGAAATAAGTTGCACAAGTAATGATGAAAGATGTAATTGGACAAAGCTACATTTTGAAACCGCCCACTTTCTGATTATTGGTCACCAAACTGTCATTCAAAGGGTTTCCCTTTTCGTCTTCGGTGACGTCACGCTGGTTTAGTCGTCGATCTTCTTCAACTAGAAACAGTTCAGATTGCCACGTTGCGGTACACCTCGTACGTCGCTTGGAAATGTGCTCTTACATTTGGTTCATCACAGGCAACAGGCTATATGTTCAAAATAATACTGGTGTTTCCAAATTAAGTTAGAGGACGACCTAGCACGCATTACTGTTGAGTAAGGAGAAAAAAACTATAAAGAAGAATATGCTCACGGATATGATCGCGGAGGAAGAGTTTGAAGTCAGGGATGAGGAGCCGTGGTATGACAGACAAGACCTTGAACATGGTAAGAGACTCCGCAGTCGCGCCTTGTAGCATAGCAGATAAAGCCGGCGTGTCCAAAACGGGACAGGCATAGCTCCATCTATTATGATTTGTCGTTTAGTTTTTTCCTGTCACTTGTATGCAGCAGGGTTAAACATGCTTCACAGAAATGATGTTCCACTCATCTTTCCTAAAATATGATAACTTATTTTGTCTAGTAGCCTATTTCCTTGATATTTATTACACTGAAACACACACATCTCATTGTTACACAGTGATACTCTTGTGACACTCATGGGGTAGCCTAGACAAGTCTGGAGAGCTTCTGTTGCCAGGATATCCTGAGGCTGACACTTCCCTTCAGTTGATTGTGTGTATGTCAGTAGATTGTATATATCTCTGATGAGTTAATAGGCTAGCCTACAACATATCTGAAGCTTATGCATCCTGTGATCCGTTAGTAGTAAAGTACTTTACCTAATTGAAATGTTTGGCCGTGTGCTTACAGACCTCCATTTGGCTGCAGAATTGGGTAAGACCTTGCTGGACAGAAACCATGAGCTGGAGCAGGGCCTGCAACAGTTGTACTCCACAAACCAGGAGCAGGTGCAGGAGATAGAGGTAAACCTTGATGAACTGACCTTCTGATCTTCACTCAATATTCCTCTCAGAAAGTTGTCTGGCTTTGCATATTTTTGTTAATCAGACTCAGATAAGTCTGTTTGAATAATGGATCAATTTCCCTGTAATGCTTATGCAAATCTATACTACAAAGGCACACTTGGATATGCAGACTTTGTTTTAATTTGCATTGTCAGTCCTTATGGAACTTCACATGAATGTGTCCACTTTGGGGACTTCTCTTCTTGTGACGTGGGATCAAGTGAAACTTTATCTTGACTCTGTAAGCCTGGGATTTAGTGAACATTTGTAATGCGCCACCGCCCGGATATAGATTTTTTCTTGGGGCTCCTTTCACTATAGCCGTAGTCCTTTCACTAGACTCTGCTTATGGGGTGTGCTATAAGTGCTCAGAATTTATTCATACAACACTGCATCCTCAGAACGATTCTGTCAGACTGTCACACAGTTTCTTAACACACACTGAAAAGAACATGGTGTCTGCTGTAAATAGACTGTCTTTCCTGGTTTGCTCTCCCATGTTTGCCTGGCTAGTAAGCTTCCACATCCTCAGACTTCTCAAATACCTAGTCGTCATCTTTTAATCACCTCTGTGCCAAACTACAGGTCATGTAGATTATTGAACGATAAGAAGCATATTTGTGTAGAGCCTGTAGCTTGTTTGTGAACATGTCATGTAACACGTTTCTGTATGTCTGCTGGTTTGAGCTACAGTATGTGGGTAGTCAATCAGGGTTTGTAGACCAGCTGTGTTGCTGAGTGTTGTTGGCAAGTACTGTTCTATTTGAATCACAGGAAAATCCCAGGTCATTGGCAGCATGTCAGCAAAGATAAGAATCTTATTGTGTTACCAGTTTAGCCTATGGACCAGAAGGTTATTTTAAGAGTTTATTGAGAATGACACTGTAATCCCATGTATCCCACAGTATATGTGGTGTCTGGCTCTAGTCTCGCTCTCACCATATTCTAAGCACTGAACAGTTCTTGAATTTGCAATGCATCTTTGAAATAAAATGTTCCTTAGCATGTTAGGGTTAACCTTAGATAATAACCCTTAGCTACATATTCCATCGACCCAAATTGAGACTCCTCTTTCTAAAGCCCCCTCATGGGTGTTATTGTCTTAAGCCTTCTCTGAAGGACACATGCAGTTAATATCAAATCTAATCTATCAGATCTTTCGATGAGTCACGATGCTTCCAGTAGCGTAAGCTTTAAAGTAAAGGGCATAAAGTAGGCCAACTTAGGAGCCCTTTAACCATGAACAATTCTCTGACACTGCCTTCTATGGAGGGATCATTGCAATGCAAATGTTCCTCACACACTCATGCAAAGATTCCTGTCACAAAGCCAGAGTGCGTTGCCAGACCATAATTGGTTGTTCAGCACTGGTCCACTGAAGTGCAAATCCACTGAAGTGGACCAGTGCTGTTTTCCTGTTCCTAAACCATTGTAAAATAATAATGTACGTCTAGAAGGACTCTGCAAGATTCTGCAATGAATTATCATCAAGTTTCCCTTGCCAAACTTTGCCAAGTTCCTGGAAGTTGTTCTTTAGTAACATAAGGACAGTACATACAATGCCTAACGTTAACAATATCAAACGTCAAAGGTAATTATTCAACTGTCCCTAACATGCCCTTTCTATTCTTCTCTGTTTCTTTCTTCTTGGGCCTCCTTCCTTGTCAGTACCTGGCGAAGCAGGTGGATCTGCTGCGGCAGGTGAACGACCAGCATGCCAAGGTGTACGAGCAGCTGGACTTGGCATCCCGAGACCTGGAGAAAGGCAACACCAGGCTGGGACAGGACAACAGGCTGTCCCATCAGAAGATCCACAGGTCAGGCTTGGTCTTACTGCATACTTCTGGCATACAGTAGCTATATCAATCACAGTATATCATTACATAAAGTCATGCAATCCGTCTGTCATTTAGCAAGCAGTGTATTTTAGAATCGAAAGAATCCATAATAAGTACAGTTTAAGATATGTAGGCTACCATCAAATGAAACAGAATGCAATGAAAATACATATATATATATATCTCAGGGTACCAGTGGCATCTTGACCAGATAGAACTACTGTGGAAGTGAGAACCAACAGCTTCCTTTTTTTGGGACCTTGATGAAGAGCCCTGCCTTTACACTGAGCACTTATCCAGAGCTCCTGTTGTCCTCCTCTCCCCGATCCCGCTGCAGCCTAACAGAGACCATTGAGGGTCTGCAGAGCCACCTGGAGGAGCTGCAGGTCCAGGTGGAGGAGTTGAGGACTGCACAGGCCGACCGCAGTAAGAGAGAGCTGGCCGAGCAGAGACACAGCCTGGGGGCTCAGAGTGTGTCCTGTCTCAAGGAGTTGTACGACCTGCAGCACGACAGGTATGTATCTGTGTGCGACGTCATTACTTCACACTACTACAGGGAATAAATTACCGGTTGTATCCTCTTGGATCTTAAGAACAGAAATAAGATAGAAGAGCTAAACTATGTATGGAGCTCCACTAGCCAGTCCACTTCCATCCTTCTAGTGAAGGCAACTATGGATTAAAAGCAATTAAACAAAGACAGGGGCATTTATGACTATTGAGATGAACACATTAGCCGATTAGACCCCCAACACTCCTCCACCCCCCTCGTGTGGTCCCCTTGTGCTGACTAAACATCCAAACCTAGGTCACCCAGACCCAGACACCGTAATCAGGACATAATCCCCAGAGTGGGGTTAAAGCTATTCCATGCTTACTAACACACACAAAAATATGCCTCTCTGTGTGCAGTGCAGCTTTTAGTCATGCTTCTTGCTCTGATGGTTTTGCTATTGTAAATCATAATTTATGTTAAAAAATATATATACTATTGAAAGCTAACTGACCAAGGAAATGCTATTCTAGACATCCAAGCACTAAGTGGTGCAGTGTAATATACACTAGTGTTAGACATTTCCATTTAGAAATAAAGCCCTGTCTAGTCTAACATCACCCCACCTCCCTCTCAGGTTCCTGGCCTACAAGAGCCTGCGTGTGGCCCACCCCTGGACAGTGCAAGATTCCATCTCTGACTCCGAGGAGGAGCAAGAATCACTCCAGCACTCGGTCCAGGCCCTGCAGGCCCAGCTGTGGGCAGAGCGCGGGCGGCGGGAGATGGCGGAGCAGGAGACAGAGCTGATGACTCGTGAGAATGGGGCCCTGGAGCAGCGTCTAACCCTGCTGGAGGGCTACCGCTCCCGGCAGAGGGAGCTGGAGGAGGAGGTGGAGGAGCTCCGCTTACTGTGGAGAG
This sequence comes from Mallotus villosus, assembly GCA_903064625.1. Lineage (NCBI taxonomy): Eukaryota > Metazoa > Chordata > Actinopteri > Osmeriformes > Salangidae > Mallotus > Mallotus villosus. Next base: position 172,023 of record CAEFZP010002706.1, on the reverse strand, counting down.
CTGACTACGCCACCAGGTATTAATATCCAGCAAATAATTAGCATGTATTTACTGTTTATGCATATATGTAAATTGTTATAGTCATACAGAGTAACATTCAATGCACTGTGCTTGTCTGCTTTTAGTCTGACTATTCCACCAGGTATTAATATAAACACATGACACATAGATTTCAAGTCATACAGTAACATTCAATACTCTGTGCTTATCTGTTTACACAAAGACAAACTAGGGATAAGAACTACAAAGCATAAGAACATTTAAAGTTGTATGATTCCTCATAAGCCATATGGATGCGAGTTCCTGGAAAAAATTTAACAATGCTGTCGACATCATTTGTAAGCTTGTTTTTGGAAATGGTGTGACGCTCCAGAGTAATAAAAAACACTTGTGTGGTTGACCAGCGTCAGGAGGCCTGACCGGCTCCTCCTGCCCGACACTATCTACTTCCCCTCCGAGGAGAAGCCTGTCCTGGGTCAGGGCAAGGTGGAGGAGGGGAAAGAGGAAAAGGATTGGGCAGCAGGGGAGCAGGAGCTGGGGAGGCGAACCCTGCAGCGCTGTAGCAGCGAGAGTGTGCTGAAGGGGACCAACGCTGAGGAGATCCAGCGCGGCCATGAGCGCATGTGCATCCGGCGGGCGGAGGCAGTAAAGCAGAGGGGCATCTCTTTGCTCAACGAGGTGGACGCTCAGTACAGCGCCCTGCAGGTGATGTCTCTCTCTCACTCCATTCAGTTGTGTTATTGGCTTTTTACATAAAAAAGTTCAAGTCATTATAATGACATGAAAGACAACAATTATGGAAATCAATATAGCATGGCTGAGTATGCTACCAAAACAGAAGGAGGGAGAACTCACGCACAGTACATTTCAGAGCGCTCGTGTGTGACATTTCTATAATCCTGCAGGTGAAGTATGAGGAGCTTCTGCGACGCTGCCAGCAGGGGGCAGATGGTCTCAGCCACAAGGCCGTCCAGACACCCAGCAGCCCTCAGGTTGGACTCCGTCCACGGCGACGCCTCTCCAGTTCAGCTGCTCTGATCTCCGAGCTCCCCGCTGTCCTGGAGGACGGCCATCAGCTTCAGCAGCCCGAGTACAAAGCTCTCTTCCAGGAGATCTTCAGCCGCATTCACAAGACCAAGGAGGACCTGAGTGAAAACAAGCGCTCCTGTCCAGACCATTGACTCTGGTTACAAACAACCATATTGTGTTAGTGCCCTGTGTCTGTGACTGATGATCAGATGCTTGGTCATAGGAGGGCTCAGAGGACCTAAAGAAGTTAGGATTACACGCACGCACGTCTGTGTACATGAATGCACATAAACACCTGTGCCTCTTTCACAACATGCAACCTCAACTCATACTGAATTTCCTTCCCTACTTTTGTGATTCCGTTTTTGAGCAGCTCCTTCCAGTTACTGTGTCATAGTCCTATCTTAATGCTTTGTGTGACATCAGCCTTCTTAACATGGTAGCAGAAGGCATCGATGGGAGCCCTGGTTGAGTTTACTGGTGTCAGAGTTGAGGCTCGGTGGAGGATAGTAAACCTCAAATGAAGCTGAATATTGTGTAAGTCAAGGTTTCTGCAATGACGCATTGCAGTTACACAATGCACATACAGTACAACTCTGAGGTACTTTATGTAATACTACACCACCTTAACAGATCTGTCATTGTGTTCTAACTATCCTCAAGTATTATGTACTCGATCCTACAAGCGTATTCAATTCAATCCGCTTAGTGTTGAATTTGTGGCGACTTAATAGCTAGGCGCTTGCTTTTGGGAGAAAAACCATACATTTTCTGCATTCCCTAGATGGTAGATTTAGTCTCGGTCTGTTATGCAAGCTGAAGTAATGGAACTGACTGAATACAATCTTTTCAGGACTTTAAGATTGCAAGGACTCTACAAGGTAGTTGTGGCGCCATGTGTTTGCAATGTTTGTGCTTGTAAGTAAGTAAGAAGCTACCAGACATCAGAAGTGTATGCTGGAGAAGGGTCTAGTGACAGCATCCTCAGCTTCAGTCATCCTGTCTATGACTAGCCCATAGAAACTGCCCTTAGTGTGCATGCCAATAAGTCATATTGCTACTATACACTTTTGTGTATCATGAAATATAAACAAAATGACAGTACATTTTTGTTTTTTTGAAAACATGTCTGTCTTTAGAGATGATGAAATGCTATTTATTTTCATAATGCTAATATTTTGTCTTCAGTCACTGTATTACAGATATATAATAATATAAAATATATAATTATATATTTATTTTGCTGGCAAACCTTGCTGGAACCTTAACAGGAACTGATATTCAATAGAAATTGAACAAATTAAATTGTTTCTTCTAAATCAGCTAGTCTAACTACATTGGTACTGACGTTGAGAAGGATGGACAAGAGAAGCACGTGGGAAGGATGCTGATTCACTTTTACGACTCAAAGTCTATGAATAGCTCAGATGTATTAGCTTTTACTGACTCCGCTGCCTTGTGGACCACAACTAATAAGGTATTCATCTTGCTCTTCACCAAGCAAGACTTTAGATTAATCAATAACTCAGTGTGTTTTAAGTCCAATAAAGTAGTTAGTTGTAGTTGTTGTAGTGGTTCAACTGGAGGTTTGGTGTGGGTTTCTTGTGGCTGACTGATACAATAATCATATTTTCTAGTGCTCTACTTTCCAGATTAGTGCAGAAATGGTCATAGAGGATAGGGATGAGAGGTCCAGGTTGCTGTGGTATGGGGTACACATATGAGAAGTATAGTGTCTGTCATAAAGTGCCTTAAACACTTTTGTTCAGATATTTTATCAGAATAATTTGTCTCTTTTTCTGCAGGAATGAACTACCATTCTTAGTTAGGCTACTCCAGACTAGCCTGGCGTTGTCATACTCATAATTCTGGTCAGAATATGAGTCTGAAAACTCTCCGTTGGGCTGTGACTACGGGGCGTGTTTTAAACGAACCCGGAAAACAAATGCCTCTTCGCTCAATTGGATAGACCTGATAAATTAAACTTTTACCAAACCTCGTAGGAAGGACGGCAAAACATATTTTCCATCGACAAATGCCTTGATTGCATTTCTCTGTTCCTCTTTCAAAATTAATGCGCTGTCGATGTCTTCTAAAACAGACTCGATGGCAGAATCATAACATCTCAGCTCTCCAGCGGTAGCCATGTTTGTTGAAAACGAATCAACTCAAGCGCTCTTTTGTGGTTGATTACATTACTGTTGATCATCTGTCCATCATCATATAAAGCCCGCCCTGACAATTTGATTGGTCCGAACAGCTCCTTTTCGGATATAGTATTTTGCGGGCGGGGATAAGTTTGGCTGGCACACAGGCTAGGTGCAACAGGCTGCTGGGCCCCAATCAGGACAGTCCCACTTCCCCTTCCAATCACCACTAAGGCCGCCACGCCACTAAAGTGTTATATTTAAAAGTGACTCTAGAGAAAGGAAAATAAACCTCCCTGACCCTCTCACCCTGCCACTAGGCGTGAGCGTAACACTTTGAATAAAAGCGTCTGCTAAATGAATAAATGTAAATTTAATGAATAGCAGTAAACTAACTATAGCTTTTAGGTTAAAGTACTTTATCAACAGTATTCGTGACCAGATTGTATTTGTGACCAGGGCTGCTTTTCCCGATAACGATGGATCGTAGCAACAGTCGAGCACAAAATTAAACCATCAATATTTCTTGCGTGCGTTTCCCAAACATGCTCGTAAGGAGTAGGCTAAACTATGCGCTTTCCAAGAGCTACACATTTTCAAGAGACACTTTAGCTACAATGTCTTTGGGAACGGCCCGTAAAACTAAGATTCGTTGTACGATGGATTCTACGATCAATTTAGGCTTACGACACTTTCGGGAAACGCAGCCAAGATTGTTTTGTTGCATACAAGGAATATAGAAAGAAGAGTCAAAAGTCACAATATGCAGTACATTCCTCTGACCCACCATTTTGTGGGTCCACTCTGGCTACCAGCTGAGCAGTCCTTTCAGGTGGAACATTACATGTGACTTAAACATAGTTGTACATTATACCATCTTCTTCACAATAACCTAGCATCTTAACCAAATGAAAAAGAAAACATAGAAACACTTAAAACTTTACGTTACCATCAAGCACAGCTTATCATAGAAAAAACAATCTCCAATGGAACAACAAAACCCATCAAGAAAATAACCTTATATGTTAATGTTTTCTATAGATTTAGAAGGATATTATAGAAGTCCCATCTGAGTCAGGGCCTCAGGGGCTACACTGTTTGGGGTTGTGTTTTAGGCTAATGGCCTATCTAGATGGCTAGTGCTCCCAGAGCAAGAAGCTGAGCAGCAGCACAGTGAGACTGATCCCCACCACTAGAAGCAGGACCAGGGGAGAATCCTTGGAGAGGCTCAGGAGAGAGGAGCTAGATGTCAGGGGTCGAAACCTCAGGTATTGATCCACAGAGTCCGCCAGGCTGTAGTGTTTGGGGCAGAAGCCAAGGTCTCGACGGGCTTTATCAATCTTGAAGGTGTGGCTCACAGCAATGTTTCTGACCTGAAACCAAGAAGAAACCTTTTCAAGGTACTGTACACATTTTCATTATTGTAGCTCAGCCTAGCAAAGCAGCAGTGTTCTACACTCAAAGGTACTTTGAAGAAAGAAACTCCAGAAGTCTGGATCTCTCTACCCCCCCACCCGTTCCAACTCTGACCAAGCATGGGTTAACAGACAGGTGTTGCTCTCAGCAACTGCTTTGGAGGTCAGGTCTAGAGACGTTCTTGGCTAGAGGTCAGACTGGTTGGCTAATGGCTTTGATTAACCTCCATTTGCCAAATCCCTGTTCTACATTCTGCCACCCCAGTCCTGACGGATCGCTCCAATCTCTATATCCCCTTACTGCAGAGAGGATAGGGTGTCTGTATATACAGGCATTGAGAGAAGCCTGTTGGAGGCCGAGTTAAGGGTTCGAATTACGGGGGGGGACGGGACTTGGACCCCTAAAAGAGGTCAAAACAACAGGTTGTGGGGGTCTTGTCTTTTGTTCTGGTACAGCATTGTGTAGGTTTGTGTTAGAGCGGAAATTATGCTCTGCTGTTGTGTGTGTGGGTCTGAATTGCTGCTGTTTTGCTTTACAGTACTTCTTTGGTGACCCCTGACTACAAAAGTTGTTGTGTGGTACGTGCCCCATGAGCTGATGATGTCATGCCAATGAATGCACCAATTAAGAGCCTGAGCATTTAACTAAATTAGATCCAAGCACTGAGCTGCAATCAAATGAAATTGAAGAAATGAAAATAAATTCATTTATTTGATGAATTGTGAGGAAGGTTGTTCATCCCAACATCTGTGCAGGCCAGTGAGGTAAAGTTGCCTGCTCCCACATCTGAACCACAGAATTCTACACCAGCAAACAACAAAGGATAGGGGAAGAAAAAGGTGTCAAGACCAGAGATAGATTAATTTAAAAAAAGGGTTACCTCATTTCTAGTGAACAGCAAAGGGACTTCCACTAGGGGCCTCAGAGCAACATGTAAGCACTCCATTAGGGTGGCTGTGAAAACACATACATACACACACTGGTCTAAGATATAGTAACTTCACTCTTTTTTGAACATGTTCAATTTCTCAATTTACTACTTATTCTTATTACTACGGAATTCCAGTGTTCTGCACCTTCGACTGTGTGCGTGTGTGTGTGAGCATATCTCTCACCTGCGGAATACACCAGTGACACAGGCAGGTGTATCATGGGTCGACTGTGACCCAGCTTCTCAAACTACAGGTTTAAATACAGAAGAAACTATTATGCTGAACAGTTTGACAGAGCAGAACGTTCCATCCACAAGAAAGAAGGACAACATTTTGTATTTTTGCAAAAACAGCGTTACACTTACCAATGGGGTCAACCACTCAAACAAGTTAACTGATTTTCCGTCATTGATGAAATAGGCCTGTCCACTCTAGAACAAGAATTTCACAGTCTTTTAAACAGGCCCTAGCGGTAATGAAGAATGAAAACGGTGTGAATGCAGCAGGGACCTACTGCCACACAGTTCTTCCTAGTGGTGAGGGCCTCAGCAGCCAGCGTGTGGGCTGTCACAAGGTTGTCTACATGGACCCAGTTCATCCTAGCCAGGGGGTTCCCAAAACTGAAGCTGAACAACCTGCGCTCCACGTTCCCCTTAGAGAAAGGACAACTTGATAAGGGGAGAGACACACATACATAGTGTCTGTATGTTTTCTGTGTAAGATTGCTAAGAGTGCTATGTTCGGACAAGTGATTAGTTCTTGTGGAATTAAGGTTAATCAAGGTGCAAGTGTGTTAATTTAAGTTGAGCTTCTTAATTGCTTGGCCAATAGTAAGCCCAAAACTGAGCTTGGCCCAGCCCTTAGTCCAGCACAGCCCTGCCCGGCCCAGGCTCTCCCTTTACCTTTTCCCCCAGTCTCCTTAGTAGTAAGAGAGAGTGATAGAGTTGTAACTAGAGACCCAGAGAGGATCTATCAATAATGTATTCTCCCAGGATGGACCTTCTGCTATCAAACGACTGTCATTCTGTTGGATGGACTGTAAGAAGTACAGACTGTGTTTGCTGTATTTTTAGATTGTGTTTTCTGTGTAGAGACCATGACTCTGTGTAGGTGTCTTCTCTCTTCTGGGCCATAGATACCGGATGGTCGGAGAACACAAGTCCGCAACATGCCCCCACCTTCATAGGAGAGCAGTCAAAAAATACAATTGAATATGCATGTTGTGTGATCTTTTAACTTAACTGTAACTGTAGATAGGTAGGTTCTCTATATAGGATGTGAAAAACCCCATCAAAAGTTGGCTTAAATTGTATGTGAAATGACTGTGCATTCATATGCAGCTGAACATTTGTTGTTGAATGAAACTCATCTTTCATGAATACTGTATCTTTCATTTTTACATATACCAGCTAGATATAACATACAGTAAAAAATAGTTTATAGGTGTTTATGATTGCAAGACAGTCCTCTTCATGAATCCATTTGAACCACATCCTCCCAGAACAAGTGCCTTGACTAGAACAAAGTGAATCATGACTTATATCTGTTCTCTAAACTTAATTGAATATACAGTACCAGTCAAAAGTTTGGACACATTTTCCCAGAAAATGATTTTTTTTTAACTTTTGACTGGTACTGTATACGGGATCAGTATAGAGTGTTGGGTTACATTCCAAGGAGAGAATAAAGGCATTACACCTGTTCATCCAAGACCCGGCAGAAAAATAATTAATTTGCATAAATAAAAAAAAATGGCCAAGCCACCATATATTAGCTACATTGTTTTGGTAAGTCTGTCTGTGAAAGAAGATGGTGTAGCAGGGGCTTCCTATGTGTGAACACAGGCATGTGTGTTGGCAGGAGACTGCTTGAGACAGCCTGGTGTCAGGTTAACACAAGGCTCCAGTGGTATTGTGCTGTCTAACGCTAAATTTAAACTGGTGTCACCAGGTCCCGTTGGCTAAGGTTGCACATGGGTTGGCTGAGTTACCATGCCTCAGTTACGGTTGTACACACCAGCTTGGGATGAGGAAAAACACACACACACACACACACACACACACACACACAGAGGATCCATACAATACCAGCAGTCCCAAGGTAACATCAATGCACCAATGCAATCTCCATACACACTTCTACAATGTACGTAACACTGAATTGAGAAGGTTCTATCAACACTATGTGTAGAAATGTTTCACACTGCTGGCACAGCCAATAGAGTGAGCCCCATACCTTTGAGAGAGCTCCCATTGGCTGAGAGGACCATCTGGTCAGCAACAGCTTTGGTTCTGGAGTAGTGATCTATGTGCTAGGATAGAAGAAAGTAGCATATTGATGATCACGATGGTGCTAGAGATGTACTGTTGGACAACAAAGGAAATAGGGTGAGTCATAGTAATCGTATTAAATTGGTGCCTCCACACTGATGTAAACACACAGGTGATGACAAAGTAACACAGCAGAGATGACAAGCGTCAGCCAGTTTAGCCTTTAGCTTTGGTCTCTCTCAAAGACAAGCAGAGTCCGTTACTCTATTCTTTTAAATCACTTCTATTAAATCATGTTAGTAAATTAATTACAGTACATGGGCCACAGTGCCTATTTCCCTTGAAATCCGATTGAGTCTCCACTAAGTCCAACTACCACTTCAGTGTGGGTTCATAACTAACATTTGACATCCAGTACAAGCTAATAGAGTGAGTCTTTCATTCCTCACCATGTCCAGGGGCACACAGGGGACAGAATCCTCGTCACCCTCCTCGATCGGTTTGCCAGCAAATGCCACGTTGACCGTGCTGGTGTAAACCAGTCTGGGGATACCTCTCTCCAAACACACTGCAAACAGTAGATGATGACACATACACACATACAGAGACAAATGCACACAGACACACATACACACACAGACACACCACAAACAGATTTGTTTTTCTATCCTAGGATGGCCCGACCCTTACCCTAACCTTAAATGTAATTGTAACCCTAACACTAAACTCCTTGAAAAAAAAGTTATTGCAAAAGGGCCCCACAAAGTTACGTTTCTCAAGTTTCACTTAACTTGTGAGAACATTTGGTTCCCACAAGGAGAGTTAAACAAGACCACACACATACACACACACAATACACTATCTAGCCATGCAATTGAGGTTGAGAGACATGCCAATATGTCTAATGTGGTTTACAACAGTCAGTAAGGACCAAGAAAAGGCTAAGCCATGATCAAATGTTTTGTGTATAATTGTTAGTTTGCCACTTGCAATGCTTTTGAAAACAAAAACAGTCCTATGCTCCTGCCATAACGTACCTCCAGGGGCACCTTGTGCCTTATTACCATCTTGGATGGCTCGGAACAACCCACTGAGGACTGTTATCTAAGGAATGATCTGAATGGGCATTTGATGGGTGGTGTTGAGGGTGATGTGCTGGCTGTTCAGTAATCACCTTTAATGACGTTGTTTGTCCCTCCAACATTGACAGACTCCACCTGCTCTTTCCTCAGCTGAGGAAGACGCAAAGAGAAGAGAAACATTGTCATTGTTTGAGTATGTTTTCATTTGGGGTTTGAGGCAAAGCCTGCAGCAGCATTAGCCAGAAACACCTGTTGATAGCCCAATGTCAGTCTGTGTAAAGTACAGTATGTGAAAAACGCCATCAACTCAAGAGATGCTGGAACCTGTCGGTTCACATTGTAGATTTAACTTATTTTACTACACTCTCTGAGAAGGTGGGGATTAGAGAAAGGCATGAGTTGATTGTGAAACCTAAACCGATTTAGGAAGATAAAGAGAGGCAGACGTGTTGGTGGGATGGATGTTTAGCTTAGGCTGACAGAGTCCTGAAGAGCTGTGTTATAATTTATTATGAATGGACACTTGTTTGTGAGAAAGTCCTTCTCCTAGCATGGGACTGTAGGTGTTGAGGGAGGGTCATGCTCAATAATGAGGTAAAACTTGTTTGCAGGGTGGTGTCTTGCATTTGAGGATGTGCTCAAACACCCTAACCTGTTCTGGGCCAGACATTCCATAGGAAGCTGTGTGGAAGATACAGTCCACCCCCTCGCACACCTTATGGAGAGAGTCATAGTCACGGATGTCACTCTGTAAAAGAAAAACAATGATATCATTATTTATATATTAGACAGATATGTATAAAGAATATACACATATCTATGAATATATATGCATATACATAATATACATGTGTATATACAGTATATATATATGTACCCAGTAGATATTATAACTCAATAGCAGAATTGGGGGAGTTAAAATATATTGATGCTATTATGATTAAACAGTACCAGTATGTGTAACATAGAGAACTCCATTTGATACGATGGCAGCAGAATGCTCCACTTGCATTTCATGTTGAAACATTCAATAGCTTGAACACACAGTAGATGACATACATGGGTTGCCCATTATAATATTGAAACCATGAGAGAGGCCGGTACAATTAAGGTGGAGTGTCATGAGACTCCACCTGTAACCTGAATCAACCTGCACGTGTTTTCTCTGGCCTGGTCAACACCTGGCGCTATTCAGGTGGATCACTCACCTGTGTGTTTCCAACCACAGGCCGACCAAAACACCACAACCCTAACCCAACCACAGCACTATACACATCAGAAGAAAACAAACTGACTGATGTCCCTCGGTGCAACGTCCTTATTAAAACAGTAGTAGAGTTGTGTTTCATGTTTAGTAGTACCTGATGGAAGAGGGCTCCATCGGGAGTCTCCATGGGTGGCTTGTGCAGATCCAGCAGGACCACCTCCACCCCCTGACTGGCCAGCGCTCGGCCTAGCTTGGATCCAAAATACCCTGCTCCCCCTGTCACCAGCACCTTCCCTGCTCCAGCCCCAGCACCTCTCTTGGCCAGGGCCATTCCGTCATCCAGTCTGGAAGCCACACACTCTGGGCTGCTGCACAAGGCAGGCACCCCGTTGGCCCTGTGCCGGGTTTCTGTGGCTGGGGCGGAGGCCAGAGCTACAGCTGGAGCTGAGCTGCCCATCCAGGCCTGCTGGCTGTAGGGGTGGTAATTGTGTTGTCCTTTGGCATGCAGGCGACACAGCTCAGTTCCTGTGTCAGGGACTGAGATGCTGGAGCAGAGCAGCTGCTCCACCTGACACATGGAGCCGCTTTCTTTCATGGTGGGGGCGCACAGTTCCATTCCCTGATGCTAAACAGATGAAAAAACTGGAGGGAAGATGACAAGATAAGATGTCAAATGCTTTTTGTTAGTTTTTTACATTAAAGAAAATAAACAACATTTCTCATTTGGTTTATTATTTGACATTTGTCAAAAAAAGTTGATTATGGTTCTGTTACTGTATCCCATCGATAGCCTAGTGCAGAGAACAACATGAAGCAATTTTCTAATATTCTGAGACTTTGACAAGAACTCGTACAATAACTTAGTACAAATTGTACTGCATTAAACGTGTCGAGAAAGCTCATGTTTAGTTATTGAATTATCTCATCTCATTGAAATAAGAACACCTGAGATAGCGACGCGCTCGTACAGGTGCAGTCGTTAATTTTCAAGTGTTAAAAAAAGATTAAACCGAAACAAAAACATAATGAATGATCATTGATCTTGGATTCGATCCAATTCAGTAGAATGTATCAAATTTTCCTGTCATTTTCGGAATATCAGCACCATCCTATTTAAAAAATGTCGATCATTATGTCCAAAACACTCCGTGATGACACTCAGATTAGTACCGCACGTCTCAAAACATCCATATTCAAATCTCGATAACCATGTCGCCTATCCTCCGTGTGTCATAAATCCATAAAGTCCATTAAGTTAACAGAAAACAAATATTCTCTGTACCTCTTCCGTGGACCACTCTCCTATGTCCCAACGGTCTGCATAGACATCCCTCCACCTGCTTGTGGAGTCTTACCTGTAAGGCGTTCACCGTAAACTCTTGAAAAAGCTCGCATGCTCCACAATTGCATCCAGTTCTTTTGTGAAATGGGCTATCTGACATGGTACATATTTCACATGGACGATATGCATGTCATTTGAAACACAAAACTTTAATGTCATGAAAACGTGTCTTTATTTAAATCTGGATTTTTAACAGTGTATTACAAATTTTAAGAATAATATGATCATTTTTAATACCAAACATAAAAAAAGCAAAGTCTTCCTCTGCACTCTGTACAGTTGGTAACCATGAATCTTCTTGCCAATATTATTTTGTTTCTGGATGCTTCTTGACTGAGATGATTTCTCTGTCAAAATATGTGGAGAGTTTAGTCATACATTTTTCTGTATCACAATAACCATCACCACAAATAATACAATTATACAGTACAATGTAGTCAAGAAAGTTTCTAAGCTGTAAATTCTTTCAGTTCCATCTAGACACAGACTGCATACAAACCTGAAGGACAAGGCCTGTTTCCGGAAACATCTTAATTTTTCTATTTCCTGTGCTAGTCTCCTTAAGTCATCTCCCTCAAAGGAGGGGAGGATTGGTTCCTGTAGAGATGAGGACAGGTTTAAACACAATATTAGCCCTATCTACAGTAGATGTTACACACATCTGAAGATCTGGAGCACCTGACCTCTACCTACAGTATGGGGGACCAACAGCACCAATAGGCTTGGGATAAATCAACACGGTTTGTAATCATCAATTACTGTAATAGTCAAAGGTTAAAATCCTGGGCCAAGCCATGATTGAAAAGAACAGTTATGACATAGCTACTAACACACTAACCCTAACCTTTTTTTCACTCACTAAATCAACTCACATCTCCATCGCTGTCGATGGACAGGAAATCCCCAATGATGAGTGCATCTGCATTGTCAGGACAAAGGTGGTACCGACCCCCAGTCTGATGGGCCAGCCTCATCAGGAAGTCGTTAGCCACACTTTGAGGACGATACACGTGTGTCATACAGTCACAATGCATGCAACACTACTAGTATTTCCCAGTCAATAAAAACTGTGCCAAACTGCCACACCAAGTAATGAGATACATGACACCCAAACATACTGTGCATTGTGACTTGTTCGATTTATGTGAGTGTTGAGCACCGTGGTACCTATCTGTGCAGTTGTAGGACACAGTGTGGATGGTGATGTGTTTCCCTGAGGTCAGTTTCTCTGTCTCTGTGAGCACCAGGCTACAGCTGGAGTCAGGCTTCCCATCGCTGAGCACATACATGCCCAGCCTCTCCCCAAACCCGCAGGCAGTCTAAAGGGCACAGGCATGCACATGTCACACGTGTAATTTCTCATAAACGTCTCATTACTTATTGCTTTCCCCTTTCAGTACTGTCAAATAACAGGGGGATAGTTATTATTGGGGAAAATGTATTAGGGTTTAGTTTTTTAGGGACCTTTGGTTTCTGAGTGACGTTTTTCATTGTCCCTGTGCTGCTCTACTAGGACTCTGTCTTTCTCAACCCTGGTCCTCAGGATCCCCTGCCCGGCATGTCTTAGATGTTTCCCTCTTCCAACACACCTGGGTCGAATGAATGGGTTGTTTTCAAGCTCTGCAGAAGCCTGATGACAACTCATTTATTTGAACCAGTTGTGTTGTATGTAGGGGGGAAACATCTGAGAACTAGAGAGGGTACACTGTGGGGAAATTGTAGGGTGTGCTTGCTTGCGTTGGCACTGAGTACCCTTTATTGACACAAGGCACTTTTGGCCACAAAAACTTAATTTCAACGTAAAATGTGCAACGGAACGTAAATAAAAATACAAGCAACTCAAATCGCTACCAAGACGAAACTTTTGACACCTACAGTGCCTTGCATAAGTATTCACCCCCTTTGGACTTTTCTACATTTTGTCATGGTATAACCACAGATTAAAATGTATTTCATCATGAGTTTATGTAATGGACCAACACAAAATAGTGCATCATTTGGAAGTGGGGGGAAATATTACATGGATTTCACAATTATTTACAAATAAAAATCTGAAAAGTGTTGAGTGCATATGTATTCACCCCCTTTACTGTGAAACCCCTAACAAAGATCTGGTGCGACCAATTGCATTCACAAGTCACATTTGCAAGTCACATAATTAGTAAATAGGGTCCACCTGTCTGCAATTTAATCTCAGTATAAATACACCTGTTCTGTGACGGACTCAGAGTTTGTTGGAGATCATTACTGAACAAACAGCATCATGAAGACCAAGGAGCTCACCAAACAGGTCAGGGATAAAGTTGTGGAGAAATATGAAGCAGGGTTAGGTTATAAAAAAATATCCAGAGCTTTGAACATCTCTCTGAGCACCATAAAATCCATCATAAGAAAATGGAAAGAATATGGCACAACCGCAAACCTACCAAGAGGAGGCCGTCCACCCAAACTGAAGAGTCGGACAAGGAGAAAATTAATCAGAGAAGCAACCAGGAGGCCCATGGTTACTCTGGAGGAGTTGCAGAGATCCACAGCTGAGGTGGGAGAATCTGTCCACAGGACAACTATTAGTCGTCTACTCCACAAATCTGGCCTTTATGGAAGAGTGGCAAGAAGAAAGCCATTGTTGAAAGGGATCCATAAAAAATCCCGTTTGGAGTTTGCCAGAAGCCATGTGGGAGACACAGCAAACATGTGGAAGAAGGTGCTCTGGTCAGATGAGACCAAAATTGAACTTTTTGGCCTCAATGCAAAACGCTATGTGTGGCGAAAACCCAACACTGCCCATCACCCTGAGCACACCATCCCAACAGTGAAACATGGTGGTGGTAGCATCATGCTGTGGGGATGCTTCTTTTCAGCAGGTACAGGGAAACTGGTCAGAATAGAGGGAAAGATGGATGGAGCCAAATACAGGGAAATCCTTGAAGAAAATCTGATGGTCTGCAACAGACTTGAGACTGGGGCGGAGGTTCATCTTCCAGCAGGACAATGACCCTAAACATACAGCCAGAGCTACAAAGGAATGGTTTGGATTAAAGAATGTTAATGTCTTAAAATGGCCCAGTCAAAGCCCAGACCTCAATCCAATAGAGAATCTATGGCAAGACTTGAAGATTGCGGTTCACAGACGGTCTCCATCCAATCTGACTGAGCTTCATCTTTTTTGCCAAGAAGAATGGACAAACCTTTCCATCTCTAGATGTGCAAAGCTGGTAGAGACATACCCCAAAAGACTTGCAGCTGTAATTGCAGCGAAAGGGGGTTCTACCAAGTATTGACACAGGGGGGTGAATACTTATGCACCCAACAGATGTCAACTTTTTTGTTCTCATTATTGTTTGTGTCACAATAAAATGTATTTTGCACCTCCAAAGTACTATGCATGTTTTGTTGATCAAACGGGAAAAAGTTTATTTAAGTCTATTTGAATTCCAGTTAGTAACAGTACATAATGGGAAAAAGTCCAAGGGGGGTGAATACTTATGCAAGGCACTGTACGTTGTCTATGTAGTCCAAATATTGACGGATGCTTAGGGGGTGCAAAAATCAATAATAATAAATATATATGAGAGAGAACAAAGGTTGTGCCCTTGCCGAAGGCTAAGCACACCCAAATACAGGTCAGGGGGTCCTGAGGACCAGGGTTGAGAATGGCTCCCTTAGGTCATGGTGTTTCATGGGCATGTTCTAGATGTCCCACCTGTAGGGCTTCCAAGGTCCTGGTGCCCCCGTGGGTGTTCAGCTGCCCCGCCCACAGCACAGCGTCCAAGCACGCTTCCTCCGAGGGCTCCTGCAGGGTGGGGCGCCACACCTTCACCTGCCCCGAGAATGCCAGCAGAGAGAACCTGGGGGGGGATGTGATTCATGACATGATGTATACATGTAGTCCTGCTGTGGCATGTAGACATTGTGAGTAATTTTGATGTTGTAAGGAGTCTGAAGTCAAATAAGTTATATTAAATAAATAATACACAAAAATAAAATAAAATAGTTTTTTGATCTATGGTAACATGACAAAGTCCTCTTTACAGCTGAGGCGAGCAGGGTGCTACCTGACTTTGTTGCTGTACAGCTGTTCCCAGACCAAGGAGGCCAGATGCTTCCTCAACTGCCCCAGGTGAGTGGCCATGGAGCCAGACACATCCAGCAGAATGCACACCTCCCTCTCCAACACCACTCCAAACATACTCCTGCTACCTGAGGAAAATAGGTGGCAAAAAAGTGCATTAAGATTCATGAACAGCCGTCCTTTCAAAGTGGCAACATGAAGGAGGAATGTGAGTGGGCGGTGGGTTAGCCTGAGACCGGAGAGCAGCCAGCGGAGCCTTTGTGTGTAGCGCTGCAGCAGCCTCCCTGTCTGGGTCAAGTACTGGTGCAGCTCTCCTGGGGTCAGCAGGAGGTGCCTGATCGCCCCCTGAAACACCAAACAGCACAGAGGGAGAGACAGGCTGAGAAGAGCTTCAGGTTTACACCAAAATAATTCAATTATTCATATTTCTGTACGCTTGGCACTCACATAAAAATCTACATTTAGTTGTAATTTGTATTGTTGTGGAAAAAACATCACACTGTTGTAATCGATGGTTTCGGATTATATAATTGAAAATGAAAATGATCACCTTTTTTATTAGTATATGCTATATTACTTACTTACAGATGCAAAGCTGTTGACTGATTAGTAGTGCCACTAATATGTAGAAGATACTATACCCAAAGTGCAAATCTGGATAATTAGGGGCTGAGGGCGAGAGAAGATTATGTGTATATACTTCTTCCATAAGAAAACTACAAGGCCCAGCTATCATGAGGCAAATTTACGGCCCTATGCCCAGGAACCTAGTGCAGCAGGCCTTTAAGGTCGGAGCAGGCCTAAAGAAATAGGAGAGTTTTCTATGCATCTGTAATCTGAAGCCCCTATACTAGGGTAAGAGACCTATAGTGTGAGGGATCCTGCTCACGTTTGTTGGAATCTCTGCCTGTCTGAATTCTAATAAACACAATAAAAACTTTGCTGATTTTCAGTGCTGTTTCAAACTTTGAGAATTGGCAGAAGACGTAAAATATTTTTCACAACAGTATCCTAGTGTTCTTTTAACTCACGTTGATGTGGACACTGGGGAAGGAGGAGCAGTATTTGGAAGAGACGGTCTTGTAAACTGTTGGGATCAGATTTTTCTGATGGGTACAGTCAGGTCCTGATACCAGCCTATGAAGGTCCAACTTCAGCTTCTTAATCCCAAAATGCTTCAGCCACTACGAAGGATACAGGATAAGGGAAAAGTGAGGAAAGAGTAGGGATATATGAAACTGAATGGGAGACTGAATGATCAGTTGGTTGGATGATTGGCATGTTTGTACTGTGCCTGTTTGGTAGAACATATCTGTTCTTGCTTAGGCAGGGTCAGAGGAGGGAAAGACTTCCGGACGCTTTTGGGTTTGGGGAAGGACTTAAACACCACACCTTGAGTTGTACAAAGACAAGTCAAACAAAAGAGATGGCAGTGATGAAATGATATAATTTAGTAATGCTAACCAAAATCAAGTGTGATGTATAATGTCATATTCATACAGTTGAACAAGAGACACCACACACACACACCAAGACACACACACACAGTACCCAAGTTGTTCCCATCCTCCAGGTAAAATACAGACTGGGAAACCTCAGGTTCCTTCTTCTGCTTGATGTTGGCTCCCACTGGACCCCATCCAGTCATAGGTTGTGCTGCATAACAAATAAACAATCAATCACTCATTCTATCAATCTGATCGGTATCAAGTCCTAGATGATCACTGGCATTTATCAGGCTGAATCTAACATACATTAGTATGATCAGAGTGCCAGTGCTCAATGAGTAAGGTACTCCCACTTTACCATGTTAATAAACAGCTAGTGTGGAACATTTACATTAGTCAATTTATGTACAGTATTTACCAAAATAAAAAAATACCAGCATAGCTAACATCAGTATCCATTAACAACAAGAAAACAATTTAGCGGGTGGTGTTGGTTTTTGAAAGTGTAGGGCTGTATTGGTAGCGACATGGGTCACTGTCGGAGAAATTAAGAATGTGATGTTGTATACTGAATAATACAGATGCTTAGCATTCTTTGTCAGCAGATAACAGAGCCCCCCAAACTAAACTGCTTTCTTATCACCCTGGGGAAAGGGTGAGCATTTGTCAAGACAAGAAGATATTGGGGGTTTTGGTTGTTTTAAGGAGATGCTGTGTGACAAGGACTACGGTGGAGACGTAAGGTCTGGAGACCATGATGACACCTTTGGAAGGAGCTTTTACGACATCTGGAGATCCTGTTGTTATGTTTCAATCAGGGTTGATGTCGTAAACACGCACGCACGCACACACGCACGCCAGGTCTATGCAAAGGAGCCAATGAAGAAGAGCCATGGAACATTTGCATGCTTTGTCTTAGCCAATGACTGAAAAGAGCGCCTGTGTTTAAATAGCTAGCAACACAACATGCTAGCAGACAAACTTGTAGCACAATGGCTGGTTTTTGTCTCCTTGCGGCCGCAAGCAATAAAGCTTTGTTACCTCCGCACGTGCAATTTATTATTTCATTGCTAATAGCACACTTTCGAGACTTATAGTTTTTTATGCTACAAACCTGTATTTATATTGTTTTATTTTGTGCATCCTTTGTATAGTTTTATGGTGTAGAGGTGTACGGTGAACGATGTATGTTGGTGCTGCAAAATAAGTCTACGTCGAAGTTCAACGGCGGCAGCTAGCTATTAAAGAAAACATCAGTGAAAACAAGTGATGGGAAGTTCAGATCATTTTACTGACTCGGTTCTTTGAATCTCGTTCAGTAAAATTAACGAATCTTTTTTCGAGTAATTCGTTCATATCAACGGGGGGCTGAGATCTCTGCTTGGCTAGTAGAGAAGCCTTCACTCACCTGGGGGGATGGTAGCCTTGGCACTGCATGGGCGCCAGGTGAGGACTGCACCCTGGGAGGATTCTTCTCCGCTCTCTTTGCTTTTCTGGAGAGAAAGAAAGATAACAGACTCAGCCCACATGAAGCCTTCAATTAGGCTCTATTGAAGTTTGAGAGGAAGTCTTGTCGAAGGTTGAGATATGTGGAAAAGGAGACCAAATAACACACTTTTCATAGTTTCTTAGTTTTTTAAAATAACTTTCCTAAATTAAGTAACAGTTAGGTGTTTATGAATTAGGAGCTATCAAAGATTAATGTGGGAGATGAAACTAGCAGGCCTAGTACACGAAGCAGGAAGAATATAGTGGACTAAGTAGACGGGGGTGTTGCCCTGACCAGCCTAGCCAGAGAGAGAGCAGTGGGCCTGGGAGGGGGTAAAGGTCCATCTTTATGCCTGCAGACCACAGGGCTCGGTGCGGCAGCACCATTCCCTGGACACTGGCAGCCAGCCCTCTGGATGAGGGAATCCACCAACATGGAGCTCTGGACACACAGCAAGGGATACTATGATCACAACACACTGCAATAACATCAAACATCCATTGTAAGTCATTGAGTGGAGCCATGAGTGGACCGGAATACAGTGTTATGGTTTGCCACCTTTTGCCAGTAGCTAGCTGCCTTCTCCATTTCTGCAATCAGAGCACTGATGTCATCACTGTCCAGGATGCCTGCAGAGAGAAGACGGCACTCTGTTTTACACTAACACATCAACTCTTGATAGTAGGCACAGCCTAACTACTTTATCTAAAAGCTAACCCTACTTTGTCTTTTCTACCTTTCTGTGGACTTAATTTGGGATGTAGAGAATCAGATATTTTTGCTTCAACCATGGTGGTTATCAATAGGACAAGAAATAACCACTACAAGGACATAATAAATCAGGTTAACCAAAAGTTTAACAGACAGTTGAGAAGTAAAGAGGTCAGGACTAGTACCAGTCTCACTGATCCAGTGGAAGCGTCCGTTTCCAGAATGTGCAAGCTGCCTCAGTGCCCTGGCTGTCTCATCCTGGGTGGTATATCGAGAAGGAGGGGCAACCCCCGCTTCCCACGGGGTCTGTGTGTCTGCCCCCTCCCCGGGGAAGAGACAGACATGCAAACACAGTGGTCGGCCACTGCAGCACTCCGACACGTAGGAACACACCGCATCCTACACCCAGAAAACATTAGATTAAATGACTATTTTGGTTATAGAAAGTTGATACAGAGTCCCATATTGACTGAGGAAAGGCTTTAAAGTAGTTAACTTATAAACACATCAATGACCAGGCACGTGGTTGCATAGACCTGTTTTCAGAAACAATGAGGAATTTCAAACAACAGAGAGCCAGAGGACCAGAAAAATGTAATTACATTTAGGGATGTTAACTAATCAGCAACTGTTACCCCTACCCAGACTTATTCCCAATCAAATGTCTTATTTTTTACCCCTAACCCTTCTCTTTGGAGTGCCCCCTCGCTTGGACTTGGCCCTTGAAGCTACACGTCTTACAAGTGGGGTAGAGGTTTAAATCTTCCCCAATGAACGTGGACAACCCTTTAAATTCCATCCTCCTCTCATCCTCACTAGGAGAGCTGAAACTGTCGCAGGTCCTCACCATGTCCTGGTCAGGCACCCCACTGGTGAAGAGGTAAAGCCCCTGGGAGAGAGGGGGATTAGGAGGGGAGGAAGGATGAGAACTGTCTCCGTGTAGGCTTCCCTCCAGAGCCTGCCTCAGAACCGCCAGGGTGTTCTTACTGCCTGAACACTGCAAACCCAACACCCACCTGAGGAGAGACAGGGCACAAAGGTACATACAACGGACTGAATCTGATGCTATGTGTGTTTCAATTTTATAAACTATATTCATCATACACCACATCAACAGAAAATGGGTAGCTTTCATGCAGAAACTCATACACACAGACAACATTTAGCTCTGACAGTTTTATGTAAGTTTGAACCAGATCTCCTTTGACTGGAGCAGCTTGTAAAGTGGTATTTCACACCATTGATTCAGACAGAAGAAAGATGCTTCTCACCTGAAGGAGGGAGGAACACAATGACACAGAGAGAGCGAAGGGAGGAAGAAAAAGAGAAAGTCTCCTGAAGAGCTCTAAAACCAAAACATACCTGACAGAAACATAAGACGGCGTGTAGACACACACACACACACACACACATGAGACTGCCTTACTGCCAGGCTTCCTGAAGGTTTTCTACCGTTGGAGGGACCATCTTCTCTCTCCAGGGTCTGACAACTGAACCAAACCTGTCAAGTAGGATGTATGTGTGCAGTATTACACATTACAGTGGGAATAACTGAGAATTAGTTTATACAGAGACCGTAGATGATGGACAAAAGCACAAAGGTTTCAGACACCCTTAATTTAACTATACATAGAAAAGACTATTTCCTATGATCAATGCATTTAATTTCCCATTTGAGAGACAACATGACAACAATTTAGCATTGGGCAGGTTTCTGGAGTGAAAAAAAGGGTGTAAGTGTGAGCCAATGTATACGGCAGGTGATGTACAGTTTATGTTTACTTGCTTTGAATGTGTGTCGAGTTTAATCTCTTGTGTGCATAATGAGTGATGTGTTTGTGACCTCACGAGATAATGTTGAAGGCATGTTTGTTGGCCAGCTGCTCCTCCAGTAGAACCCTCAGGGAGAGTCGGATGTGAATGGAGAGGTCGGAGTTCAGTACTGACATGTCCACTAGAATCTGCACCCTGCAGACACACACACACAGAGACAGGGAGAGAGAAAGAGAGAGATGGAAAGAAAGACAGACAGACAGAAAGATAAGAGTATAAGATTGAACAGATTAAACGAGGTGGAGGGTGCAGAAACACCACACCAGCACTGGTTCAAAACACACATAGCTTGGCATCTCAGAGTGTGTTAAAATATGTTCTGACAGTGCCCAGATTCCCGGCTTCCTGGCAAGCCAGAACTTCACCTTCCAGAGCTTTACCTCTGCTCACACACGCTCCCCCAGATGTGCCTGCTCCCAGTGCCCAGCCAGCGCACTCTCCTCTCCAGAACACGCATCACGGACAGCAACTGTCGCTGAGGTGGAATGGGGGAGGGGGGGGGGACAGTGACTTGGAAGAAGGAAGACTGATGTCCTAAACTCAGGGCATAAGGAGGGTGTGAAATGAGAGACTGTGTTGCATGCAATTGAATGCACTTCTGCCTGCACTTGTTTGTTGCTGCACTATAATTATGTACTTTTATGTGGCAGCCTTTAGGTCCAAAATGTCCCTATAGGGACAAATAAAGTGATCTTAATCTTGAAGAGAGACTGGGACAAGGGACATGGGTGGACATTCATGGTGGACGCACCTGGTAGTTGACTAGGGATGGTAGTTCCACGTGAACATTCTTCACAGTCCCATCATACCACTCACACTGCATCATGGCCTTCTGGGTGGGGTCCCAAATCAAAACGTCAGTCACAGATCCAACTAAAATCAGAATAAACTTGGCTCCAACAGTCTTTCTTTTTTTTTGTTCTGCCCAGCATTATTCCATGTCTTATTCTATATTATTGTTATGATACATTAGATTAAGCACAATAACTTTGGAAATGTACACCTATAACCACAAGTGAAGTGAAATATCTCAAAATGTGTTTTATTTCCTACAGGTTCTGCTAGTTACTAGGCAGAATGGGTGATTGCTGAGACAGCAAGTCTTAAAAAAATATTACATTACTTAAAAACTGATACAGTAAACAATAGACTGATAAAATTAAAGTATGGCCTCTGTCAAATAGTAATAATAATTAACTTTATTTTCTATAGCGCCTTTAAAAGTTGCATCTTAAAGCGCTTTACAACATAAAATACAATAGATACAGAGGAATCAAAACATGCAATAATAAAAATAGAATATTTTTAGAATAGAATCACCTAATAATCTAAATAAATTGTTTTCAGAGAAGATTGAGCATGCATAACCTCAGAGGGAAGAGAGTTCATAGTTTTGGAGTAAAATAAGAGAAGGCCATGTCACCCATAGAGCGTAAACGAGAAGTGGGAACAGTTAACAAACCAAAATTAGACGAGCGAAGGTCACGTAGGGGGTTAGAAGTTCAGACAAGTACATAGGGGCCAAACCATGCACAGCCTTGTAGGTAAGCATGATACATTTAAAATATATATACAAAACTTGACAGAGTCAGTGCAGGGACTCCAAAATAGGAGTGATGTGATCACCTGTCCTGGTCCTGGTAAAGATTCCAGCGGCAGAGTTTTGCACATAATGCAACTTATTTAATGTGGATTTCGAGACCCAAACAAGTAATGCATTACAATAGTAAATTCGGGAGAGTACGAAAGGATTGATCCGTTTTTCAGCCACAGAGAAAGATAACATGGGGCGTTACAAAAGAGAAAGACAGATGTTTACAGCTCAATACAAATGTCAGGAGGGAGAGAAAGATGTCTTCAAAAACAGAGAACAGGACGGGGGGGTGTGAAAGTACAGAGAAATTAGAAGATAAATGAGAGGTGCCGAAAGAGGGAGGGTGAGGATCGGAAAGAGGGATTATTGAAAGGGAGATGTTCTGATTTAAAATGGAGGGGATGGACAGGTGGATGCTATAGAGAGAGAGAGACGGTCAGGTAAAGACAGACGCTGGTTTACCTCCAGGACTGTTGAGCTGACTGATTTATTGAGGATGGGTACAAACTTATCCAGAGAAGAGTAGGCATTGGGAGACAGAACCTGGTACAGACCCAGTCTCTTAGCTAAGTGGGCATAAGAAAACAATTATGTGATTACACAATCACAGGAAAGGTGTTCATGGGTGTAAATGCTGAGACATAAATACATTTTGTGCTTTGCTCTTCGGTAAAATCATTTCTCTCTGTCATTGAGATGCTAATAAAACACTTGAAGCTCTCAATTGCAAGTCAGTTCACATAGTATAGTCTCTAAATCTATAAAATATGTATTTCAAGAAAGGCCGGAAAGTAGCAAGATTTTTATACTTTTACCTGTACAGACGTACATCCTTTGTCAAAGGTTTTTGGAAAATCAATACCCCAATGCTGTAAATACCTTTCAAACCGTGGCTCCTGAGCCAACAGACTGAAGAGGTGGGCTGGACTCCAGGAGGTTTGATGCAGAGAGGAGCATTGTGATTCAGTGATTCAGGTAGCAAGGGAGAGTCGGGAACACAGTGTAACTCTGTCCAAATCTGGAAAGAAAGATCAAAATAAGAATGTAGTCTAAGTCTATAATAAGTCGATACAGTTTTGTTAATGCATGTTTGAAATACAAATGTTCATTATATCTCAGATCAATACCATCCAGAATATTTATATATTGATGTATGAGTATTTCTGTAGGTTTGTCACACACACATATTTGCTACAATAAAAATGCTAAAACTCTGGATGCAGCCTCCAAACATTGGACTCTTAGCTTTAGTATTCTCCATTAGAGCAGGTTTAAAATATTCCAGAAGGTCCAGAAGGTTTTAGTCACCTGCTGAGGCAGCTCTGTCACAGTGACAGCCATGTCCCCTAGCTGTCCCTGACGCAGTGTCTCTATGTCAAAGACCAGCTCCCTGGCCGCCTTCACCTCTGCCCACAGGAGGTCCATGTCTGTGCTGCTGCCCACTATACCCTGCAACACACACATCCGGGCATTACAACACAGCATATCAGGATATTATTATCAGACAGACAGTACAGACATACAGTTCATAGACACACACACAAACCGTTTACCAGGGAAGCTGAGAAGATGTGGTAGCGTCCTCTGACCACCTCAGCAAGTCTCTTCACTATATGCTGTTTAAACACAGTAAAAAATCCTGAAGCAATCCTTAAACAAGTCCTTCTCAATTTAGGACAAAAGGTCATAAACGTACAATTGTAACAGGGCTACTGCTGCAGTAGGATACAGCGTGGATTGACAACACCCTTCCCAACATGCATTGCTCGATGTACTCTATGAGCACATCTGAGCTCTGGTTGGGGCTAGAGATAGTGTGAAGAGAGGGAGGTAGAGGGAGTGGGAGGAGGATGAGGAGAAAAGAACATATGTCAGTTGTTACTATCAGGAGATGGGAACATTACAGCAAAGCATCTTGTTGGTTCAAATTTAGGGCCTGTCACCTGGAGCCAACGATGAGGACCAGGTAGTCGAGTTGAGCGCAGCCAAAACCGAGGCCTTTCTTCAAAGCCTGGAGGAGGTTACAGCCCCCCCTGGCCCTTAGCTCCTCAACCCACTTCCGGGCCTGCTGTAGTCTAGGAGTGAAGGCAGTTCAGCTTCATCACTACACTTGAAATTATCATTTTGACAGATTATGTTCATTTAACATGTTAATCAACAAAGGGGTTTCAAGTAGGTGTATCCTTCCCTTACAAAAAAGAAGTATACTTTTGTAAGTATACTTAGTAGAAAAAGTATACTATTATTATGGTACTTAAAGTATACTAGCAGTGTACTAGCAGTGTACTTATTTCTATACTATTTTTGTACTAAATAAACTGAATTGGCCCACTTTTTAGGTCATTTAATACACTTTAAAGTACACTTATAGTTATTTTGAGGTTTACTTTTGAATACTGTAAAGTAGCCTGTGTAGTGCACTTTCAGTTCATAAAGTATACTTCCTAAAGTACTTCAAAAGTATACTTTGGAATACTCTAATGTAACCTGTGTAGTGCACTTTCAGTTCATGAAGTATACTTCCTAAAGTACTTAAAAGTATACCTTGGAATACTCGGCAAACTATTTACCGGCTTGCATCATGGGAATTGACCAGCCAATGAGCCACGCTATCTTCCTTTTTTCACGTTGTCATTTAGTTCTTCAGTCAATTTGACAGTATAATCTTTAAATGCATAATGCAAGCCTTCTGTCTGCTTCTTTTCTCGAGTTGCTTTTTCATTTTTTCCATTAATACTCCAATAATTGTGGTATCATTACTCCATAATTTTTTGGGTGCTGATTTGAGCTTCATCTAAAATAAACATAGTCAGTTTTCAATTGGTAAAACCGGTACCGGGGCGCGGCAGAAATCTGGGGGGGGCGCGGAAGAAATCTGGGGGGGCACAGCCCGCCCACCCCAGCCCCCCCCCCAGATCCGGCCCGATAACAACACTCAACCCCTCTGACATCCACAAGGGGAGAATGCTGAAGTGGAAGTGGTAAACTCAGCGGTTTATAATGCTGCTTATGAATAATGGGTGCTTTCATTTGAAGGACACGTGTCAGCAGTAACATCCTGACGATGATCTCAGGAGTTTGAGCGTTTAGTGTACAGTGCTCTGAATCAGGCCTGCCATAACTCATAACATAACTGATCAGTTAGGTTAGTTCATGAGTAAAAGTAGGATTTGTGTTGAACCGTCAACTGTGTCCGCATTTGCACCATTACCTCAAAGCAATATTATTATGCTAAAACATCCAGTTACTAGCTATCTCATTGTGACTTTTAACCCCAATCTGACCTCCTGAAAGTGACCTTTTTTTCTCACCTGAAGGGATTGACATCTACGGGGCTGTCCCAAAGACTGTTGCTCTCAGTGCCACAGGACAGCAGGTACAGCTGCCTCTTACAAATGAGCTGCTCCTCAATCAGGGACTGGCCAGGACAAACACACACGTATACACACACACACACACATAAATATTGTTCAAGTGTGTTGATTAAGTGTTTTTCTGTGGAAAAGCATCTAACTCAAGCGCAGTTGTTGAATATATTGACTATGAAGACAACAGGACACGCGCACACAGTCACCTACCAGAAGGTTCACCTGTAGATCAGCTAGTCTCTCCTCTGTGCAGTTGGCATCAGAAACATCAACAATGACACCGACTCTAGACCCTTTTACCAGCCCAAACACCTGCCACACATAATACATTACAGCTGAAGAACCAGTGTAACCTATAGTTGTTTTTTTCATTTTTTTCTTCTTCATTGTGCTTTTCAAATAAAAGAAAGTAAACATTAGATAAGACACCTGACATGTCCTGTACCTTCATGCTTCCTTGGTTGAGCAACCTCATCTTACCATGGTACAACTCAATGGCCCTGTAGAAAGTGCACATATACATGAAAAGGCACAAGACACTACAGTATTTTTCCGACAAGTTGTGTGCATGTAGTACTCACTGGTAGAGCTCAGATTCAAATTCTCTGACCGCATTGTCACTGATTTCTAGCTGACTAGTAAGGCTTCCATCACTTCTGGCTCTGCAACAAACACACAGCATATTGTATGGAGACTCAAGATTGTGCAGATATACTCGATGGCACAAAGAGCCCCACACACACACTTACAGGGTCTTGATGGTCCCTTGATAGCGGAGCTGTGAAAGGGAAAGCCCAATGCTCTGAAGACTGTAGGTCTGGAGCCAATCAGAAGAGCTCTTCCACTTGCCCGAGTGACCTTGTGACCTATGTAGTCTCTAGTTTACAGGCAGCAAACATTACAGTTCAGTCAGAGTATTATACTGCTGCAGGTTAGGTTCTACATTTGTTAAATGGAACTCTGTAAACTGTAAACAAGTGTGCAACAGTACAACAATACCAAGCCTAGATTTATCCTCTAACTCGAATCATCTGGCATCTAGTTGTGCATCAAATAAGACACACCACACATCAATTGACTCTTGTAAGAAACATGTACAAGAATTCTTCCGAACGTTGTAACATTGTCTAGATATGATAGTTATTGAGGTTTTGAGGTACTACATCCCGCCCCATCTCACCAGAAGGTCTTGTGTGTGATTCACACTGGTGCTAACCAGTTGACCATCAGCATAAAAAGGAGAAGACGTAGGGGGGTCTTCAGCCCAGGGAGGTCTCTGACAGAACGAGGAACTGGCTGCTTCCATTATACTCCCAGAAACTGGACAGGTCACAGAGATATATCTCACAACAGCTTCATTAAAACGGTTTATATAAGAAGTAACAGTTTGTCCAGGCATCGTCCTCTATGTATGGATGTTTGTGATAAAGAGTGAGTGTAATTTACCCTTTTTAAGTTACTTTGTAGGAGAAAGTTTTGGGTCAGAATCCTTCAAGTGGTCCAGTTTAACAGATTTAAGTAGAGCTAAACATATAAGGATTTTAATGAAACCCAATAGGCTACAATAGTGTAGTGAGCGCATGGCTTATTAAGAGCAGTCTAGGCCTGCACCATTTTAACCACGTTAAGACAGGCAAAAAGGGTAAAATTGATCTTGTCTTTCTCTTTCGGTGGTCTGTCTAAGGACTATTGTGACTATTGCAGTGGAAGGAGTCAAAATATGTAAAAAAAATCACATTATAAAAAAAGAATGTCAATATAAGGCTACTGAAATGTTGTCTGCAAGTCTGAACATGAATATGTGATAGGCCTATTGATGTATCAATAAGCTCGACCTGCACATCGGCTACATATATCCATTATCCAGTTTCAGAGCTCGAGCTGGTCACAAGGTGAAGAATCTCAGAAATTAGAAAATAACCTACCGTTTCCTACAAACCTGCCAATTTTTCGTGTTCTCATATGATTTTAATAAAACTATGTCGACAAAACGCTTAGAAGAGAACAAAAATCCCAGGCCCCCTCTCCAATGTTTCACATCTCCAGGGAAACGAACGATGAGACAAGGCAGCCGCATGGGGGCGCATTGTTTAGATCTGTAAAGTCTAAAGTCTTATTCCACACTAGCCCGGGTACATTTAGAAAAAAACACATACAGTCTGCGTTTGCACCTCCCGTCAACAATACGGCGTATTCGGACACTGAAAACAGAGCTTTTCAAATACGCTCCCCTAGCCGGAGACATTTGAAAACGCCGGGTTCGCAGTGGGGACGGGGTCCACGGAGCTTTTCAGATACGATGACGTTCAGTTGTCATGGCACTGGGGGTAGCTTGCGTTCGAGAGGCTATAACGTCAAGATAAACATGGAAGGTCAAAGGAATGTGCTATCTCTATAATTTATTTATCAGTTTAGTTAGTGTACTTCTTCAGGTAGCCTACAAGTATTACTTAATTGATACGCGTTACTCGCAGAAGGCGAGTGCTCCTACTCGGTGTGCCTGAACGATAGGGGGACAAGGCAAAGCAGACGGTTTAAACCAGGCGTGTCAAACTCCTTCTAGTTAAGGGGCTACATACTGCCCACTTTGATCTCAAGTGGGCCGGACCAGTAAAATCATAGCATAACTAGAGAGCATACAATTTCTGGGGAAATTGTGAGGGTGTGCCTGCCTGCTTGTCCGTCCCTTTAAGTTTTTCCCTTGTAGTGATATTTTCAAGCATTTAGCCTACTCACAGTCTATTGCATAATAATTCATTAAGAACACCCTTGGAAAGAAGCTACTGTTATCACTGGAAATATTTCAGATGGAATCGCGATTCAAACAGTCCAATAAAAATAACACATACATAACGACAATATTTCTTGATGTTTAAATCATTGGTGAAGGTTTTAGATGATAAACCCTATTTTAAAGTCTTTCTACAGTAGCCTAAACTAGAAACATAAAGACCAAAAACTCGGCACACTGTTTATCTGCCTGGGCTCTCTGCTGATTCCCTTGCTTTGTGACGCGTTTGACGTCTTTAAACTGAGCTTATAGGAGCAACATTGAAGTCCCCTCCTATTAAAAGTAATGCGTTTGGAAACTAACTCAGCCAATGAAGAATACATTTTCCAATTGAGTCAAATAATTGGTCATTCTGAAGTTTTGAGTTGTACCCATTCAGATCAAAACAGCATCACATTTTAGTCTTTCTAAACCTGATTGTTATGCAAATTTGAGTACAACCCAAATCTCTTTTCATGTCCTTGCTAAAGATCAAGCTATTTTATACCATGCCCATATTGACAATGCAATAAAATAAACTTATTGTGAACTAAGGTAAGGAAGCAAATGACTGTTGGCTATATCTGCAAAAACACCCAAAAAGGTTTTTCACTGTACACCATTAAAGACAATAAATGAAAACGATGGAGTTGATTTCATCCTTTAGCAATAATTTATTTAGGTAAATTTGCTAAATAACAGAACAGGAGAAAATATTGTTTATAAAGTTTAACTTAACAAAGCGAGAAACAGAAATAACTCAATAAATACATAATCAACAATATAGTCTGTGATAATTTGCAGACTACAGCAAGAAAACATTAATTGTGAGTATAATAGTCTTCAGACATTTCTGGATGGAAAACTAAAATAATACAAAATAGACAAAGTCCCATTTTAAAATAGGAAAATACTTTGATGTGACTTTATTGAATACTTAATTTGTTAACACCTTATTTGCCCCACTAAAGAGTCAATGTATACCGTGAAATCATAGCTAAATCTCAGTGTTTTAATATAAATCTGAAAACACAAATGTTGTGTGTGTTTGTTGTAGGGACATGTGAGATGGCAAATAAAGAAAATAAATGTCCAGAAATTATGAATTTATTCATCAGCATGAGTTAGTCAGTTGCCCTAACACAAAATTATATACATTATTTGATCCACATCATTGACTATGAATGAATGTGCTTAAACAGTAGGATCACGTAAAACTCTTATTGTTGAACGACTGTGTCGTTCTCAACCAATAAACTTATCAAGACAAATGGTCAAATGTTCCTCCTTTCCAATGAATCTGAAAAGGTTTAGCTGTAAAATGTGTTAAGTGGATGAATTAGCTAGTCATAGACAGGCTGTGGGACCAGAGAGCCAGCCCCATCTGGACAGAACAGTCCTCCTCGGACTGTCCAAGCTGATCAGGGCCCTGCTAATTCAAGCCACGCTACCAATGTACCCAGGGGAGCCCGGCTAAATCAAGTCAAGCACTCTCATCTGTGCAGGCTCCAAGCTGACTTTATAACATGTCACCTGAACCCAGACATACATAAGTACAAACTCACATGCACTCCAACAGTATCAAGATATGTCTTGATAAAGACGTTTTTTACATCAAGAATATAAAGGTGTACCAATCGTAAAAACAGGAGAGAGAGAGAGAGGTAGGGAGAGAGAGAGGTAGGGAGAGAGAGAGAGAGAGAGAGAGAGAGAGAGAGAGAGAGAGAGAAAACAATGCAAAGAGGGAGGGAAAACCTAGTCAGTGTGTGTGCTCAGAAAGATCTATTGTCAAACTATGAAATACACAGAGGTACCAATAAATAATGTATTGTTCAACAGTGTGCAATTGATCATTGTAGATCGAATATATTTTACTGTAGAAGAGTATGTCTGGGTTCTCTACCTATATGTAGACAGTGTTCCTGTTTGCTATATATAAATAGAATTGTTAGAATGACATCACCAGGAGAGAACAATGTGTGCACCCTCTGCAGATGGCAGAGAAACACATCCACCAATCTGTGTGTAGGACAGTACAAGGTCTAGCTAGCCAACCACCGCTGTTGAAAGACAGATGCATTACAAGCTACAATAAATAAATACTTTGTCAGAACTAACTACTATCCATATTAACTGGCCAATTAGGTTAATGCATATAAGCAAGAACCCGTCTGTGTCTTTGTATGCAAAGAGACAGGTGGGAGATCCACAACAAATGTTGATATGATCATTTATTTTTAAGGGTTGGATAGAAGTGGGTAGCACCTGTTGTTTTTTGAAGAGTAGAAAGTTTCACGGCTGAACTTTGTTATCAAACTGTCAAGCTATCATTCTACTGAAAACAACAGGTGCAGACTTAAGGCCTAATTATGCTTCTGCGTTTTTCGAAAAACGCAGAGGAGGGAACGCCCTCGTCTCCGTGGAACGCCCTCTGCGTGCTCTCCGTCAGCCCTCGGAGAGCTTTTGACGGATTGACGTGCACCTCCTGAATTTTCTAACTATCCGTCGAAATTACGCAGAGCGACGGAGAGCGACGGAGACCCCCTTGGCTGTGATTGGTCCGTATTAAGAAGTCAGGGGCGGTGTTGCCGCTATGGGTTGCCGTGACCAACAAGACCAGGGGTGGGGAACGTCCGACCTGCGGGCCATATGCAGCCCGAAAAATAATTTGGTCCAGCCCGCCATGACATTGCAGTGCAGGCACCATATTATTAGGTGCATTATTCGTTGGCAGCAGCACTATTTTAATATGTGGAAGAGGACCGTGGAGGCGCTCAGCGTCGCGTTCTTGCAAATCAAGCCCCAATCATACGTTGTTGGTTTGGGCTAAACCCGGAATGTTTACAACGTCTGTCTCCGCGCCTGATTAACACTCGGATCGATAAGCAGTCTCTAAAATGGTAGCAGTATAAAAACATATACGATCCCTTTCCGTAATCATAATAACCCCCCAGAAATGTTGACTGCACACCCAGTCAAAGCAGGCTGCCCTTCCAGCTAGCATCACAAACATCACCAAAGAGAAGCAGTTTTTACAATTCATATCAGCTAAACAGTAGCCTACATGTAAATCGGCATTTGAATTCAAATGTGACGAGAAATGGGCAGTGTAGTCGCTGAAACAGTGCTTATTTTATTGATGAAACGGTTCATTTCAAAATTCGCTCCGAGTTTTCGATAACCTACAGCCAGCATCGCAGTGCAGCGCCACCTACTCTTCTGGCGGTGAATTGTTTTCAGCACCCACAGCCTACGGAGAACTATAAACGAAGTCTATCCGTGTGTATCCGTGCGTATCCGTGAGCCCGCCCACCCGAAAACGGAGACGCAGAAGCATATTGAGGCCTTTAGCTCTGGCTGTCACCAACACCAAAACATCTGGCCCCACATGCCCTCTCATCTGGATCCAAAAGCCCCAACTACTCCCACTGGCTCGTCCCAGGTCCAACACAGACCTGGGCATGATGGTGGTTGGTCAAACGTTACTGGGCACTTGTGTAAGTTGGCCTGGTGTGCCAGATGAATGAATGTGTACCTTTTGGGACTATTCCTTAGGTTTCCTGATACTAGGCAGGTTCTAGTAGAAGAAACTTTCCTGCTTGTTTTACTGTAAGTAGGAACTTTGTCTATTCTACATTGTGAAACTTCATGTACATTGTGGTTTAATATGTAGCTGATGCACTTTCTTCCATAATATTACAATACAATAGAGCAGCAATACCACTATTGTACAAAAAGGTTAGGGTACTGTTGAAAAGTTCATATATTTCTTTATTGTAACTAAAAATGTCAAGCAATTTTGGGAAAATCCAATGTTGGTTCAGGTGAACACCATGACAGTCATTTCAAATACAGTACATTGTAAACACGGAAAGCAAGGTGTCTTGTAGGTTTCACACACTAAACTGAAGGAGGGTGAGTGCAAACTTGTAAATGTGTCATGAATACTGTTCATATCTTTTGGCAGCAAATGAAAAATGATATAAATAAACAAATATAAATAGTTAAAAGATGGAAGGTTTTACTTTTGTACACAAGCAACTCTGGGGCCAACTCCCCCCCCCCAAAATAAAATAATAATAATATACAAGCTGTTTGACCACAGATAGCCCTTTTTTAGGCAACCTGTTTGGCTGCCCTCTTAGTAAGTTTGTTAGCGTGAATGCTTGTATGGAAAAAGTGCAGATAAGTCAAAAGTGGATGAAATACAAAGCAGGGAAGGCTATTGTGAAAACATGTCCCTATATGTTGATTTGAAAAAAAAGAGAGGGAAAAAAACACATTTGAACAATATTGAGGTACTGTATAAGAATTCAATTTAAAAGATCCTGTAAAGCAAATTCCATGATTTGCTTCTCAGTACATTATATACGTGTGAAATTAGTTAATGAAAGCATGTGCAAAGCGCGAAAACGTTGTCGCACTGAAATGTGGAGTTAGACCGTTGAACAGTTTCTCTTCCGTTTTCAGCTCAGGTTTTGTATAGGCGGAGCCAAAACCCGACTGATCTATGTCACAGCGACCTATCTACGTCAGATCACAGATGGTTGCATTCTGTTACTCAGCTGGTAAGCTGCAAAAACAAAGTAATTAATACATAAAACACTCAGAGACTGCAGGTAGGTCTGTTCTGATATCTGCAATTGATTTAGCAAGAGTTGCTGTTGTTGCTAAATTCAATAAATTCGAGGGGGCGGAATCAAGCAGAGAAGACTGCTGATTTTCTCACAATTTCAAAGCCTAATTTAACATACTTGTCTGTGTTTTTTTTTCATCCGAATTTGGATGGGTAGTTAACAACACATTCTTCTGTGGTGTGATGAACTTCAAACTCTTTTTCAATTCCACTTTACAGGATCTTTAAGTATAATAAAGGAGATGTTCATACCTGTGAATGTCCTACCCGTCTTTTTCCGATTTCTAATTTTTTCACTTATCGACAGTTTTATATCATATGTTTTTATGCCTTAGTGACCTACGCAGCTGGGAATGGCTGTATTACATCTCTATGCGTAGCAAACAGAGTGATCGTGTCAAACACACACCCCTTTTTTCAGATTTTATTCAGTGATAAATCATTTGCAGTGATCAAGGGCTTTCTGCGTTAAAGTCTGACAACAATAGGTTGAATAAGAACAAATTAAATAAAAGAATGAGGTAAGAAGTTCTCTTTTCTCTATGGTTGGGGTGCTTCTTCTGCTATTGGTTAAACTGTTCAATACCCAGCCTTTCCTACAATAGAATAGTCTCCCTTTGAATCTACACAGAAACAAACTTGTCATGGCACAATCACAAACCAAGGCAGAAACCGCAAGCGGTCTGCAGATTTTTACTGAGCATCACACAGACTGAGAGTAAGAAAAGCTTAGTAACAACTAAAGAAGGACAACAAATACTTCTCACGTGTTTGGATTGAGATTTCACTTCCATCTGGTTTAATGCTCCCCTCAATTAGTCTGTATGTATGTGTGTGTGTGTTCATGCGTATGTGTTGCTAATTGGATCAATTCTGTGTGAGTGTGTGTGTTTCAGTAAGCGTAAGTATGAATGCATGTATTAATTTGCAAGTATGAGAGTGTGTGTGTTCAAGAGCAGCAGAGAGGCACAGCCCCACAAACGGACCTGACCTGCGGTCCTCGTGCTTCTGCAATTTTACAAACAAAACAAAAACTGGACTTCTGCTTCATTCAAGTTTTACAAAGCTAGATTACTCTCAGTCCTCTTCTCCCGTCCTGAGGGAGCAGTGCAAAGGTGCTGCCCTGCTCGACTAATCTGTGCAGTCAGCTCCAGAGGGGAGCCTTGCTCTGGGGAGGGGCCTGAGGAGTTGTCTCTCTTCCTCCTTTCCACCTTAAATCACCTGCTCCTTGGAATCAGGGCTGTGGATCGAGACATAGGGGGAACACCTGCGATCACTATCCCAGCCCAAGACAGATGGATTGCCACCACTTGCCAGCACCCTACAACTTAGCCAAGACATCCTACAAGGTGTGGGGTGGGGGTTGGAAAGGTCACACAATGAGGTCCAATCCAGACCCATTTTTCTTCTTACTTCAGTGGATAGTGTATGGTGGAGGATGTACACACAAAAGGAGGATAAAAAACAACACAAGCTAAAGAAGCCAAGGATAGCAACATACGTGTTTGTGGTGGCATCAGTTCTTTTTTGTAGTGGGGGGAAGGAAGGAGAAGGCAGATAAATGGGTAGGAGATGTTTCAGGTAGGGTAATCAGAGTGAGCAAAATGCACATGATGATGTCACAGTACCGGTCACCTGGAAACGGTTGGGGAGTAGCTTTCATCTCGCTCCCTCTTTCTCAGCCTCCCTCACTTTCTCCATCACCATGCCAAACCCCCACAGTGCAACACCATCAGGTAAGAAGAAGGTTTCAGTTAAACAAAGACGCTGGGTTGGATAGACTCTGTGGCCCTCAGTCCCCCTTCTCTTCTGCTCCTCCATGTTATCCCTCCTTCTTTATCACGCCTACTTCTCCACTCAGTGTCTTTACTTTTCGTGGGTTCCTTTTAAAAAGTGTCTTAGTCCGTCTTAACTCTCCCCCTCTCCTTCCCACCCTTGCAGGCCAACAGTCCACCAATCCACCCTTGAGTCCATCCATCTCTCCATTCAACTGTCAGAAAGACAAACATGCTATCTGGTCTCTTGCTGCCAGTCTTCATGTTTAGTTATTCAGTCCTGGTGAGTGTGTGTGTTTGTTTTTTTCTTCTTCCTGTATTCCTGTACGTTTTCCCAAGCCTCCGAGGTGTGTCTCTTCACCCATGATAACAGAGCAGGCCTACTCAGCCTGGTAGACACACCTTACCGGCAAACAGGAGTCCCACTATTGTGAAGAAGATGGAGAGGACGAAGAGCACGTAGGAGGAGCCCACAACAGTGTTGTTGGGCAGTTTGTAGGGCTGGCCCCCTACCTCATTGATGTAGAAGCCTATGGGAAAGATAAGCGCCGCCATGCAGAACAGGATCACTGTGATACAGAGAGAGAGATAGAGCCAGAGGGGGGAGTGAGAGTAAGGGAGGGGGGGGGGTGAGAGAGAGGGAGAGAATGAGAGAGAGACAGAGAGAGAAGGGGGGAGGAGACCATTATCATTTCATGTCCCAAAACATTTGGTAACAAAAAAAACATACTTACTTTAGGCACTGAGACACAAGTCAAGGACAAGAAAAGAGCAAACCGAGTGAAATGGAGGGATGGAGAGAAAGGTTTACTATGATCCAATCAAGCAGGACAGACAGGAAGATAAACTGTAGAAGAGAGAGAGAATGCGAGGCAGATGAACAGCAATAAGTGAGTTGGCCCTGTAACAGAAAGAGCCATCTAAAGGTAATGAGAGGTGCCCCGTTGAGAAAGCAAAACACTGTGACATGCATTCGATCCTCTCTCTGCCTCTCTATCGCTCACACACACAGTGTAGAGCAGGGCATCAAGACAGGGGCTTTTCTGTAGAGGTCTCAAGTTTGAGTTAATTTTCTCATTTTAATTTTTAATCTGTGAGGGAAAAAACTGCCTTATTGAGAGAGAAAACTATATTAAATGGCTGTCTCTAATCCCCAACAGTGAGCTACACATCACGCCCACCAACCAAAACCCACAAATGATAGTTTTTCACTCAAAAAGGACTGAATTAGCGCAAAAATATAATTTTCTGTCTCTGTCCATCTGAACAGGTGGGGTGTCTCCACTGCCAGCTAGCTAACCAACGTTGTCTGGCTAATCCGCAGGGTTGGGTAGACACAGAGCTAATATTTACGTCTGTCCTCTTCCCGGACTTCCCGGGAAGTCAACAGCCGACTTGGCGGTCATGACAGTGGCACATAATATAGGTCTACGAGTACACCCAGAGGTGTACCTCTGAGTGTCAGCTTGCTTGCCTTAGCTGAATTTGTATCTTACTAGGCCTCCACAGTGCATTCTCCCTGCCTTTCCTGACACTCAACTTAAACTGTTAAACTGTTAAAACACTCAACTTAACTGATAAAACATCAAGATGCCCAAAATATATCTTTACAAAAACAACAACAAAATGATGACCGTTGACTCCATGACTAACATGTTGGTAAGTCACCTTGCTTCATCTCTGTAAGGGGGTCTGCTCCCATTGATAATCAACCAATCAGAATACACGTGTGAAAGCGTTGATCTGCACAGAGTAGGAAGTGCGCTTTCTTTACTGAATTTCTGTCTGAAAGGAGGCGGGATGAGTGTGCAAAGATAGTGAGAGGCAGAGATGGGACCTGACTTCTGAATCAATGAGCCTCGGGCACCAGCGAGATCAGGACACAATCACATGCACCATTAGTAGCTTCTATCTGACTCAGCTACACCAACTCTGTGTTAGCCGAAGGTCTAGTTTTAAATGAAGAGAGAGAGAGAGGGGGGCAGAGGGAGAGCAGGAAACTGGCCCAGTGATGAACTACAAGAATTACCAGCAAGAATGAACAACAATGGACTACAAGAATAAATGGCATAGTCATGTAAATCTGGAAAGTGTTGTTTTGCAGTCACAAGCTTCTCTTTCACCATTAACTGCTCAACAAACTGTCACTTACTGCCGGTGAAGGCGATCCAGCGGGCGTACTTGGTGGCCTCCCGGCGCCAGTGGGATGCCACCAGCAGGCCGCAGGTGACGGTGAGGGAAATTATGCCCATGATGATGAAGAAGAGCGTGGTGACCCACTCTGGCGGCAGCCGCGGGGGGATGCATGTACGGTCACGCCCATGGATGGTCTGGCATTGTCGGACCAGGCCCACCGTCAGCGCACCTGGAGAGAGGGGAGGAGAGGGAGAAAGAAAGTACGATAAGACAAGTCATTAGTGTTGGGTATCACATGTTCCACACATGCTTGTACTCATTACTACAATGCCAAATGCCAGAACCTGTCCTGATCGTTTTTGTCATATACCTGGCTGGAACACACACAAACACACACTTCTGTCTGACACACAGAAAGCACACCTTGTCTAAATATGACTTACTAGTAGGTAAGAAGACCCCCCCCCCAAAAAAAAATATATACAGCTCTCAAAGTTCCAATAACTTATGAAACAACATGAGCCCATATAAGTCAAAGCCAGCTGAAGAGCTTTGCTAATGAGCAGAGCCAGTGTTCTCTGTCTTAGTCTGATCTTTCTATTGATGATCCCCAAAACATCCCAGAGCACCAGGCCACCACAGAGAGATGTCTTATCACAGTGCTCAGGGTGGGACAGACAACTTGATCCTACACACTGAATTGCAGTCTTAGACACCCACGCACAAGTTCAGCCTGAGGGGGGAAGGGGGGGAGAGAGCAGGGAAAGAGCAGGGGATTTTGACTAGTTAAGAGAGAGAGATAGTGAAGTGGCAAAGAGACTCGTCGCTGACAAAGCCTTGAGAGTCTGGCCCTCAAACACTGTGCCTCCACTGACACCAAAGAGATCTAAGGGTGACTCAGAGCCTGCAAGCAGCTCCACTCTGCAGCCCACTGGGCCCAATTATGTCAGAGGTTGAGACTTTCTCACACCCAGCGCTAACGCCTTCCTGTCAATAATCAAATCAATTCCAATGCACCAGTTCATTAAGAAACTACGCCTGTGTGAAATTGAGATGCCAACGTGACAGCAGTGCGTTTACATGATGGTATTAATTTGAATCTAGCTGAATTCGGATAATGCAATTTTTTGGGGCAACTGGATTATCCGAATATACATGGCAGTGAATAAATGGAATTATTGGCCGAAAGCATGTCATATCCCAGTCCGATACGTGGTGCTGTTTTCATTACAACTAGTGGTGATACAGCCATTTCCGCTTGACCTCTTCACCACTACCAACAACAACCATAGATATATATATAAAGGCCTTTACATATACTGTATATCTATGACAACTACATCAACATTTCGAGAATGATGGCAAGGTGACGCTACGTCCCTCTAAATTTCGTGCATGATGACAATAGGAGTACTGTGCGAATGCAAACAGGCATTTGCCCCCAAAAATTGCATTATCTGAATTAAGCTAGATTCGAATTAATACCATCATGTAAACGCACTGAGTGAGTGTGTCTCTCTACTCGTCTCCCTCTCTATTCCTGCTCATGCCATTCTCAGCCTCACTGTCACATGCACCTATCCAGCTCTCTCTCGTCCCATCTCATCCGCTGAAAGATCTTTATCCTCTATCAGTTTTGAGGAGGCTCTCCTCAGATGGTGGAGTCCGTAAGAATGTATTTATGTGAGTCAAGAGTCAGGAGTGCTGGCAGGAAGACACCACCAATCAGGGTAGGAAGATGCTTGAGTCAGTCCACTGAGCTTTGGAATGGGAGGCCTTTCAAAAAGTGAGTCCTCTTCATGGATTACCACTTCACATGTTCTGCTGGAGAACTGGCCTGGGGTGACGGGAGCTTGACTCAGTCACAAAACTCTGCCAGGGGGAGGAGTGGGGGGGGTGCAAAACACACATTCTAGCACCTGCAATTAAGGCTTCATGGGTTGAGACTGGGCTGAGACTGACAGGCTGTAAATGTAAACATCTTTGTCGTCAGAGGACCTTGTGTCTGGGGTTTAAGATGGACCTCTCCTAGGATATGAGACCTGGCTGGTATGGGGATCCCCAACTGTAGGGTGGATCTTCTCCATGGTCAAACAGTCGAGCAACACTGTCCAGAGGATATCCTGCCTCCTTTAGAATCACTTCACAAAACACATTCTCTGCAATAACAACCAATCAGGGGCTCAACCCTTCCCAAACAACACACACACTAACGGCTGCTGCATGACAGGCACACCTAGAACCACAAAATGGCTTGCCTCAAATTATAGAATGCCACCAATACTTCACAATGTTGTGCTGAGTACTGCTTGGGACATGTCTTGTGCTGTTACGTCTTGCCCGGGTTTCTTTTAAAACATTTCTGCCGTTCTCCTTGAATGACTTTCCAACGGAAAATCTCTCCTGTTCAGTCCTCAAAAAACAAACAAAAGAGATGACAGCTCACACGAGAGCACTAGATCCAGCTAAATAGCGCATTAACAAAGTGAGCCATATATTTTTGTGCAACCTTGAACCCGTGTGAGGACAAGTGGGTGGAGAGTTGAGGTGTTGGGGCTGTGATGTCCGGGCTGGGTGCTGGGAGGAGAACATTAGCCAGGGTTTGATAGCAGCACTAATGGCAGTTTTATGACCATTTCCCCTAGATCTTCTACCTCCTGCTGCTTCACTAGCTCTCGGTGGAATTCCTGGATGAGGCAGATACACACTTGAAGATAAAAACCACAAATGCACACAGCCAAAACATGTTTTTTCTACTCCCAGAAGAAAAAAACCGCTCCCAAAAAATATGCATATAGACTCATGCTGCAGACAGTTCTGCACACAGGCAAGCCCAAACCGCCTGTTCACACACTCGCACTGTCTGTTTCAACCTATTTGGAAAACACACACAAACACACCGACTGACATGCTCAGTAAAATGACAGATGTGGATAAATAAACCTGCATCTCAAAATGACTATTGCAAGGACGCAATGTCTTGTTTCGTGTCCCCTTGACTGGTGAGGGTACTTGGAGGAACAAGTTGGGTTTGCTTCTGATGTTGCTAGGGCAATCACACTCATCCACACAGTCTGGGCATTCAACACAGAGCACCACAGCACCGGCTCTCAAACACTCCTTTCTCCTAAAAGAATGACCCTTTCCCTGCCTGGTATCCAATCCCCATTCATTGATCTATTCGTAGACTCATGTTCACTACTCCGCTCCCTCCAGATCCACAGAAGACTTGCCGGCACCCTCTGATGATTTCACCTGCTCTGGGTCTAAATGAGAGGATATTAAGGCAGTGCGCTTGTCCAGAGTCTACCAATGCTGTTGTTTAAGGGAAGGAAGTGATGCTTCAGGCCCAGCATTGGAGGGAAGCTGGAGGGATGAGTCAAGCCGCCCCCTGAACTGTGGTGGGTGGACAACAGTGTGGGCGGACGCAGCTGTAACAGCGGTGGCCGTTGTTGCTGCTGCAGGCTTAAATACAGTTGGCTGCATCAGAGGGACACACAAGCTGTGTAGTGCCCAAACACAAAGTACAGACACAGCCACTGTAATCACTGAAGACACTTCTCACACACAGACCAAACCTGTGAGCAGACTACGCCAGGCCAACCACACTCACTAACACACAACAAAAAACACAATCACCAACCTAAGCACAAAATAAATCACAAAAAGTTATGTTTCCCAAAACATCTCCTTTAAAAAATATATTTTTTAATTCTGTGTCATGAACAAACTAAAGGGTGGTATTAGAGGCCTGAGTAAAAAAAGAACGTAGACGCTTACATCCAGAGTTTCATCTGCCCAACAAGATAAAACTGCTTGGTAAGGTTTGGTCCATGAAACTGGTACTTTTCAATAACCTAGCCGTTCTCTCTCCCGTGCCCATTACTATGTACTAAAACAGGATGTGGCCGGGCAGAGTTGAAAAAACTGTTGGAGGACTGCAAAATGCTGCATTGTAGTAAAGAAGAGATAAAAATATTGTTTAACAAACTACAATGCCAATGTCCAGCACTCTTTAAGTCTTAAGTCTCTCAACAGTCCAGCAGGCAAGCTATGTGGAGATGGTTTATAAACCATGCAATTCTACAAGCCGTTTACTGCAGTAGCCTGCGTTGAAAAATCAAATTTTAGATGTAACTAGAGAGCATACAATTTCTGGGGAAATTGTGAGGGTGTGCCTGCCTGCTTGTCCGTCCCTTTAAGTTTTTCCCTTCTAGTGATATTTTCAAGCATTTAGCCTACTCACAGTCTATTGCATAATAATTCATTAAGAACACCCTTGGAAAGAAGCTACTGTTATCACTGGAAATATTTCAGATGGAATCGCGATTCAAACAGTAGCTCTATGTCTGCTAACTTATGACATGTCCCCAAAAACGTAAGTAAGCTTGACATTTATTTAGTGGAAAATCGCTCATGCATAAATAGCTCAATAGCGATCATTGTCAGTAATAACGCAAAATGCGATATAGCCCTTTGTGGAGAAGCTGCCCCGGTAAATTGTATACTACAGTGTTCGAGTCTTGGTTGCGATCGTTGGTTGAACGTTCCGTTGTACGGTTTAGGCTGAAATTAAATATTGCTTTCATGAACAGATTGACGGCTGTGTCAATGAAGTTCGGGTTAGTAGTCAGACAGTTTCACCTATTGAAATACTTTTGATTTAAGGGAGTGCCGAACATTTTCTGTCGCCGTTTGACTCCCTACTGTAAACAGCTGTGGATGTTTTTGTTAGCTACACAGTGTCTCGCGTAGGCTACAGCGTTGCAGTACTGGTTTGAAATCACAGGTAATGATTATTTCACCAACAAATCGTTTACTTGTAATCTAATGTCATAATAAATCGTACAACGAAAATGTATTTGTGAGTAATGTTTATTTTAACAATTGAAAACAGATGCAGCCTAGACCGCTGTAGTATGTGTTGCCCGGGCAACATAGGCTAATGTCATGATGCTAATGCTTCAGTGAAATAGTAGACTACCGTTTCCGAAAGTCGATGTAGTTCCTCAATAATATTAGCTTATATTGTACATTACACTTAACAATTGTGTTTCATATCAGAAAGTAACATTAGTAAATAGTTATCACCCTGGCCTCTTTGCTTGTGGCGTTTCTGCAACTGCCTCGCAGTATCGTTAAAGCTATAGTTAGCCTATAGCTATCTCCCAGAAGTTAACAAGCTGCTAAACTAATGTTAGGCTAGAGGTAGTCACGCGTGTTTCGTGACGTTAGTAGCGTCAGTGACTGTGGCTAGCAAGTTAGCCTGGTAAATAAAAAGACAAGCAACTCAATGGCTACCAACTTTTGACATGACGTTTTCTAAGTAATCCAAATATTGACGGATGCTAGGGGGGGGCACGATACGATCCTTGCTGTGCTGCAACAGTCTTCTATGCACGTCGTATATAATGCGTCGTTGCTAACATGTGCCGACGCTGTGACGTAGGCTATTATAACTGAGTAGTCTACCCTTTGCCGACAAAATCAACTTTATGCCACAAAAACGTTGTATGGTCCTAAACTGTGCAACGGAACGTACATAAAAGTAATAGCAACTCAATCGGGACCAAGACGAAACTTTGGACGTCGACGTTTTCTATGTAGTCCAAATATTGACCGAGGAGTAGGGGGGCAAAAATAATAATAAAGAAATATATATGTGAGATAACAAAGGTTGTGCTTCATGCCGAAGGCAAAGCACACCCAACTAGAGAGCATACAATTTCTGGGGAAATTGTGAGGGTGTGCCTGCATATTTTCAAGCATTTAGCCTACTCATAGTCTATTGCATAATAATTCATTAAGAACACCCTTGGAAAGAAGCTACTGTAACAACGTTATCACTGGAAATATTTCTGATGGAATCGCGATTCAAACAGTAGCTCTAGTCTGCTAACTTATGACATGCCCGCAAAAACGTAAATACGCTTGACATTTATTTAGTGGAAAATCGCTCATGCATAAAAAGCTCAATAGCGATCATTGTCAGTAACAACGCAAAATGCGATATAGCCCTTTGTGGAGAAGCTGCCCCGGTAAATTGTATACTACAGTGTTCGTCTTGGTGGCGATCGTTGGTTGAACGTTCCGTTGTAGCTACGGTTTAGGCTGAAATTAAATATTGCTTTCATGAACAGATTGACAGTTTAGGCTGTGTCAATGAAGTTCGGGTTAGTAGTCAGACAGTTTCACCTATTGAAATACTTTTGATTTAAGGGAGTGCCGAACATTTTCTGTCGCCGTTTGACTCCCTACTGTAAACAGCTGTGGATGTTTTTGTTAGCTACACAGTGTCTCGCGTAGGCTACAGCGTTGCAGTACTGGTTTGAAATCACAGGTAATGATTATTTCACCAACAAATCGTTTACTTGTAATCTAATGTCATAATAAATCGTACAACGAAAATGTATTTGTGAGTAATGTTTATTTTAACGATTGAAAACAGATGCAGCCTAGACCGCTGTAGTATGTGTTGCCCGGGCAACATAGGCTAATGTCATGATGCTAATGCTTCAGTGAAATAGTAGACTACCGTTTCCGAAAGTCGATGTAGTTCCTCAATAATATTAGCTTATATTGTACATTACACTTAACAATTGTGTTTCATATCAGAAAGTAACATTAGTAAATAGTTATCACCCTGGCCTCTTTGCTTGTGGCGTTTCTGCAGCTGCCTTGCAGTATCGTTAAAGCTATAGTTAGCCTATAGCTATCTCCCAGAAGTTAACAAGCTGCTAAACTAATGTTAGGCTAGAGGTAGTCACGCGTGTTTCGTGACGTTAGTAGCGTCAGTGACTGTGGCTAGCAAGTTAGCCAGGTAAATAAAAAGACAAGCAACTCAATGGCTACCAACTTTTGACATGACGTTTTCTAAGTAATCAAAATATTGACGGATGCTAGGGGGGGAGGGCACGATACGATCCTTGCTGCTGTGCAACAGTCTTCTATGCACGTCGTATCTAATGCGTCGTTGCTAACATGTGCCGACGCTGTGACGTAGGCTATTATAACTGAGTAGTCTACCCTTTGCCGACAAAATCAACTTTATGCCACAAAAAC
This sequence comes from Mallotus villosus, assembly GCA_903064625.1. Taxonomy (NCBI): domain Eukaryota; kingdom Metazoa; phylum Chordata; class Actinopteri; order Osmeriformes; family Salangidae; genus Mallotus; species Mallotus villosus. Next base: position 127,704 of record CAEFZP010002706.1, on the reverse strand, counting down.
GTTGTATGCTCCTAAACTGTGCAATGGAACGTAAACAAAAGTAATGCCAACGCAATCGAGACCAAGACGAAACTTTGGACGTCGACGTTTTCTATGTAGTCCAAATATTGACCGAGGAGTAGGGGGGCAAAAATAATAATAATAATAATATATATATGTGAGATTACAAAGGATGTGCACGACGAAGTCCTGGCACACCCAATTACTTCATTTAAACAAAAACCATGTACACAACTGTTTTTCTCAGCACAGACGGTTTTGACAAATAATCCCTCCCTCTGTGAGGACAGAACACTTTCACAACAGTAGGCCTTGGCACTTCTTCGCAGTATAGCCATTTCGCCAAGAACAGAAATCACTCTTTCAAATGTCAGACACAACCATGGAGAGAGACAATCGGACCCCATGTAAACACAGATGAATAGAATGGAGGGAGAGCGAGCGCGTGTCTCTGTGTGGAAAAGAGTTGGCTCCTTGTACAGCAATAAAACAGGCACACAATTTCCACGTGTAGTGATGGCCTTGAGGGCTGCTCTCTTTATTCTGAAAATGTTTCGACTACCCCTTCACCAACAGGCACATTATTCTCTCCAGTACTCATACCAAAAAGTATGATGTCTGGATTGGACAGTGTATGGTTCTCTCAGTAAATAGCAGAATAGTGTGAATTCCCGATTAACTAGGCTACTTAAAATCCTTGTGTTATCTTCGGGTCATTGTGACCCTTCAGTCATTGTGACCCCCCAACGTGTTGAGGCAACTTTAACTCATACAAAAATAAAGTGAAGCATTTTCTTTTAACCGTTTAGCTGTCTAACACCCCACACAGCGCAAATTTTAAAAGAAAATGCTTTTTATTTGTTTTTGTATTGGGTAAAATTGTAGCAGCAGAATGATGGGTCATTGTGACCCGAATCAAATCAAATCAAAATGTATTTGTATAGCCCTTTTTACACGCAAGCATGTCACAGAGGGCTTCACATACGCCCATGAAAACTGCCCCTCAACCAACCTAAACCCTCAAGGAAGACAAGGAAAAACTCCCAGAAAAACTCAATGCAAGAGAAAAAATGGAAGAAACCTCGGGAGGAGCAATTCAGTGAGGGATCCCCTCCTCCAGAAACGGTTGGTGAAAGAGAGGAGCAGAACACAGGCTAAACATAGTAATACACAGGGAAGTGCCAATGGGTTTAGAAACACCAAACACCCGAAGGCAGCACAAGGGTTAAGGAAAGACCACACCTGTGACCTTAAGCTCCAATAGACCTGACAATCCCTCTCCCGTTTTTGTGTGTGTGTGTGTGTGTGTGAATCCCAATTTTGAGACACAGTTATTCTGGTAACAAAGAGATAGACAGGAAATCAGAGTAGGGATCCTGGCTGATTCACCGGTTCTCCTTGACACCGCAGAACAATTGCTTTGTGTTAGAAGCCCCGGCAGGAAATTAACTTAGCTGTTACTGCCTCGGGACATCACACAGAAGTTAGGACAACGTCAGGGCTCCAAAAATCCTTATTTTGGAGTCTTTATCTGGGAGGAAAAGGTCATTTCTCATACTGAGGGTTGGAGATGGGTAGAGGAGGTCCCTTAGCTGTGAATCCAGTTCAGATAAAAACAAATACACTCATAACAGGCATGGTTAGGATTGGAAGTTGTATGAGCTGAGCAGAGTTAGGGGTCAGTTTTAAGTAGTTATACTGGATGATGTTTTAGCTTTACCTACTGTACAATGCCCCAAGCATGAACTGTTTAAAGGGGTCATTGACTGGGTTTCTGGGGTATTTCACACTGTTCCTTAAAGGGGTCATTGATTGCAAACCCAGTGGGTAAAATGGACATAGTGAACCTCAAAGTCCATTGACACCTCTTTCCTATCTAAATCTCACAACTTGAAACTGCAGCTGTAAAACTATCGGTTTCGAAAAACCTGAATTTGTGACGTCACAAATATAGCATCACCTTTGTCACGCCCCAACATTTACATACAGACCAGCCCTCTGGTGTTGTGAATTGATTGATTGATTATTGAAGTCAAGATGAATGGGTCATTATCAACCTCAACAGAAGCCAAATAACAACCCATTCCTTTGAACCAGGTGTGCTGGAGCAGGGAACCCTCCAAAACATGCAGGGCATGGGTGAAATGGGGACCAGGATTGAGAACCACTGCCATAACCCTAAACAATATGGTTCAATTGTCATTCTAGCCTGATTATTTTACTGGTCATTGCATATTTTAGAAGTCCACAGAATGGTCACTTTCACTTGTCTGCTTGCAGAGAGCTATATAAAACGGTAGAGGGTTATAGGGCATACAACTATTGATTCTTCAGAAAATATGTCTGCAGAATCAACTGCAGAACTGTCACTGTAAAAGTACGTTAAATGAAACACAAATGCTTTAGGTCCTAAAGCACAACAGGTAAATCCAACAACAACCTAAGAGTACTGTTGAGTTTTTATAACTACTTTTTACAACTTCCATCTAAGATCTGACGTCTTCAAAGAAAGGAGAGTAGGACAAGGGGAGGAGAAATGTTGGTCAATTTCACATGTCCCACAAAAGACCCACCCCCATCAAAGAGAAGTTAGAAGAGGGAAGGTGTGAATGATTGGTATCTCAGAGTACAACTTCCTCCCTCACAAATAAAAACAAATAGTCTGACAGCGCAGCTATGCTTTCCTAACCTGACGTTGTCATACTCAAAATTCTAGTCAGAATATGAGTCTGATACCGCTCCGTTGGGCTGTGGGTATGGGGCGTGTCGGAAAAAAAATGCTAAATTGGATAGACCTACAACCAATCAGAGCAACGTAGTAGGCTATGTTGTCTGTTGAAAATTAATTCAACCCAAGCGCTCTTTGGTGATGTGGTTGATTACTGTTGATCATCTGTCCATCATCGTATAAAGCCCGCCCTGACAATTTGATTGGTCCGAACACATACTTTTTCCCCAACCGAGCGACTGGGGGGGAAGTTGGGTCTGGGGGGGCTCAGTCCGGAAAACACTATATTCCAAACAGGAGCTGATTGGACCAATCAAATTGTCAGTGCGGGCTTTATACGATGATGGACAGATGATCAACAGTAACATAATCAACCACGTCACAAAATAGCGCTTGAGTTGAATTCGTTTTCAACAAACATGGCTACCGCTGGAGAGCTGAGATGTTATGATTCTGCCATCGAGTCTGTTTTAGAAGACATGGACAGCACATTCATTTTGAAAGAGGAACAGAGAAACGCAATCAAGGCATTTGTCGATGGAAAATATGTTTTTGCCGTCCTTCCTACGGGGTTTGGTAAAAGTTTAATTTATCAGGTCCATCCAATTGAGCGAAGAGGCATTTGTTTTCCGGGTTCGTTTAAAACACGCCCCATACATAGTCACAGCCTACTGGAGAGTTTTCATACTCATATTCTGACCAGAATTATGAGGATGACAACGTCAGGCTAGCCCAGACCCAACTTCCTGACCAAATTGTTTTGTGGGCGGGGCTAAATTCGGCTGGCACCCAGGCTAATGCTTTCCACCTTGTAATGTAAAAACAAAACATGGTAAAAAACAAAATTTTCTAGAGTTAAAATGGGAACATTACGGTGTGTGGTACACATCTGTGCCCCCAGTACTTTAGCTGTGGTAAACTAATTGAAGATGTGTGTTTACACTTCACAAGTAATCCCAGAATGTAAACATGAGGGGTGGATCTAAGTGGTTGTTACAAATGTTAGGGATTTGATTAAGAATACCATGCAGTTTTAAATTAAAAATAGGTATTTCCAGTGGTTATGCTAATATTCAAAACAGATAACACCTAAAGACATTTAACACTATCAATTACCTGCAGATTCACCAGTGTTGATCCAATCGGGGTTAGCAATACTAGCGATTGCAAAGATATCCGCAGCCAGAAAGAGACATCCTGATATAATCGTTAACTTATCCATTTCTTTTGTTGGAGTCTTAGTGTTTAAAGGTTATATATATATCGCGAACGTGGTGCGGGAAAAACAGGTGAAATCCCGCGAGCTTCAGTGTTTAGATATCAGATTGTTATCAGTCTACCTCACCCCCATCAAAGGCGATTGTTGTAAAGATTCTGTCATGTTGTCGGTACGTTGCCGCAAAGACGCTTTCCCACCAAAAGAACAGACCCCCCCTCCCCCTCCGCTCATGTATATAGTTGAAAGACGTCATGCAAAAATCACTTCATCTCCGAACCTTGCTGTTTTACCCGAATCTTCCTCAGATAGAGCAAAAGGAGCTCGCGCAACGTAAGGGCCCAAGACTCCAGCCGCTTGTGTTCTCGCTCGGATCCGCTCAGTAGCAGCAGCATTTGGTCACTGCGGCTAGCAAGACAGCTAGCAGGCAATTTCTCACGTTCGGACTCGATGTTCCGAACAGCGGCCCAAGGGGGGCTTAATGCCCGAATGTGTCCCTTTAAAGCATTTCATGTGTGAAAGTCAAACAGCCGTGCAAACAAAAAACGGATCTATTCCCTTCACAATATCCTTGTAAATGAAGCTCTAATGTCACCCGTCAGGAAAACGAGAACCTCCTCTTGCTTATTCATGCCCCCCTCCTTCTCCGCTGAAATAGCATCTGTGGAGTCCACGGACCTCGCTCTCCATGCCAAATATGAAACCGCTGTATAAATGCACATATTACAGAACAATAACGATAGGATGTAGAAAGTCGAGCTGTCCCCCCATTCGCTTGCTAGCTTTGCCCTCCCTCCCCCCCATCTCAGTTAACGACATCAAGAAGACACCCCAACGCAGTGTTCAACAAATACAAGAGCCCTCCTTGCAGCCCTCACACATTAGCGTTCATGAGGCATCTGCTCTCGTATCGCGAGATATATTCGCAAGGGTTGCAGACTACTGTGGCACTTCGGGCATTGCGGGCATCGATTCATTACTATTCCAAGAATACATATTTGAATGATGAAAAACATAACTGTGAAGGCATACTTCTTATTTCCAAAATGAATAGCACATCGTTTACATTGCTTTAAGGTAAAGTGGTTCTCATTATTCCACCTGAAGACAGACCATTCAGCCTTTTTCCTTCAGCTACCTAATGTAAATTACGTTTCTTTTCATACATAAGTGGCATGGGTACTATTCGTAGTGTTAGTAATTATCAGCAATATCTTGCACGTTTTTTTAAATTTATTTTTTACTTTGGAACTCGGAGGGATGTTTGATTACATGGCAATATCCATAAGAAGATGCCGGGGTACGGTTTTAGTTGCACACTTCCAATCCTTGTCAAACATTCAGCCGTCGGCTAGTATACAGGTGCTTGTCATATTATTAGAATATCATCAAAAAGTTGATTTCACTAATTCCATTCAAAAAGTGAAAAGTGTACATTATATTCATTCATTACACACAGACTGATATATTCAAATGTTTCTTTTTTTAAATTTTGATGATTATAACTGACAACTAAGGAAAAACCCATCCCCCCCATCTTCCTCTCCACAATACCCCATAGATTTTCGATGGTTTTAAGATCAGGCGAGTTTGCTGGCCAATTAAGAACAGGGATACCATGGTCCTTAAACCAGGTTGGCACTGTGTGCAGGTGCCAAGTCCTGTTGGAAATTGAAATCTGCATTATAAATTGAGAATATTCTAATTATATGACAAGCACCTGTATTTGACAGATTTGTCACGTGGTTACATATTATTGAAGTACCAGCAGTGTCTGCATGTATGTTTGCTTTGAAATGTATCAAGTCTCCTCCAGTATAACGCAAACATTCTCCTTTTCTTAAACGTTTGGTATAATAATAGATTAGTCTTTGCATTATTGCCTCCTGTTGGTCATGACTGTACTAACATGCAATGTAAATTTGAAAAAATACCATTACCTTTGATTACCTTACATAGATCTTTTAATTAATTTACATCAGATATACAGTGACATGGACAGAAAAAACATTATTATTATTACTCCAGATCCCCATTTACAGTTATTTGTGAACAACCTTTCAACGATTGCCACCAGAGGATTATCATTTGCAGAGGGAGGATATGGGTTAGGGGATCACCCTCCTTTTCTTCGGTAAGCAGCTAGGCACAACCTGCCCAGGTTCAAATGTTAAATAAAGGTGTATTAGTTGTTGTCGTTAAATCATAGTTTCATAATTCATCAATGAAGGGTGTGTTAAAGAGGTGTCCACTGGCTGCCATGGATTTATTGCTGTCCACAAACTTTTTTGCAGCCTGGAGACAAGAAAAAGGAAGAACGAAAATACATACTTTAACATCATATCTACATAAAAGACCATAATAAAGCAAATATTAACTTAACATGACCAGTGACGGATACAATTTTACCAGGAGTGAAGATATTTGGGCCATTTCAAGTGAAACAATTTGACTGACTGTTATTGGTATGCTGGCTACTCACATTGACCACATCAGTGTGGGTGACTGTGTCAATGCACTGTGTGATGTTCTCTGGTGCTTGGTAGGCCCCGCTGGCCAGGACCTGAGCCCCCAGCTCCTCCAGCACACATGCTGAACTCTCCATGGACATCAGATACTCTGCTTTCACCTGGTTCCTAAGGGCAAGGGGTGACACACATACCAGGGGTAAGCATGGGCTGGTTTCAGATGTTGACGGTATGATAACCTTGAGAAAAAATACCACGATATCGCAATTACTAGGGATGCACCGATACAATTTTTTTTTATGACAATGGTAATGTCGGTGAGAAATTAAATAAATAAATATAAATAGCTGGTTGGTGCGTTGTGCTCGCTCCCTGGGTGTCTGTTAGAACTCAACTCTTGGACACAGCTTTCTTTTGTATATATATGGCTAGGAAAAGTTCAGTTTCTTAAATGAGTGAGTGCGGTGTTGCTAAAACAACACGGAACATAGACAATTATCACACTCCCGACACAAAGGTACCACAAATAATATATTACCAACGCCATTATATTAATAAAACCTGACCACTGTCGAAAACTAAACTAAACATTCCACAGCGCAGTATACAAAATTCTCCGACCACTACATAGACTATTTATAAACTTTACAGAATTAAACAAGGTTAAACAATCCGAGGACTAAGAACAACAACCAACTTACTTTTATCATGAACGCACCGCATTTCACTAAATTACAGATTGCTCACTGCGAGCATAAAATAATAAATATAAAAAATTAATAAAAATAAATAAGCTGTCCTACATTCATTAGTCTCACTGTGTTGTGGTTGGAAAACTGCCACAGCACCCCCCAAACAAATCTAAATGTATAGTTATCGGAATCGGCGAGTACCAGAAAAGAAATATTGGTATTCATACTCGGTCCTTAAAAAATTGTACATTCCTATGGCCGACTTCTTTTATATAAATAAAATATACTGCCTGACAGAATAAATAAGTATTTCAACAGGCAGAAATAATCCATAATTTAGCGGTTTGAATGTATTATGCATTAAATGTAATGTTTTTATTGGACTGTTAACAATAACACTAAAAATATACATTTATCTGCCGATACCGATATGGCCGTCGATATATTGTGCATCCCTACTTTTAACAGCATATTTGTATATACTTTTTGTATACCATTTGCTATGCACAATCATTCAGACAGACATTGCGATTACATAAATGTATTTAATATAAAGAGAGACTGTCTGTTTTACCAACATACAGTATAAAAACCAGAAAATACAGTACAGATACAATTAGTAGTTCATATCAGATCAATGACTTGGCCCCCACCCCACAAACTCACTTTGCTCTGTTCACATCCTCTTCAGACAGGTTTCCCTGGGCTATGCCCACCACCTGGGCAATACTGGCCTTGATCACCTGGGGTAGCAGGGACATTCAGATACAGGGAATGAAACACTGACTGCACCTTGATGTACTGTAACAGCGGAATTTGAGGCTGAGTAATGCATTCTCTGCTGTACCTCTCCGGCAGAGTCCGCTTGGGCAATGGTGTAGACTCCGAACAGGCCAGAGTCAGAGTATGTGGCATTGAAGGCTGTAGCCTGCAGATGATTGTGTAGTTAGAAGGATTATGGTACCTCATTGACATACACAACCCTATCAAAATCCATCACAATGAATCAGTACTGGTCCAAATATTTAGGACTCACTAAGTAATGACTTTAGCATAAATGGTCCTCCCAAGTACTCAGCCCAATGGTTCTTTCCACAGGAAATAAAAGCAGTTATATTTGGAGAGACAATTTATCAAGCCATAACAGAATCCCGCAGACAATGGGCCACTACTGAGGGCTCCAGCCCCCCCAAAATAGGGCTAGATACGCCCATGCTGACCAATCACAAACTGACACCAGACAAGGATTTATGAAACCATAACAAGACATGGCTAGGGCTTGACTGGTCACTCACGTCAAAAGGCTTTGTGGTTGCCTTGGCAATTCCCTGGCTCAGTTTGCTAGTGACATTGGAGCCTCTCTTCACATGCGGCCCAGCTCCAAGAACCCTCTGCAGCACACTAAAGGCGTTGGCCTCCGACGATCCTGCAATGCCAGCCTCGCTGGTGATCAGTGCATGAACCAGACTGTCGCTGTTCTGCATTCTCAACTCGCCTGGTACACACAGGGAAATTATTACCACCGTGTGAGCACACACAGGCCATTAATGCTCACTGGGACAAAGCTACCCAAAAAGTAGGAAAGCAACCTTGCGATTCCATGACACTCTCCCACATACACCACCCAGGTCGACAAGTGATGCACATGCCTTACCTCCGCGATAGTGAGCCTTGGCACCAGTTGCTCCAGCCCCACTGCGTCCGCCAAGAAACAGTTCCCCCACCTGCCTCAGCACCGAGTGTTTAACCCCTGTGAAGGTCAGAGAAGGTCACAACACAGAAATCCTAAAACATACATTTAAGTCTATCTTAAGGCCTCAATATGCTTCTGCGTCTCCGTTTTCGGGTGGGCGGGCTCACGGATACGCACGGATACACTTCGTTTATAGTTCTCCGTAGGCTGTGGGTGCTGAAAACAATTCACCGCCAGAAGAGTAGGTGGCGCTGCACTGCGATGCTAGCTATAGGTTATCGAAAACTCGGAGCGAATTTAGAAATTAGCCGTTTCATCAATAAAATAAGCACAGTTTCAGCGACTACACTGCCCATTTCTCGTCACATTTGAATTCAAATGCCGATTTACATATACTGTTTAGCTGATATGAATTGTAAAAACTGCTTCTCTTTCTTTGGTGATGTTTGTGATGCTAGCTGGAAGGGCAGCCTGCTTTGACTGGGTGTGCAGTGAACATTTCTGGGGGGTTATTATGATTACGGAAAGGGATCGTATATGTTTTTATATAGCTACCATTTTAGAGACTGCTTATCGATCCGAGTGTTAATCAGGCGCGGAGCCAGACTTTGTAAACATTCCGGGTTTAGCCCAAACCAACAACGTATTGGGGCTTGATTTGCAAGAACGCGACGCTGAGTGCCTCCACGGTCCTCTTCCACATATTAAAATAGTGCTGCTGCCAACGAATAATGCACCTAATAATATGGTTCCTGCACTGCAATGTCATGGCGGGCTGGACCAAATTATTTTTCGGGCTGCATATGGCCCGCAGGTCGGACGTTCCCCACCCCTGGTCTTGTTGGTCACGGCAACCCATAGCGGCAACACCGCCCCTGACTTCTTAATACGGACCAATCACAGCAAAGGGGGTCTCCGTCGCTCTGCGTAATTTCGACGGATAGTTAGAAAATTCAGGAGGTGCACGTCAATCCGTCAAAAGCTCTCCGAGGGCTGACGGAGAGCACGCAGAGGGCGTTCCACGGAGACGAGGGCGTTCCCTCCTCTGCGTTTTTCGAAAAACGCAGAAGCATAATTAGGCCTTTAGTCGACCAAGAGCATATCGACCAGAAAATCGACTAGTCCACTGAGTGGGGACAGCCCTACAGATCAGGTCTGTAGACGGAGGCCAAAGGAAATCTGATCCACACATTCTAAGAAAAGAACGCACAGTGGCGAGGAAGGGAGCATTTACAAACTGAAATAACCCTGCTTGTCAGGCCAATAGAGCCCAGGGCACCCCTTAGGCTTGCACATGACAGAAGTAAGATCAGGGTGCCCTTGGATAATCAATTGGATAATCAAAGAGATGAGACAGGAACTCACCTAGTCCTACTAGGGCCATTCTCGCACTGGTGAAATTGTTCTCAATGAAGGACTGCAGCTATAGGAGAGGGGGGATAAAACGGTACACAATTATGAATGGCTTCACAATAACAACGTAGAACTGTGGGTCTGCTAAACTGGACCATCATCAAATACTCTGAGGATTTACAGTTGGGCATAGAAAGGTATTTGGTTACGCAAGGTAACTTTTAACAGCACATCATTCTACCACCATTTAACCACATTCTATACAAATGCTTTCACAAACTGAGCAAGGTTTGACAGTTGCCCATCAGCATCATAGCAAACCAGTCCTCTACACCTGAAATCCAAGCATCAAGCAAAACAATCACAACTTGCTCACCCAGAGGTCTGTAGCAACCCAGTCAGTAGAAGCTTTCAAGAACTATAAACCCATGTCTGTCTAGGAGAACAAAGAACACTGAGCCTTACCTTTTCCGGAGTGATCCGGCCGACCATGTAGTCGGGACAATATAGGGAGTTGGAGAGGGCGTTCTTGTACGCAGCTTCATGCAGCTTCTCAAGGACACCTGCAAGGAACAGTAAGAACGCCAAACACATTCGGATGTGAGGAGACAAAAAGGTACAGTGAACTTCTTGACTTGATCTTCTCACAGTTTACACTGGAGCATCAGTGTTCTTTAAAAGAATGATAAGTAAACATGAGGTGAGCACAGTTAAGAAGTGGAGCAGACCTATCTGTGTGCACTGCTGGGCCAGGGCCTTGTCTATCTTCACCCTGGAAGTAAGGTCTTCCACCTCCCATGGCCTGAACTCTGGGGCTGTGATCACATTAATCAGGTACTCCATAACAGAGTCTCTGACGGAGAAGGACACACACACAAGGCCCATTCACCATCACACAAAGGATATTGTCAGTATGATGATCAAATGTTAACACAGTTTAGGTGTAAACATGACCTAGTCAGTTTATTCACTTTGTTATTTTTGTAAGTCTGGGTGTGTCACCCTGCCCCCATCTCTCATAGGCTAAAATATTTAGCGTTGTTGGTCTCTATTTGATGGGTCTCACACCTCATTGCGTAACTTTCTGATGCATTGCTAGTCATATGTTGACAAGTAAGGGTCATGTGTGTCTGATTGGTTGTTCTTGTGCATGAAGGAAATTGTGAAGCATTGTTCTGTGGATTATTGATCTCCTGAGGGTTTCTCCTCAGCTCTGGCTTCTCCTGTGCACTAGTTATCAAAACACAATTTAAACACACCCCATGCAAGAAATCCAAGACACTGGCTGCTCACTGGCACATGCTCATATCTACAAAACGCAACAATGCTGAAAGTTTTTGGTGTAGTATCGAGTGAAATATTAAATTGTAAAGAGACTGCAACCAGCTACTAATTGAAGCTAATGGCAATTTTGAGGTTGATACAATTTCAGAGCATATGCGACCAAAATGGTCGCAATTTCAAGCCCTGGTGTACGTAGTTCCAAAATGTATGGAGCTTTAAGCTTGGGAAAATAATAATATAAACGAGAGAGAATATAGGTAAGTGCCTTGCAAAAGGCAGACACACCCAATAAAACACTTCACATTAACAGTACAATATTTAAAATGGCATGTTTTGCAACATAGAATTTCTGGGGTACTTATACAGCTATACCAGGTGAACAGGGAAAAATAGATTACTTACAAGTGGTCTCTCAAGCACTCAACCGAGTATACCATAGTCTCTCTTGATGACGTTACACTGTGGATACAGAGGTGTGACACGATTAGGTGTGAGTGCAACATGAGCCCTCAAGGTTATTAATAGAGGTTCACGTAGGGACACTGGGTATGTGGCCTGTGTGTAAAGAAATTTAATGGGGTGAACTACACCGACTGACCTCAGGCTGCCTCCCACTGCCTCCACGCCCCGACATATTCTTAATGCAGACGCACCCTTAGTAGTCTGTAAACAACAACAATGGTCACGCACCAGCAATACTTTTAAGTACCTGTGGTAAAGATGTGAGTAGGGGGTGGAATGTAGACATTTAAAGTCCCTGTGACAACAAAATGTGTTTAGGAGTTGTCACACCAAAAACAATGAAAATGTATCCTAACCAAAAAGACAATTTAGAATGATTTAAAATATTGCCAAGTAACAAAATAAGTTATCAAAAACCAATACATGAAAAAAAACATTTAGACAACTCAAAATATACTTTATAGGGACGTGAACTAGGCATGAAGGGCAAACTTTTCCAGTCAAATCTCTAAAAGAAGATAGACTAAGCTTAATGGGGTTTATAGAATGTAATCTGAAAGAATCCATTGGTGAGCATACTAGAAACACACCTGCGGTCAGGTAAAGTAACTGGTACAAAATGGTAGCAGCAAATACAGGATGCTAGCTAATACAGGGCACTGTATTCTAACATTCTAACACTCTGATACCACAATGATACACAATGATACCAGACTGAATGAAGTGAACACAACAGGTAACTCACAAGGTTAGCTGCCAACCGCAGCACATGGCTGACCCCCTGGCCCTCCACGGTCTCATAGCGACTGCCTGCCTTTACAAACACACCCACGTTGGACACAGGAGAGTAGTTCTCCAAGGAAGCAATCACAAGGCCATTTGGCAGCTTTGAAACCTGAAAAGCAAGTAAAGATTTGAGGACTACCAAAATTAGCCTTCCATGTACAGGAAAGTATTTATCCAATTGACCTTTTGCAAAAGCCACGGCCACCTTAGTTAAGATTGATGTAACCACAGGGTCTCCCGCCAGAGCTTCTTCAAATAGTGACCGGTAGCTGAGGTAGGATTGGTCAAAGCCGCGTTGGGGTGTGGCTTTCGCGATAGGTCAATTGTACAGGTAATTAAAGATGTGGACAAAAGGACATGAATGAAGGTGAACGATAGCCTACCTGGACATTCTGGGGAGGGAGAGAGACTGAGGCCTTCTTGAGGCCAGAATAGGGCTCAGTCAGGGTATCACTCCTCCTGGCTGCATAGCATCTTCTCTGAAGAAAGAGAGGGCAACATAATATATAAATAACGGGTCATTTGCACTCACATACAAATACTTGATTCGTTTTTGTACTCCCTAATACAACAATGCTATAGTGTGAGGCATGAATGACAATTACTATTTGCTTTAGGAACCGTGGTCTTAAAGTCTATATAGGAGATGTACAGTAAACATTTGCAATACTATACACAGGCAGGAGCATCACAATAGCAGAAAGTTCATAGAAGTCAGAGCAATAAAGCTCCCATGTTATTGCCTATCGTTCTTTCCTTCTGCAATGCTATTGTCTTAGCCATTGCATGGCCATCACATGCACGAGAGGCAAACTCACGTACCATGGTTGGCCAAAGCATGCCTCTCATCCACTCAAGTAGTTTTTGTAAATGCAGGTACGAGGGCTCTCCTTACGAGCATGTTCGGGGAACGCAGGTAAGACATAACGATGGTTTGTCATTTTGCTAGTAGAGAACCCTCGTAACAACTAACATCCATCGTTACCGGGAAACGCAATTTAGTAAACAGGATTTGATGGCTGCATTTTTGCATTTACAACATACAATTCAATGTGGAAGTAATCCAAGTATTCAGAATACGTTACTCAGATTGAGTAACGGAATACGTTACAATATACATTTTTGGGCATGTATTCTGTAACGAATTTGTTTAAGTATCCTTCCCAACACTATCGATAATTGTCAGCTGGACAACCATCTGCTGAGACATTCGGCTTGAAAAGCTCAAACATTTATACATGACCAAACATGGAATCAGAATCAATATGTTTTCCCTGTGAAGATCAAACTGGGTTAAACGATAATGTGCTATTCTTTTGAATGCCACGGGAACTCTAATGACCTTCAGTGGTTTCGCTGGCTCGCAGAAGCCATCCTGCTGACAAACAAGAAAATGTCTGCTTTTACTCGTTGAGTGCAAACGAGTTACCCAATGTAACAGTTTCAGTGAGTCAGCCTTCGATAGTTAACAAAGCTAGCTGGGGTTTAGGCATATGCTTGTTTTAACACAAGCTAGCTAATGAAACTGGCTAACCTTGGCTAGTTAGCCGGCGAGCAAGGGTATTTCTTTGACTAACGCTACTCCTTCACCGGAAAGAACATACAAAGCCCGTGGAATATGCACGTCAATCAACACATTTACAGTGTAAGAAAGAGTTGACAACAGCAACTTACGGAGAGATGATTCAATGTTCGGATCCCTTTCATGACTCCCTTCTCTCTCCTTCAGCTGCTGAGAAAAGACCGATATGGCGGACCTGACGTCCTTACCCATAATACACTGCACTTCAGAGCGAATACATATGGAACGCCGATTTAGTCTAAATTAAATAAATAAATAGATCTGTAAATAAAAATAAATAAATATGGCAATGAAATAAAGCCTCAAATTAAAAAAATATGGCAATAAATATATCAATAATAAATGTATTTATTTAAAAATAACGTTTTTGTAAAGACAACATTTATTTATTTAATGGGACTTTTATTTCCTAAAAACAAATGTATTTATTTTTTGAGACTTTTACACTCCACATTTATTTCCACATATATTACCACTCCACATTTATTACCACTCCTTTCTTCTCACATGCAAACGAGAGGGGCGTGGTTATCTTCAGACCAACGCATGCTGCACAAGATCGAAGGCAGACAGGGACACCTATCTACCTCTATCACCAGTATCGTCACAAATTCACACAACATTCAACATTATTGACGATTTTCAAGTCGCATCTCATATTTGCTGCTGTAGGCTCATGGATGTAGCTTTTAGTCACAAATTCAGGCATTCAGGCAACATTTTGTATGGCCTGGGTTCATCGAAAACAACTGGTTATCGTGAGCACACCAGAAAATACCCGAATGTGTAGGCTAATCACGTAGTTGGGGTTGTCTTCATGCAATAGCCAAATTTCCCAAGATAGCATACCACAACCCCTTATGAAACTACAAATTACTTAAATCGTCACTGTGAACCCAGATAATAGCTTACGATCAAAATACTCTTAACCCTAAGAAAGATTATGTTGAGCCCCATGGTGGATTTCTACAGTTACCGTCTTGCACACGAACACGGTGTTCGATAAGTCTCAAACCATTTAAGACTTTGTGGTCAATATCTATGTTCTGTAGAGCACGTATCCGCCCAACCTCTACAAAATCGACATCAATGTGTGCCAAAATAATATATCCTGACAAGCCATGCTGATCAATTTGCTCTATAAGGCCAGCAAGCGATCTCTGACACCATGTCTTCCTTCATCTACCGAATCTAGGTGTCCCTATCATAGGTCCCTATCTGCCTTCGATCTTCTGCAGCACGCGTTGGTCTGAAGATAACCACGCCCCTCTCGTTTGCATGTGAGATCGGAAATAAATGTGGAGGGGTAATGTGGAGGGGTAATACATGTGGAGTGGTAATAAATGTGGAGTGGTAATATATGTGGAAATAAATGTGGAGTGTAAAAGTCTCAAAATAAAATAAATAAATAAATGTGGCATTAGGAAATAATAGTCCCATTAAATAAATAAATGTTGTCTTTACAAAAACGTAATTTTTTAATAAATACATTTATTATTGATATATTAATTGCCATATTTTTTAATTTTAGGCTTTATTTCATTGCCATATTTATATATTTATATATTTATTTACAGATCTATTTTTTTTATTTTTTATTTATTTATATTATTTAATGTTTAATTTTTTTAAATTTAAAATCGGCGTCCCATAAATACAAACATGAGGATACAGTATGAATCTGTCGATTTATTCGCAGAATAACACAAAATAAATCACCGATTTGAATCAAATAGTAGGGCATCTCCTGTCCTACCAGTTGCTCAGAAGGTTCGAATTGTCCCGTCTTTTATTGTGATTTCTATTCATTTCAATGGGTAGTTCATATATTAAAAATCAACCCATTTCTATTGTGATATACTAACCCATTCCTGTTTATAAATCCCACCATGCATTCAGATCTGTATCTTTTCAACAGACAACTCGAGGTAGGCCCCATGTCATTTCCTGGTGAACATCGAGAGGAGACGATAAATTATGTGGTGAACTTGCTGTGGCGTCTGGTCAATATAGATAGAGGGCGCTATTGGGGCGCCGCCCTCCCTGGTGAAAAGTAAGCCTATTTGAGATTTGTTTTCCCCATGTAGTCAACTCCTCCAAAAAAGTTCGGAAACGTTATTTCGGTCGATTATTCCTCCCCTTCGATAATACCAATTGGTATTGTATTTTATATCGTTGGAAAGCCTGATTATTTACGAGGTACAACTTAAGGATAGTGCATTTGTGGAATGAGCAACAAAGCTAACTGTGTGTCTAGCGCCCCAAATAAATGTGCCAAAATCCCCTGCAATATTCTTCTGTCGGCAGGGCCGGTCCTTCCTATAGGCGACATATAAACGTACATTATATAGACCAATTTAACTGCAAAAGGACCAAACGGATAATACAAATAGTTAGATTTAAAAAGACCAAAAAAGTGAGAGGAGGACAGCCTTAAAGAGAGAAAGCAATTCCCCATCTGTCGCATCAGAATTTGCATCAGAATTTGATTAGGGTCACGAAAGTCTTGACATTTGAGTGAGAAATTGTCGGACCGCACTAGCGTTGCGAGATCTACCTGAAATTGTTTACAATATTTTCAGGCTTCAACCAGTGCTGCTCAAGCATAAAGACAGGGTCAGGGAGAGAAAGAGAGATTTGTTAGGCATTGAAGAAAGAGTAGGACAGCATCCAACATGTCTAATACACATGATATATATATATTTTTAAAAGTTCTCTGTAACTGTCTATGCACCCCCGAAAAAAATGACTAATATACCGAAAGCCCAGCCCTAGTATAGAAAGAAAAATAATTTAGTGGAAGTTTTCATTCCATATTTTGTAAAAATGTATTTATCAACTAGTTTTTGTTTCATTACATATCTTTATTGAAAAGCCTCATGAAAACACACTGATCCAACAAAGTACACCGACTTAAACATAACTGTGTAAACGGCAGTACAAAAGGCAATTGTTAATAGACTTAGAAATCACAGAACGAACAAAAATATTGTACAAAAATACACTATGGTGAGGAAAATATCTACACTGAAAAGGCAACTGACATCCAAACCATGACACACCCTGACTCCACTCTTTCACATTATAAACAGCAAGAGCAAGGGTTTGACAAGAGGGATGGAAAATTCATCCATATACACTTACCATAGATACGCACAAGGTGACGTTATTCTCTTGCTGTCACAGTGAAGAGACAAGCAATTGAGAAAATAACTTTCTCTTCTTTTTTTCTCAGCTGTCAACAAGGCATTAAGATTTCTCTTCCCTGTAGCTAAGGTTCAGAGAAACAGTGATGTGCCGTGTCCTGAGTGGCACAAGAGGGCACCATGCCAAGGTAGCTGCCTGCTGGTGATCTTCTAATCTGGAGGGAGACGCAGCTTAGCCAGCTGCGGCTGGTAGGCATCTCCCCCACGATCTCCCAAGTGTCCGTCTCCTCACAGTACCGCTCAATGGTGTCGTGGTACCTGCGGAGGCAGGATATGTATGCTCGGTCAATTTTACATGATTATTATTCCTAGGTTGTTGTGCCAAAACGGTTTTGAAATTGGAAAAAGTATGGATCGGCCAGTGGATCCGATCCAGCTATTTTGTCAATATCGGGGCCGATATCCGATCTTAATATCGGTTCGGTGCACCCCTAGTTTGTTTTGTGAAGGCATAATAGAAATACATATTATTTTTCTGCATTATAAATGCAGATGCCGATAGAAAATGCCTAAAATCGCTGATAATATCGTCCCATCGATAAATCGGTCGGGCTGTAGTAGTAACTTACCTGTCCCAGCCTTCCTCCCCTCCCAGGACGTAGATCTTTCCATCCACCACCGCCACCCCAGGCCGGTAGCGCCTCTCCTTCATGGGGGAACACATGGTCCACTGGTTGGTCTTGGGGTCGTACCACTCCACCTTGTCTGTGTTCTCAATAGAGGCATGCCAGCCACCTGCAGGTCAAAGAGGGAGAGAATAATGAGTCATAGTGTAGTTGTAAAATGTATAAAAAGCATTAATTTCAATGTAATGCCTGAGCTTGGTCCCTGTAAGAATCCACTACCTATAACATAGATTTTTCCCTTCAGAGAGCAGGAGGCTGATCCAGAGCGAGGAATATGCATGGGGGCGACTTCTGTCCACACTGAGGTTTTAGGATTGTACACATGCGCCATCTCTGTGCCATCCCCTTCCTCTAGAACAGCCCCACCTAGAAGCAAGGGGGAAACACGAGTCCTTAGGTTTCTTGAAAGGTGTTATATCAATGTGTTGTTATTTGTATTAATTAAAGACGAGACTGATTTGCAGGTTCCTGGTCAAATATTTGTGAAACTAAACAGTCTAAGTTCTCCACATCTGGAATAGTGCATGCAGAACTATTACACTTTTTATGTCAATATACAACACCATGTTATGAGGAGGTCACCCCACTCTGTACCTGTAACATAGAGCAAGCCATCTAAGGCCACCACTGCAGGGCTGGTGAGGGCCATCTTGACTGACTCCATGAACTGCCAGGTGTTGGTGTGGGGGTTGTAGCACTCTACAGAGTCCAGACGAGAGCGGCCCTCCCAGCCTCCCACAGCAAACACATACCCATCCAGCGTCACCAGACCTGGGGGTAAGCCTCACCTTAACTGAAATGCCTCCACATGGATTCACATCCACATCAACAGATTGGTGGCCTACTAGGTTGTAAGTGTTGAATCGTATCCACGTAGATTCTTGAAAATCGCAATTTTAGGGGATGGGTCCATTACTGCATTTACACACCAAAAAATAATCCGAATTCCAATAACAAATATCTTATCTTTACAGTTCCAATAACAAAAACCCATACTCTCTGACAAATAGGCATAATTGAATAAGCCTTCAGTGCATGGAAACACCATCTGCAGACAATTTTTGTGGTGTGGAAAAATATCAAGTTAGAATTTGTACTGTACGCAATTGATCATGATTTGATTAAGGATAGGGCTTGAAATTGCGACCATTTTGGTTGCATATGCTCCCGAAATTGTGCGACCTCAAAATATATTTGGCAGCATTTGTGCGAGTGCAAATAACCGTTATGGTACCAGTTTTAATTTATTTACAGATGCTCGCTAATAAGCCTACTACATAGTATGTGCTTGCTGGGAGCTGATAGCTACCGGTCAACCGTATCCAACATTACATAACCAATTAAACGTAATCTTTAGGTTCTAAACTTTAATGCAGATTTTGATTGGTTAATATTAGCCGTCAGTCACTCATTGTCACTGCGGTTCGTTGTTACATGACAAGGAGATAACCAGTACGCAAAATAAATCTAACAAAAATTGTAGTTGTGATGCTCCTTAATATACGGTGTGTGCTCCAAATTTTGGGGGGGGTTACGAGCACCAGTGCCACCAAATAAAAAAGTTAATTTCAAGCCCTGAATGATAATACTATATAGGTTGGTTGGTTGAAATAATTAAGTAAAGAAATTCCACCCAACTAAACATTCTTCATGTACATTGTACAGTGATAGACTTACCTAACTCAGAACGAGCTACGTTCATGGGTGCCATCTCCAGCCAGGAGTCAAAGCTGGGGTCGTAGCGCCACATCTCCCTGCTGGCTGACCCATCAGGGAACTCTCCTCCAGCCAGGTACAGAGTTGAGCCTGAGAAGGAGAGATATATATATACACAGGTGCTGGTCATATTATTAGAATATCATCAAAAAGTTATTTTATTTCACTAATTCCACTCAAAAAGTGAAACTTGTATATTATATTAATTCATTACACACAGACTGATATATTTCGCATGTTTATTTCTTTTAATTTTGATGATTATAACTAACAACTAAGGAAAATCCCAAATTCAGTATCTCAGAAAATTTGAATATTACTTAAGACCAATACAAAGAAAGGATTTTTAGAAATCTTGGCCAACTGAAAAAGAACAGAGGGAATGGCTGAGAACGATGACGTTGATGTTGTGCGCTAGTTTGTGTTGTAGTTCCGTAATGGCGGCGGAGAAAGATGCAAGCAAAGCCATTCGGTCCGTTGTGGCAACGCTGCCGAATATCCATAAGCTAAAGCCGGAGCAAGAACTGAGTTTTGCTGAGTTTTGTTGGTGGCCATGATGTTGAGGCCCTCCTTCCCACGGGGTTCGGGAACAGTTTGATTTTCCAGCTACGGCAGCTAGCTCTGTTACAGAGGGGTGAAGGAATTGGCTAAGGCGAACACTAGCGATTGGTTATGGCAGATCAGTCGCTCTAGGCAGATCCAATAGTTTTAAACTTCAACAGAGTATCCGCCTACAAGGAAGTCAACGCTTGTCAATGGAGCGAGCCCAGACTCTCTGTACAAATAAAATGTATGAGAGTCTGGTTAGGACCAGGCTAAGCACCAAGTAAAAAAGTTAATTTTGAGCCCTATATTTATAATTGAATTGCCTGTAATCAAATGAAGTATTGTGGGCCACTTCCTCCTCACCTGACACCACAAGGCCATGCTTGCTGACAGCAAAGGGCAGACAGGCCAGGCTCTTCCAATGGCCGGTGAGTGGGTCAAAGCTCTCCACGCTACGCAGCACCACCTTGTCGTCCTCCCCGCCCACCGTCACAATCACCTCAGCTGTCCCTATCACCATGACAATAAGAGAGAGACGGGGAGAGGACTGATCTTGAGTTATATGGACTTAGGGGTTCAAAGTGAGGACAATAGAAGATTGGAGAACAATGATTCAATAGAAGACAATCCTTCCAAGCATGCATGCCTTCCGAAGATGTTTGTTTTTTGAGTTTTGTTTACCCTTAAGGGCTCATTCAATTATTGTATTTCGCCGTTTTAAGAGCTAGATTGCGTATGTGTTTAGGTGACCGTAATGTGTGTGTTACCTGTAGACCTGCGTGGGCGTGCTCTGGGGCAGTACAGCTCTCCTCTGCGGTCCTGCAGCAAGAGGTAGTCCTTGGCCTCAGAGATGAGCCTCTGACAGCGCTGTGACTCCCTCACCACCTCCAGGGACTCGACCACATCATGGAGGTAGTAGGGGCTAATAAGAGGCAGGCGGATGTGCTCCAGGACCTACACAGATACACAAGGAAATACTCAAGATTCAAGTACACTGCAAAACATCTGAGTGTGATAAACTTGTTTTTAAGATTTCCAATCTAATTGGATTTGTTTCTAGTATAGGTGGTTTAGTGACTTAAAATAGTTGTTTACTTAAATTAAGAAATTACAAACTATAACGAATTTATAACTAATATTTTTGCATTTAAATTTGATAAGGCAGTGTATCTACTTCCTTGCCATATACATTTTTTCCAGTAGATCCCACACGCACTTAAAGCCAGCCCCTCTCAATTGTATCTATTAATTTAGCAGACATTTGCTCTGTTGTCAAACGCTCTAACCTCGAGCTATACTCAATCCCCCTGCCCCAATTGTGTCACGTTTGCCTGACCTTCAGCTCTCTTGTACCCTCATGTCCTACACCTTCATATTTAACATGAAAGGTGCCTCGGTCAAAGTATTAACCTCTTTAATTATTTGAATCTTCAAATCCTTTTGTTGCAGCCTAAGGAATGTGATACTAATCAGAGTCCATGGCTGCTAAAATAAACAATGGCGCTGTAATCCTCTGCACTTGTGTTCTCCTCAATAACAGCTGAGGTGTCCCTAATACAGTCCACACAAGCTTAAAGACGCACACACAGACACGGTGCATACGCAACACAAGCTGGCAGACAGATTGCATTAAACACAGCTCAATAAGTCTTTCTACTGTACCATACAAGGACACACTCAAAGACTCAAACCTTCTCAAAGCTCTGCCTTCGAGTAGCACACTTGTCCAGCCACAACATGGCCGCCTCAAACACAGCTTCCTCTTGGAGTACATTGAGATAGTCGCTGGCGATGATCTCTGTCAGTTTGTCTACACACAGAGACAGGAACTCCTCCTACAATGGAAAATGCAGTGAGGATGTGGGCCCATTCCTTTATTTTACTTCTTCCTTAATGCCACTAAGCTGTCTGGGTGTAAATGGCAAAAGTTACCATACACAAACATTGACAGTGGCTAGGATCCAACCACACAGAAAAGGTTAAGGGACTACAACAAATAAAGTACTCACTCACTCCCTTTTAAAAAGTTCCTCCTTTATTTCATCCCTTCCTTTTGCTCATCCATACTTTTCCTCCACATTTCAATAAATCAACTCATCCCCTTTCCCCCCCTACATTCTTTCCATACCATCATCCATCCGTCACCCCTCTCTCCATCCATCTGTATTCCCTCTCTCACCTGCTGACAGACAGTGCAGAAGTGCTGGAGGATGAAGTCCATGCTGCGCTCCTCCAGCATCGTACAGGAGTGGGCCTCAGCAAAGCAGTGGATCCCCACACAGTTCATCTCATCCATCTGACGCTCCATGAAACGGCAGCAGGCTTCTCGCACAGCCATCACATCCAGCAAGTTTGCTGCCGCTAGCAGGGCCTGTGCAGGACAAGAGGGATTTTAGGCGGATGTGGTAACTATAGGCCTAATGTAACTACGAACTGGAAACGTGGGGGGGGGGTGCACCTGTACATTGGCTTTGGAGATGACCACCTCCGCTGTGTAGGCATAGCTCACCAGCATGCCAATCATCTGAGGCTCCACCCCATTCATGGCCACCCTCTCCTGCCTGGACTCCATGAGGTCAGTGGAGAACATGGCCTGATTATAAAACAATAGACATTTACAGAGATTAGAAGTCTTGTTTTAAGAACCCATTCAGTGGGATATGTGTATGTTACTTTGGATAAAAGTATGTGCTAAATTCATAAAATGTTGTAAGTCCATTGAAAACAAGACCAGTATACAAGACCAATAGTGGTTGTTGTGTACCTGAAAGTATGAGCTGAAAGATGCTAGTACAATGCGATGGCAGGGGAACTCCTGTCCCCCACAACACAGAGTCACGTCACAGAAGGCATTGTTGAGACGCAGACTGTTCAGGCCTTCAAGGACCTTGTTAGGGTGCCTGGCTTCCACAAACACATAGTCCTCACTGTCCAGAGAGGCCAATGGCAGGCTAGAGTCCTCCAGGACTGGTGAGGGAGGCAGGGTGGCGGTGGCAGGAGGAGAAGAGGGCGAGATAATGTTCACCGCGATGATTTCAGCCATTCTCACCTTAGATAAGACTAGATGTGAGAAACACCTGTGCCGTCGTTATGTTGTCTACCTTTGGGCAAAAAATAAATAAATAAAATACACTTGAATGATTTGTGCGTGACTAACTCACTGTTTGGGATAAGGTATTTTCTATATGCCTATTCATTTCTAACTTGACAGCCTAAACTAGAAAACATTTTACAGGGCTGAATAATACAACACTGATAATGTCAAATGCAAAGATCAGTTCAGTGGTTTCGACTTCAAGCGACCATGGACTTGACTACTCCAAGACTATCGAATAGAACTTGTGCCATAGAAATAAACATAAGAAAATATGTAAACCAAGTAAATAGCTGAATACCAAAGGAGGTATTATCATCAATCACCGTCCGTATTAACCTACTGATCAAGTCATTGGGGAGGGCCGACTAGGGCTGCACTGTCCGTACTAGTGCAGCCCTAGAGAACGGTACTCAGGCAACTGGCTTTCTAGCTATTGATGATAGCCTCTAGCTATACTTGTTAGCTAACGTTTCAACATTCAATCTTAACCAGTTGTATATACATAAAATTACAAAAAATATGATGGCATCTTGGTAATCCACTACAATACCTGTTCAACATTGTTGAAGAAAATGTACAGTCCAAATTCAGATTCTCCCAAACATACAAAAATGTTTGTCAAGAGTCGTGACCAGTCGCCATTCCTTCTTCTGCCTTATGAGTCTGTTGCAGTTCATGCACACCTGAAAAGCGTTTACCGCCACCTGCTGTTTTGGCAAAAAAATGCTTGTTCTTAGATGTTTTACGGGAGTTGGCAACCACGTAGAATGCCACGTAGGGCTGCGTTTCCAGAAAATATTATGTAGCATTCCCTTTATCCAGCATTTTTATAGGTAACTCATGAACACCCTGCCTGAGAATAACATTTGACCAATGTCAATCAATGTCACTGTTGGAGAAGTCTCTTATCAAAATACAATTATACAGTTCTGGAAGTTTGAAGAGAATACATAAGAAAATATTGACATTAGCATTTTCAAAACACCACCCATATAAATCTGACAAGTGCTCTATTCTTTGAAACACATGTCTATCTCCATAATTGCCAGAACCAAGATCTTTCCCCATGAACAGACTGGATGGATTCAACTAACTCCTCCCAATTTGCAGGATATCTGGTTCCGAAGGAAGATCTCATGGTTCCAGGCTGCTGTCAGGCTGTCAAGTCTATATTCGTAAATAGCTTATTTGGAATCACACAGTAGACTTAATTATGTATGAACCTAACTACTGCAAATAAACAACACTATATTTCGATTGAAAATACAATGCATTTTATTTTGGTTGTGATGAAAATAGGGCATACAATACAAATCAACATAATACAGCTGGCACAAAATAATTTGCCTTATGAATGTCAATTATGAAAGCTTATTATGAAAGTCAAATATTTAGGAAAGATTAGCGAAAGTGTTTAATAGGAAAGCATATTTTTCAGTGCTCATATCAGTAATTGTGTATATCCTCAGAGCCTTAGGAGCAAGTTGTTCAAGAAAAAAAACTCAGTATTACTTGACTTTCACTTATTCAGCTGATAACTGAAGTGAGAACCATTTAAGCACACTTGGCACACTGGCTTTCTCTGAGTTGGAAAATAAATATATTCTAAAAATGGAGTGAGCATGCATTCCCTTTAAACACCAAATATACGTTATACTATATCATCTCTGTATTATATAAACTTTTAACTTTTCATTTCACAAGTATAGGCACAATGTAAGTGAGCCCTCCCCTCTCTCATTACAGGAAGCTGTCCTTCATGATGCCAGGCTTCTGCAGAGCATTCTTCCTTCGAGTAGCAGCTTCCAGAATCTTCTTCCTGGGTCCCAGCTGGATGCGGATGCCCTTGAGGTCATCATCAGTGCAGAGCATGAGAGCCTCCAGGTCTAGCTGCTCCCTGGTGAATGCAGGGGCAAAGTCTGGCAGGGAAAGGGCAGACAGAAAGGCATCTAGAGGAGAAGTGTCCTCATCTTCCTGATCATCCAAACCCAGTTCCTCCTGGTTCCAGGGCAGATCGGCATCTTCAGCATCATCCCCCAAACTGCTGTCAACTACTTCTGACTCAAACACCTCCTTGCGGATGAGGTAGCCCAGGTCCTCTGTGTCTCTGCTAGGGAAGTCGTCTGGTTCCAACCCCATTTCCATGGAGAAGTTTTTCCTGAAGACCATGTTGCCCAGACCTGGACGTTTAAAGATAGACTCCTTGGTTTGGCTAGACCAGTCTCCATCTTCAAAATCATCATCTTCAAAGTCTCCCATACTTTCTCTTGTGTCGTCATTTGCCTCAATCTCGTCCTGCTCGCTGAAGACACCCATGAACTCTGGCTTCCCTGCTGTACCGTTCTCCTGCTTGACAAAGATTACATTCCCGTCTCCTCCCGCCCTCTCTGTTCCCCCTTTCTCCTTCTTACCAAACTTGCGTTGGAGGGTCCCCTTTACTCTGGCTGTGAGGGACCCTGAGGTGTCTGCAGCAATGAGCTTGGAGAACTGCTCGTTGACGCTGTTAATTGTTCCCGTGTTGGAGAATGAAGCTAAGCCGGCTTCAGAGACAGACCCTCCACTGTACATCTTATCCATCTTGCTCTGGTGCCTCTTCTTGACCTTCTCGCAGACTTTCACCCGTCTCTCAGCCTCTTTGGTGGCCTCCTGCTTCAGTCGGGCCACTTTCTTGGCGTTCTGGCTGGTCTGCTGTGAGGCAGCTGAGTCCAGGAAGCGCACGCAGTCCATGCGGTCACGTGATGCAGCTACGTCCATGGCCGTGTGGAAATCATTGTCCAAGGTGAAGAGATTTGCACCGAAGTTGACCAGGAAGCTGAGGATGTGCATGTGGCCGTTGGTGGCAGCATGGTGCAGAGGAGTGTTGCCCCAGATGTCACTCCTGTTAGGATCCCCTCTGTCAGATAAAGATAAACACCACTCATAACATAGTAGTAAAATATGCAAAATTAGCTTTTAAAACCTAAATCCTGAAACACCAAAGGACCTTAAAGTTGTATATGATTAATTGAGCCGTGTGACATTATTCAATTTATATTAAAATACTAAAAGGTAAATCAGAATGGACTCTTCACTAGGGCTGTACTCAGGGTGTGGAAACCGTGCCCTTATGGGAGTTACTTGGTAAGCCATTAAGGATGAAAGTCCTCGTACATGCCCCATCCCTCCAGCCATAAAACTCGGAATTGCAGTATCTTAGCAACAGTTTATCATAAACCCAAGTTTGCTGTAGCATATCACATCACTGTGCTGCTAACGCCCAAGATTTGGGTTACAGAATTCAAGGTTGCTCAATGCTGTATTCTTTAACTATAAAAGTTTTATGGAGAAATGTGTATAATTCTTTCTCAAATATTCACAAGAGGTAAAATAATTACCCCCTCCCCCATCTGAGAGAGTGAAAGGACCCATTGTGCTTCATTGAAATAATTTCCTTGCCTCATTTAATATCTAGCTCAACTCATTGGAAAGAATGTCTAGTCAAAAAATCTGACATCTTAGATGAGGAGTTATGTTTAGGGGTATAATAAATACTAGTGGAGTGTTTGGCATTTTAATGGACAATAAAGTGGCCCTTTGAACTTGCTGGAATTGTATCACCAATTGAAGTTTCCTCATAGTGTAACTTTCAGTGTTTCCTCATATACTGTAACTTTCAGAGTTTGCCAAGTTAATTACAGACTCACAACAGTGCGTTAAGTAGAAGCTACACATAATCTAATTGTCTCTTCTATATTTCTGTGTTAAAGTGTGTGTTAAACCTGTTTACCAGATAGAAAGGTGCTTTGATCATTTACAATCGTAGCCACCACTGATCGTTTAATTCATCCTCGGGACTTTATTCAGTAGCCTACAATGGCACGATCCGTGGTTGTGACTAGGTCATACAATAACGAATCGTCGAAATACAGACAAGTCGTGGGCAAAACTGCAAATTACTTCATCTAATTGGCTCAACTTTGTGAAAGAAACACCTCAGTGAATTAGATGATATTTGACTGATTCTTAATGTAAATGTGAAATATAAAGACCGAATATAAATTGTGCTTACCCTCTACTACATATGAGTTGGAGGGCATCAATATGTCCATGAAAAGCAGCCCATAACGTTGGCGTCATTCCATCTTCGTCCGGAGTATTGAGGTCTTTCCTTGTGGCCTCTTTCAAGAGGTCCAAGTAGCCATCAATCGCCGCTTTGTGATACCTAGACATGACTGACTGTAGAATTCTACACACTTTAGCAGTTAAAAGATCAGAGCCATTAATAGCAAAGACTGTAATATTCTAGCATGTTCCTTCACACACGTTGGAGCGCGTTAATGGCGCATTGGACATCCGAAAGAAATGGTCAGTGCACTGGGCGTCATCATATCAGTGACAAAACCATAAAACAAAAGCACAAAGTTCGCAGCTGATTCGTCATCTCATATCCTTTACAACGTTTAAACTTTTCAAGTAGGCCTATTCGATTGGCAAAATGGTCAAAAAGTTCAAGTCAAAAACTTCGCGCCACTGTGACTATCACAGTTGATTGAACGCTTCAATCATTCGGTTTGGCAAATTATTTTGTCACGTAGAGTCCTAGATTATAGGTCACTAATACCTATGACTTTGGGTCATAATATTGGGCAAGGTGCATTTATTTATGCACAGATTACTTCAAATATTTGCATGGGAATGTAATGTGGCAAGCCCTTATATTAGTTTCATAATTCACAAACAAGGGTAGCGTCGGGTAGTAGTCTTTGGATCATTTTTCACGTGATCTGCATTGAAACAGGAATGATTCGTTAATTTAAATAAAGCATTCTTTATTTGAAATATTTAAATACTATAATTAAAGTTTGTTTGCAACTCCTACAGGTGTCCCACAATGTGTTGATTACTTACAAACTCTCTGTCCACAAAAATGAGCTGTGCTGGAATAGATTACTACACTCTTAAACATTATTTGGACAGTATTGTACTTCAAGAAGTACCATATTGACATCATAATGGAAAGACAAAGAACTCTTCCCAGCTCTCCAGCATGAAACACAGACAGATGAGATGACAAAAGTCCAAAATACATTTGTAGGATAAATGTGGACTGTCCCCACACAACCCCTACAAATGCAAGGACATCTTAACCCCCTTTCCAACCGTCTTTGTCCCCGGAAGTAGTATCTGCAAACGACCAGCCAACCTTCCCAGTATAGCGCCAAGCTGCAACAATCAGATCCCCCTCTGTGGAGTCTGCCCAGTCTTACAGTAATTTCCCCCAAAACAATCAAGGCCACCTGCATTCAATTCAGTCAATTGGGTGGGTCCATGCTCATTATATTTGATTGATGATGAGTCCCACGGCTCATTATCATCACAATATAACACGTCTAAACACATATAAGTATAGGATTGAAAAGCAAGTTTTCCTTTAATTGATACACTGAAGATGTGCTCTGGAGAATAAAGGTCAAATGAAATTCCAAGCACTTCTAGGCACTTTTAAAACATGTTGTAAAATCAGTTTATTATCCACAGGTGTGGCAGTGTGTCAATTTGTTGATGAATCCAACAAATACAGCACCAACTCCGTTAACTGGTGCTATTGGTTATAAATGGATCTGACTGCTCAGATGTAACATTCTGTTTGTTAAACTATTAGTGAGTGTCAGGTGTAAGGGTTCGGTGTTTAGTGTGTGGTGGACCATGTCTGTGCTGGATAGTGTTGTTCTCCAGACTCCCAGCTTGGTGACTCTGCTGGGGACTGTGGTGTTTCT
Source organism: Mallotus villosus (assembly GCA_903064625.1). Taxonomy (NCBI): domain Eukaryota; kingdom Metazoa; phylum Chordata; class Actinopteri; order Osmeriformes; family Salangidae; genus Mallotus; species Mallotus villosus. The sequence continues at coordinate 98,493 of CAEFZP010002706.1, read as the reverse complement.
GCTGCTCTTCTACCTCCTCTCCTGTAGCTCCCAGGAACAGAGGAAGGATCCTCCAGGACCCAGACCACTACCTCTGCTTGGGAACTTGCTGCTGCTGGATCTCAAGAGGCCGTACCAGACACTCTGTGAGGTAATACTAACTATTTGGCTTATACACCATGTAACATTTCAATTTGATGCTTACTGCAGTGAGAAGAGTGCATTGTGTTAATGTTAAATATTTTGTAGGTAAGGTTGAACACAATATTTTTCCTGTAACAGGAAAAACATTTAGCACCACTTCACCTTAAGGTTAATTAAATGTTCACCATTAAAGTTGAGGGTTACTACCATGTACCTAAATGGCACATGAACGAGCAGTAGGTTAATACAACAATACCTATAGCCATACTTATAGTAAAATAATTGTAGGTACATAGTCAGCTATCATCATATAATTCACTGAAATGAAGAGATTGTTTGTTCAATGATTACTGATCAGTATCCTGGAAGAAGTGCATAATTGTGTGAACAGCAGTAATTTAGACCCTTCATAAACTGTAAAATAGACATTCTTGACTTCTCTAGCTCTCCAAGAAATATGGATCAGTATTCAAGATCCATTTTGGACCCCAGAAAGTAGTGGTCCTGGCTGGATACAAGACAGTCAAGGAGGCTTTGGTCAACCATGCTGTGGAGTTTGGAGACAGGGACATCACCCCTATATTTCAGGACTTAAACAATGGACATGGTAAAATGAAGGAAACTGAATGCTCTGTACATTGATTATTCTTCTCTATAAAAGTTAGTCAAATGTGGTATCTCCACAGGGATCCTGTTTTCTAATGGCGAGTCTTGGAAAGAGATGAGGCGCTTTGCTTCCACTACCCTCAGAAACTTGGGGATGGGCAAGAAGATGAGTGAGGAGAAGATCATAGAGGAGTGTGGCAACCTGATTGAAGTGTTAGAGAAACATGAGGGTAGGGCTGTTGTGTCAAATGGCAATTGTGCTCAAATGAAAGTACCTTTGGTGTAGCTCTTGACATGACTGTAATTCAGCTTGTGTTGGCTGTCACAGGCAAAGCATTTGACACAACCCAGCCGCTGAATTATGCTGTCTCCAATATAATCTCCGCCATCGTATATGGGAACAGGTTTGACTACAGTGACCCAAAGTTCAGAGCACTGGTGGACCGAGCTACTGAACTTGTATGTCTATTAGGATCTCCAACAATCCAGGTATTGTTTGCAGACTTTATTTTTCAAAATGTGATGTTTGTGTTTACAAATCAACACAGTATAGTCCAGAATGTTTACACCTTTTTTTGAATGGGGTTTCAGTTATACAACGCATTTCCCTGGATGGGTCCTTGTATCTGGAACCAAAGACGTATAATGAAGCTTTTTAACTTCGATGTAGAAGATATTAAAGAGTTTATCAGAGGTCTGAAGGAGACTCTGAACCCCCAGATGTGCCGAGGCTTTGTGGACTTTTTCCTGACCAGACGACAAAACCTGGAGGTAACCTTTTCAGCAACAGGCTTGAAATCCTACTCAAGGCCTGTATAATATTTATATATATATATATACAAAATATAATTTTTGCGGTTATGGCTCAGGGGTTGTAGAGGGTCATAAAGCGCTTGAGTGCCACGTAGGTACGAAAGCGCTGTATAAAATGCAGTCCATTTATCATAACTGGATTTCTTAATCATTTAAAAAATATATTTTGTGTTAGGAATCCGGGAGCATGGCTTCTTTGTACCATGATGATAACCTGCTATATTCTGTGGCCAACCTGTTTGCTGCTGGGACCGACACCACAGGAACCACGCTACGTTGGACACTCCTGCTCATGGCCAAGTATCCTCACATACAAGGTAAGGGACATACAAACACACTTCAGTATGATGGCTGACTGGATTTTAATGAACATTAAATATTAGAGGATGGTTTGTTCCCCCACTCTTTCTCCTCAGACCAGGTTCAGGAGGAGATCAGTAGGGTGATAAGAAGTCGTCAGGTCTTGGTAGAGGACAGGAAGAACCTTCCCTACACTGATGCTGTCATCCATGAGACCCAGAGACTAGCCAACATTGTACCCATGTCCATCCCTCACATCACCAGCAGAGATGTCACCTTCCAGGGATACTTCATCAAGAAGGTCGGGATGCTGGCTGTTTTAAAGGGAAATTGCAATAGACCACAGCTTTTCCCCCCCCAAAAAACAATCATGTTGATTTCTCACTGGTGCACAGGGGACCTCTGTGATTCCTCTACTGACATCAGTCCTGCAGGATGAGAGTGAATGGGAGAGCCCCCACACATTTAACCCCGCCCACTTCCTGGATGACAACGGGAAGTTTGTCAAAAGGGATGCCTTCATGCCCTTCTCTGCAGGTATATAATCGCAATAGCATGGTTATCAACATAAGTATTTTAATTTCTGGTGTGAAAATATTTTGGTCTCTTTCTCTCAGGTCGCAGGGCGTGTCCTGGGGAAGGTCTGGCCAGGATGGAGCTCTTCCTCTTCTTCACCTCTCTCCTCCAACACTTTAATTTCGCTCCTCCACCTGGGGTAACAGAGGATGATCTGGACCTCACTCCAGCTGTGGGCTTCACACTTGTTCCCTCACCCCACCAGCTGTGTGCTGTCAGCCGGGTCTGAGGAGAGAGAGACTAGGACCGGCATAGATAGACATCACTGCAATAAGTTTATAGAAACGGATAGATAAAACGGATGGAAACAGAAGAATCATACATTAGCCAGCAATATTTCTGTAGGAATACATAAGACATCCATTGGATTTAATGCTGCTGTGGTTGTTTTCAAAAGTATTGTTTTTATTAACGGTCAAGCTCAAGAAATACATCCTGCTAACTGCTTCTTAAATGTTTTAATAAAGTTCATTTTTTCATATTATATTTTGCGTCCATACCATATTCATAATTTGTATATGTACCTTAACCCTTGTGCTGTCTTCGGGTCACAACGACCCATCATTCTGCTGCAACAATTTTACCCAATACAAAAACAAATAAAAAGCATTTTCTTTTAACATTTGCGCTGTGGGGGGTGTGATGTTTTTCATAATGATATAGAAACGGAGGTGGTCAGCTTCGCAAACAGCCCTGAAGAAGCAGGGGAGACCTTCACCAGCAGCTCTGCAGCAACAACATCTTAATCAAGCATAATTTGTTTTACATTTATGTCCAATTATTTAATCCTACTTCACACGTGTGTAACCTGACCAAGCTATTCCTAATAGCCTAGTTGGGGTTCCAAATATTCTAGGTTCTATTAAGATCCTTTTGAACTATGTTGCAAGACCACAGTGACAAAACACATCAATACAACACAGGTATAAGCATTGCATCACATTTACTCATTTATCCAAAGCGACTTCCAAGAGAGAGCTTTACAAAGTGCATAGGTCACTGCGGGCAGCCAAACATGAAGCATACATTGTGAATGACCAAAAATAAGTGCCATGGGGAAGAACCATCAGAGCATGTAGTTTAAAAAGTTACAATTAAGCAACATGAATTGCTATAAGTGCAAGTGTACCTGTGGAAAAGCAAGTAACAGTAAAATAAAATATTTCACAGCGAGTACAACAATTTAAATCAGTTACCACTAACCAAGGAGGGGAATAACTCCATAGACCTCCATTCATTCTGCACTCGACCGTTAGCGCCCTCATATGGAACTAGAGTGGAACTGCGACCAGTTCAGAACCCGGAAGTTTCCCGAGAGTGGCAGTTCTCCCTATATTAGACATTCTCTGGTTCAACCAATACCATCAGCCGCACGCAAGTCAACACTTTCTTTAACAGGCAGCTTTGGCAGTCGTTGTTCCGGTGTTTAATTTCATTTGACAGTCCACGATCTTACAACAAGAAATGTCCAACAACGGTGGCTCGGCTATCGGCCTTTTGTCTTATGAGACGTTGGTGCATGCTGTGGCTGGTGCAGTGGTAAGAAATAGTTAAACACAACAAATGTAATGTATTATGTATTTACGTTAGGCTACATGTTGTCACCCAGGCCAAGCCGAACACAGGGAACCGATGTCGGAGAGGAAGTGGCGTTGTATCGTCTTATGACTGCCACTGTCAAAGACAACACAGTAACTCACACTGCAGAATGCATTTGTGTCTAGGGTAGCATGACGGCGATGACCGTCTTCTTTCCTTTGGACACAGCCAGGATCAGACTGCAGGGTAGGTACAACGAGCATAGGCCTGACTTGACTGCTGGCGAATTGGACTCTGAACAAAGGTCTCAAAGAACAATCTATTCTAGATTATCTAGTTTTGGTGGACGGCCGATATGCAGCAGGTTCGAATGTATTACTAATATTCCATAGGTGAAATTAAATAGGAAGCCATGCTCCCCTTTCTCTTCTTTCATCTTTTAGTGGATGAAAGTCGGAAGGCTCAATCCACCCCTGTCATTCTGGTGGAAATAGCAAAGGAAGAAGGCGTGTAAGTTGCCTACTGAAGTAGTAAACATGGAGCACAATAATTCTGTTCACTGAGTTACTCTTCACAACACCCCATAATCCAATTACCATAGTTTGATTTGATCTATCAACAGTAATATTGCTTTTTACAAACATGTAGGCCTACATGGCCTTGATTGTGCTGCTGTTTAGATTTGTATTTATTTATATAAGCTTTGAAGCTTAAACAACTCAATTAATGTTTATAAGGTTAAACTAATATTCATCAGATATGACTCTATATCCTCTTTTCTGCATCAGGTTGTCTTTGTACAGAGGCTGGTTCCCTGTTATCTCCAGCCTGTGCTGCTCAAACTTTGTGTACTTCTACACCTTCAACACACTTAAGAAACTGATGGTGTCAGGCAAGTCCAGACCGAGCAAAGACATGCTTATGGGCTACATATCAGGTGAGAACACCCTGAGGTTATCAGTTCATGATCAAAATGTCAGTGTTATCCAGACCTTCTCTTGATAAGTGGTCCTGCTTGGCTCCAAGTATACTACCATTATCTAATTTCTTTAGAGTCATGGTTAAATGAGGCAATTAGCATTTGAAGGAAAATAGATGTTGCCTAATTACAGCTATCTCCTTAGGTGCTGTGAACGTGATCCTGACCACACCCATGTGGGTGGTCAACACTCGGCTGAAGCTACAGGGGGCAAAGTTTAGGAATGAAAACCTGCATCAAACCCACTACAAGGGCATATTTGGTGTGTGTCTGTGGCCAACTCTATTGGTCTCCTATGTAGTTCATGATATAGATAATCTGTGTTGTTTTTGTCTGTTTTCTGTCCCAGAGAGAAAATAACTGAAACATCTCTCCAGATGCTTTTTCCCAGATCATAGCCAAAGAGGGAGTGGGGACGCTATGGAATGGTATCCTGCCTTCTCTGGTTCTGGTGTTCAATCCCGCCATGCAGTTCATGTTCTATGAGACCATGAAGAGGAGGGCTGGCAAAGGAGGGAGGAGGGTGAGGAAATGGGAGAGAGTGGCTGTGTTCTAATACTAGAAGAGAGCTTTGTCGAATGACCTGTCTGCTTCTTTGACCTTGTTTCTGTTGAATTGATAAGATGGTTTCATACTGTTCCTTCATCTGTCAAATTAGGTTGCTTAGAACACACAACTTGCAAGAGGAAAGAACAGAGAGAAGGGGACATAGAGAAAGTTCTCAAGAAAGTTTTGTAGAAAGTAATTCAGTCAATGTAAGGCTTAAAAGATAACACCACCATTGTTTGGCCTACATACAGATTTCCTCTGTCGAGATCTTTCTCATTGGAGCACTTGCCAAGGCTATTGCTACAACAGCAACATATCCCCTGCAGACAGTCCAGGCTATTCTAAGGGTAAACAGACATGCATTCACACAATATACACAATATATTATTCTCATATCTATATCTATCTATATACACGTACACACAGTTAATAATGATTAATCAGTCATTAACATACTCAGAGACTCTTTTCCACCTCAGTTTGGCCAGTTCAAAGCTGAAGGCAAGGGTGGTGTATTTGGAAGTCTCAGAAATGTTATCTTCCTCCTAATGGACAGAATCAAGTGAGTAATGCTCACTGAACTCTAGCCTACCTTTCAAAGTGGCAGCAATCTGACATGGTTATGATCACAAATGTGATGAATAGACCTTGTGGCATGGTATATCACTGCTGGGTGTTGAGGATGTCTGTTCTGTCTTTGCAGGAGACATGGCGTGCTGGGCCTGTACAAAGGCTTGGAGGCCAAGCTCCTTCAGACTGTACTAACGGCTGCTCTAATGTTTGTAGTGTACGAGAAGATTACAGCTGTCACCTTCAAACTCATGGGCCTGAACAAGAAACTGAAGCACTGAGACTTTTATGTGATACGTTATTTTCAGGTGTTTTGATTCAGGACTGGCATTTTTTACCGTTGAAGTCTTTCATAAGTCATCATAAATCATCAGACAGAATCTATCAGATGCGGTGGGTCTCAAAAGTATTTGCGTGATTCCTCATATCTTTTCCTTTTGTGGAATGTGAGAGGTGCTTAATGGGAAAGGGCTGAAGGGGGAAAGGCTTTAGGAACAACCTTCAGCCCAACCTTCACTACAAGGTTCAGCCCTGACGGTTTCCAGTCCCACTACCTCTCTCTCGCTTTTCTGACTGCATTGGTTTTCACTGCTCTGCCCTCATCAGCAAAGCAGGGGGTGCTGCAGCACCCCTAGTTACTGCAGCCATGCACTGCAGTACAGATCACTGTCAGCCCTCTCCAGAGGAATTTAGAAGGAAGTGCCAATTTATCAACAAGCTGTGACAAATTTGGTGCCTATGTGCTAGACAGACAGCTAGATCAAACAATAGTTTATCTCCTATTGACACAGGAGATGGGAAATGAGACATGCAAGCTGCAGTGAAGAACCAAGAGGATTCTATAGGTGCTCTCCTCTTTAACTTTGTGTTGCCTTTTGTGTTTTGAACCCATTCCTATTTGCACATTCAACAATGCAATTTACACTTTTGATGTCAGTTTTCCAGTTTTAACTTAAACATGGATATCATGAAGCTAATTCTACAAGTTTCAATATTGGTACAGTGATGGGTGACTTTTTAAATGAAATGTATTCAGTTTGCAAGCAGATGCATTGCCGAGACAGTTGACTGCAATCTGCAAACCAAATCTACAATAACTGTAGGGGCATTCATAATTTTAGAAGGTATTACTGCACATTAACATTACTACACAAAACCTTATAGTCAAAGCTGTTTTCAGCAATGTTTGTGTGACGTGCCTCCAAATGGAAAAACCATGGATTGTAAGACCTCAACTTTTGCACTTCAGCATGTACCACCATAGATGTTACAATGATCTCATTTAGAGAGACCACCTCCTATCCTCTGGACCTTTTATGTAGAAAAGATCATTTGCTGCCTTCAGTCTTAAATGCATATTGAAAATATGATATTCAGAATCTGAGTTGTCCTTTGATGTGTAATATTCACCAGCTGGGTTTACGCCTGTACATCATAGTACAATAATGTATTTTGGTTGGCCTACTCAGTTTATGTGGTTTGGTTACTCAAACACACAATACTGACTTTACATGAAACAAGTCTGATGCAATACTAACACAGTCATGCCTTTATTACGATCTTCAGTGCACAGTTTAACGTTTTTAAATGTTGTTTGTTTGATTACATTTAATGAATGTTTTACCCAGAGATTTATAGAGTAACTTGTACTTTATTAATATATCCTGGGAACAGTAAAGGGTTTCTATTGGAAATAACATTTGTCTCGTGGTGCTTTTTGTAATATAAAACATTATTATACATATTCAACTCAACGAACATACTTCATACAGGAAAGGCATACACTTTTGAGAAGAGAAAAAAAGTGTTAAAAATACAAAGATCAAGGCGCTAACTCCGAAATTGGTCTGCACTAAAATAGAAACAGCCAACCACCCAAAGAAAATTCATCAAAGTTCATCGAGTCTTCATCCGGGAGTTAGGGAGTCTACAGTTCTTGCCTTTCTCATTTACCTCAATTGCCAAAGCTTAGAAGTGAATCAAGACTGAGGTTGGGCATGGTGGTGTGTCTTGGTCAGTTCCCTCACATACCAGTCAGGCAGAAAGGAATAGTGAGAGTCTCTGTGGATGGTGAATGTCACATCTTTATGGGGATCCCATGAAAACAGGTACACCACCCTAAAAGAATACATTTGCATGTAAAACAAGACAAGGGAACTCAGTGTTAGTATCATGGGTATGTTCACCTACATTCACACCACTCATGCCATGGTTCTAACACTCACAATACTCTCACCTGGGATTGTCTTCTCTGACAACACTCTTCACAAAGGACAGGAAATCAGAGCAGAAATTCATGCAGACTGTAGGCTTCCAGCAGTTGTATTCATTCTGTATGGGGAAGAACAAATGAGCCTTTTAAACTGTAATTCATAGGAATAAACTATGCACCGGAGTGACACTCGAGCATGCATACAAACATATCTTTCAAAGTCCCACCTTGATTAGCTGGGATATCTTAGAGATGTGGTAAGTCTCTACCGACACAACCACTCCTTCCTGATCACGGAAACCAGCTACGATCCTCGGGACGCCAGGGAGAAAAGACTGGGCCCACCACTTCAGCAGTTTGAACCTAGTAGAAGTTTACAGAGAGGAAACATCAATGTTGTCTAGAGCTTCGGACCTCAGTGCTAGTTTGCACCCTCACCATCCAAACAAGACTATGATTGGATTTAAGGTTGATTAACCTTGATATTGATTATTAAGGTTGATTTAAGGTTAATCTGTCATGGTCTTTATTCCTCGTCCTCCTGTTTGCTGCAGGAATATCATCCTGTTTGGAACTGGAACCCAGTGAAAAAGGAATGGAGTGGAGGATTTGGGATTCTTCGATAATGGAATTAATCGTACTTCTTCTTCGAAGTACCAGGTCCTACTGGGAGAAGACAGCATCTGCCATACAATTTCTTCCACGGGTACCTGTGGAAGTTGCTGCGTTGTTTGGGGGTGCAGATCTCCGCTGAGGTCTTCATCTCGATGTAGCATGCTGGGGCGGGCTGAGCCTTGGGGTCCTTGTCTCGACAATCCACCTCACCGGAGAAGAGGAGTCTGTGCTTGGCCAGTCGGGTCTGGACCACAGTGCAAAAAGCCTCATTGGTGTTTACTACCCCAGCTGGGTCTGGGAGGCTGTGGATGTCATCTGAAACCACAATTTGTCACAATGTTAAGTATTGTTATAAGCAAATACTGTGCATAAATCAGGGTGGCCAATGGACATTTCTGCAAAGGAAAAGGCCTTTGAGCAACCTCTCCCAAAACAATTAAAAAAACTCTCAACTCATCAATATACTGTTCACCTCAATAATATACTAACAATACTAATAATGTACTGTGAATTCCTTGTTCCTGAGAAGACACATCCTTACCTGCACAGGTATACTGTTCAAACTTGTATCCCCAGTACATCATCTCCTCATGACTCTCAGCACGGTTCTCCCGGTCTGTGCGAGCTGCCTCAGTTTCCACCTCGCTGATATATAGAGTGCCCCCCAGCCTGGAAATGGCCAGCAGCCAGCCCTCACGCGTCTCATACGGTGTGGTCAACAGCTTTGTCAGATGACCCCGCCAAGTCACAAAGTCTACCTCCAAATCACTGGAAGAGGGAATGGGAGGTGGATCAAAGGCTGGGTTGAACATAATTTGCATTATGATATGCTCTGTAGCACTTTGAGATTGCTGTAATGTAAAGTGCAATACAAATAACATTTATTATCATTATTATTATTAACATAGAACGCTGTAGTTATAATCACGGTTTGGACTGCAAGACCTTACCATGGGGACGAGGCTGCTGTTTCCTTTGACTGAACTTTGGCTCTGTTTAACAGGATCCATTTCAGGATGTGATCCAGTTTCTCCTTCACCCCATCATCTCTTTTTACAAAGCGGTCTTTGTAGCCATCTCTCAGGTCAAAATTGGGACTCTTCTCTGGCTCTACGTAATATCTCAGCTGCCTTGCATCGTTGAAAAAATGACGTTTAGAGTCCAAGGAGAAGTGACCGAGCTCCACAGGTTGTTTGTACAATGGGAAGTCTCTTTCATATAGTTGTCGTCTGGTGCCGAGTGTCTGGGGGTCTGTTGGGGGTGGTCCAGCAGAAGAACCAGCTTGGTGGTGTTGGTTCTCGCATCTGAAACGTTTAGGTTGAAAGTGACCTCCACGACTCTCATCCCTGTTTCGCCTGTATGTGGTCGACTGATGGTGACTGATGTTTGGATTTGGGGGTCTGTGCTGACGTTGGTCCATACTGTAGCTACTTAAGAGAGAGAAACATACTTAAAAATTGACTTATACATTTCTCTTTTGACCTGAATCCAATGATTATTCATCTGAATAAAATAAAAATGTTTACTCCAGATTTCACACATTCAAGCCTAAACTATCACATACAAGCAAAGCACACAGCTAGCAGCAGCACCAGCGGTTGCTTAAGTATCTGAAGTATGTTTGAGTGAGATTTTAATATTATGGAGCAGGATATCGTAGTAGGCTATGAGACTAACTGTCTTAAATGTATTTTGTATACCAGAACAAGTCTAATTTTGTGGATGTTTATCCACAATTCTAGCGATTGTTATGGCAGATCAGAGTGGCTCTGGGCAGATCCAATCATTTTAAACTTCATCAGATTACCCGCCTTCAATGAAGTTAACGCGTGTCAATGGAGCGATCCCAGACCCTCTGTACGAATGAAATGTACGAGGGTCTGGTTAGGACCAGGAGGCTACTACTAGACTTCTGCTGTGTGGGAATCGCATGAGTTAACCAGTCGAAGGGCGCACAAAAATACAGGAGCACACCCCACAATTTCCTCAGAAATTGTACCCTCTCTAGTTTCAATTGTGATATGAGAAATATGGGTACCAAAACCACTGAAGAACTGTCATCACCAACTGCCTCACAGGCAGTGCACGATTAATCAATAATTCCAGAAATGTGTGTCACTGACATCATCGCGGGCACTGTGCCCTATCTATAATTCCAGGAATCTGTGTGTTTGTTTGCCACTAATTTTATCACGGGAACTATGCACTAGTATTATGTACTACTGTACTCAGTCTAGCTTGTAATATTTGTAAAGTAATGTTTGTTGGAAAACAAAATAACTTGCCCCCACACCAAGCAAGGTTGCTAGCTAGCAATGTTTTAACTAGCTACATCGATCATATTTTCTTTCTAGGCGTAGTGCTAGCTAGCTAAACTGGCTCGAACTGTGCTGTGTATTATTGTGTGTTAGCTGGTTAGCTTGTGCTTCGAGCTCCTACTGAAAACGTACTGAAAACGAGCTCCTTGTGAAATATATGGTAGTAAATATAGTCCTGTATGTGTCTGTACATTGTGACATGTACAAGACTGGACTCTACTTACCTCGAACAGTTCTGCTCGTAGTCAACAGTAATTCCCGTGTGTCATTATTCATCCTGGCCACACGGTGGTGTCACTCAGTTGCAGCGTTCCAAACTTAAAGGCAGAAGAAGAGAAACACTTGGTGGCCGAGGTTTGTTTTTGAAAAACGCTCTTAAGATCATATCAGATAGATATGTATGTCTATTTGTTTATAGCACTTCTACCATTCGTTCAGTTATGAATAGAAAAAGAGCACTTATATCGGACACTTTCAAAGTCAAGAAACGAAGAATTGGGACTGCGACGTTTGGAGCTGTCAGTAATGAAGATGGTATGTATTTGATCATCTTGATCAGTTTTTTTCCATTCTAGAAGACAGTTCTAATCTATTCTGTGTATTTTTTCTTCTCTATTTTTCTGTATATTTGTATTGTCCAGATGGACCTCTTGACGTCAGAGCCTCATTGCAGTACCTAATGACTCTCTTCCCTCGGAAGCTCTTCAATGACAGCCTGCCTCAAATTGTCCTCAAGCACCAACTCTACAGCATGCACAATGACAAGACTTTGGTGGACCGACAGTTGGCAAGCAACAGACGATTTCTCTTAGAGGAGTTCACATTTGGTTTAAAGTCATAAAACCTCAATTGATTTGTGGAACTCCAGAAAACCACTTTCTTCTCATAATTGTTTGCTTCTGTCCTTTACAGAGTGAATTGAGGGAACAGGGGGAGCTTCTGATGTTCCAGCTAGGCTTTGACTCGGATGCATTTGGACTGGTGTTCACAAAAGACTACAAGGCCAAGGTCTTGACATGCGAGGAGGGAAGAGTGACCCAAGGGACAGTGGAAAGGTTTCTAGAGAAAGTGTTGCCCGCCTGCTCAGACCTTAGCTTCAACAAAGACAAGATGCTGAAGGAGTTTCTTTTCACGGATTCAGAGATAACGTATGAAAACAATAACAACAATGTACCCTTCTCTTGGAACACTCGTTATTACTGGGATATCATCTTGGGCTTTTTTGTCGGTCTGTGTTTTAAAACATTTAAAATAAGTAGAGGTGTACCATTGGCACCCACTAATCAAAAGTTACTTTTCCATCAGAGAATGTCTGACTTCTATTTGTGTGATTCTACTTCTAACACATCTCTCATCTTTTCTTACTATGCAGGCAACTAGTGAAGTCAGGGGTTTTGACTGTGAGAGATGCAGGCAGCTGGTGGCTCTCCATTCCAAACTCCGGCAGATTTACCAAATACTTAATACAGGGTGGGTGGTGAAAACACATCATAGTTATGAACCCTTGACTACATGATTACTATTGTCCATAGAAAGAGCACCCCAATAAATGCCCTTTAATATACTGTGTGACTCAAATTGTCATTAGTAGTTCTTTGCTGATTGAGCATTGTTTCCTACTCTCTTTCAATCCCCTCCCTCCTCAGGCCGTAAATCTGTACTTGGAATGGTCAAGAAATCCAAATATAGCGAAATCTTAAAGGCAGACCTAGAGGAACGACGCACCAACTCACAGGTCAAATTCCAAATGAAATACCACATCCATGACATCATTGGTGCAGAGCTCGTAGAATGGTGAGACAGGATACTGTGTTCATATTTCTATAGACATAATATTATGAATTAGAAAAGTGTACTTGTAGTTATTGTCTGGGATATATTATTAAATGTATGTCATGTTGGTTTTTGTGTGATGAACACATTTTTTCTTTTTTTTTAGTATACCCACAACTTCAGGAAAGCTCTTAAGATTTATTGATGCCTGAAAATCCATACTTTGCATCATGGCCACCAGTAACACAACTGAACAACTGCACCGCGTATATTACTCCTAGTGAGCTGTTGGTTTGTTTATATTTATTGCCATATTTGGAGTGTTTGATTTGCCTGTTGTAAAATAGTATGGGTTTATAAAATTTAATTGTGAAATAAGACAGTTTTCTTTCTTTTTGGAAAGTGATGGATTTAGTCAATAAAAAAAACAATCAGTTTTATTAAAATTTATTGGCTTCCTCAAAAAAGTGACAATAGCGTTATCCATAAAACCAAAAGGTCACATTGGCTTGAAGTGGAAGTACAGCCCGATGCCTGAATACAACAGTTATACAACCTCATTTACTTTTAACCCTCGTCTAACAGTTCAAATATGTAAATATGCAAAAATATATCAATGTAGCAATCCTACTTCTTTAATCTGTTGCATGCTAAAAGCATTAATTACAAAGATATCTAGACTTTAAGTGAGATTAAGGTAGTGTTAATCATTTATAGGAGGTATTGAACAGTAATATTCAAAGTGTTAGTTTTAAAATACAGTGAGTGATGTGTAACTTCTGAGAATAACGAAGCAAATAGCTAATTCACATGGTTATAACCAAGGATGATTATAGATTATATAATTTTTGAGAGTAGCTTCGTAACCATTTAGAACTTGTGATATAGGTGCCTTCCTTCCTGAAGTTTGTTATGCAGTAGAGATGCTAATGCAAATTGTACAAAAAAAAAGAAACTTATGAAAAAGAAATATGTTTCAAATAAATGCCCAAACACCATTTAAAAGGTGTCCTCATTTAGTCTCTTCATACCCAAACAGTCCTAACATCAAATATCATTGTAAAGAGTTACAGGCATTACATTTCATAAACATTTCAGTTTAAACTAAACTGAGAACGTTCTGTAAGGGGAGGCATGTTTTTGACTGACAGTTAAAATGTGCTGGGGGGGATATTCCCTTGGAATACTGCACGACAGGCTTTTTAGATGACTTAACAGCACAGTTGGCACAAACAGAAAACAATGTACAAAGCAGACATGTTGTTCGATTTAACCATTCATGAATTGCCCCAAAATGTATGTCGTCGTCGTCCCCCCTGCCTCATTGACTTTATGATACATGGACTTATGTGACTCACTGTGCTATAAATGAAAACTTTTGTCACTTGTAAAAAGCTGTGTGGAACATCAGGATTACTGAGACGAAAGAAAGCCTCTTCAACATGTTGCTGTCGTCTTTCAGGTTCCTCATTTATGAAGTGTTTGTCTCCTACAAACTGTAAATGAATACTAGGACATTTTAACCACAGGCTACTGTGCATTGTGCCAAACTTTTGCTGTACGTTTGAGGTGTAAACTTCAAGGAGACACAGCAAGTGCCACTGCTGTCTGCTGTGTAATTGTAAAACTGTACAACTTTTAATATCTGCAGAATGCATTTTGGCAACAAGGCTCTCCACTCAAAACAAAACTCGAGATTGTAAACAAACAATAGTAACTACCAGTGGAAGAACAAGAATCTAAAAACTTTCCATGATCATGTTCACAAAAGTTCTAATCCATGAAGGCCTCAGGAATTTATTAGTGTATGTCTGTGTGTTTGTCCACTATGTGTTAAAGGAAGGGACTGGGGAGTCACATTCATCCCTTTTCGAAAACCCAACTTTACAAAAGAAAGCGTTATGTGTTAGAGCATGTAGCTAAGAAATAATTTGAAGTAAATTGTTTTTGTGTCTGTGTTTCCTGTATCTCCCCCTTCACCCTCACCCACCCCACTGAGCTAGACCCCCAGTCCGGATACTTCCTCTTAAGGGGAGTTTTAGAGCAGGGAGCACTTCCTCCTCCTCTTCTTCACGGGCGGGGGGCAGAGGACAGCCCGTATCGCCTCGTCAAACACTGTCTTCAGGCCTCGCTGGGTCAGGGCTGAGCACTCCAGATACTTGACTGCCCCTAAGGAACCAGAGAGAAATTTACAGATTTAACCAAGGTGTCGTTACACAAAACATTACTATCTTTCACCGTGGTTATATGGATTTGAACTACTGGCTTATTTGGACAAATAGAATTATCCCTTTCTTGTAAACACCTTTGTTCGAATAATTGCGGTTCGACTACCATCCGATCGACACCCCGAGAACTCGGTCCAAGTCGGTTGATAATTCGGACAGCGCATGCTTGTAAACGGTGAATTGGACTATGAACTGGACTCTGCATCTTTGCGCATGCTTGAGATCCCGCCACCCTCCCCCCTCCCAGGTCGTGACACGGAAGTCGAAAGAGATTAAGATGTCGCTGCCGGGAGCCGGCCCGGCAGAAACAAACAAACAACGCGATGGACAACCCAGAAGACTTTGTTTCTGCTCTTCATCCAGACTGTTCGTCGAGACCTTTGCGGTATTGTGGCAAAGTGCAACAACATATTGGTGGTCTGAATTAAATTCTCTATGTTCCTTCGGCGGCGGCGTCTTCTCTCCATTATCAATCTAGCCAATAGCGCCGTTTGCATTTGCAGTACTCCTATTGTCATCACGCACGAAATGTAGATGGACGTAGCTTCACCTTGCCATCTTTCTCGAAATGTTGATGTTGTTGTTAGTGGTGAAGAGGTCAAGCGGAAATGGCTGTATCACCACTAGTTGTAATGAACACAGCGCCACGTATTGGACTGGGATATGGCATGCCTTCGGCCAATAATTCGATTTATTCACTGCCATATATCTTCGGATAATGCAGTTGCCCCAAAAATTAGCATTGTCCGAATAAAGATAGATTCTAATTGATACCATCATGGAAACGCACTGACTGTCCCACAGGGAGGACTACATTTTTTGGGAAACTCATGGATTCTTCTTTTGGATACAGAAAATACTTTTTAATACAGAGATTACACAAATGTACCAATTACATGGAGCCAATTCTTTATATCTATACATGTTCAGATCATACGGTTGATTCAAAAGGTCACATATATGACCATTGAAACATTAGGTAATAGTTACGGTGACACTAACCAATCTCCTTGGCCATAGCCAGGCCTTGTGGGTAGGTGATGGGGGTGAGCTTCTTCTCTTTGAGCTTCTCAATGGTGTCCTTGTCATCCCTCAGGTCCAATTTTGTGCCCACCAGGATGATGGGTGTGTTGGGACAGTGGTGGCGAACCTCTGGGTACCACTGCAGTAAAACCATGTTACAAATCACTCAAATAGGCCACTCCCTCGAATCACTCGCATAGTTTGTTTATGACTCTTGACTGACAATGTACAATACACTACACACGCGCAATACGTAATCGTAATAATCTACATTATTATATAAGAGTCATTCACTTCAAAGGGCATTCTTCTGTGTTTACTTTAAGGCAAGTAGGGTAACGTGCCTTGCCCAAGGACACAATGTAATTTAGCACGGCCGAGAATCGAACCGGCAACCTTCTGATTACTAGCCCAATTCCCTAACCGCTCAGCCACCTGACTCCCTGAGTTATGCACTGCTACAGAGAGTGCAAAGCTGTAACATCATTCAAAATCATATGGTACTGAAGCACAGGTCTGTGACTGGCGTGACAATAAGGAGGGAGAGGAGTTTTCATGCAACGGAAAAATTGCCTACCTTGGCACGGACGTTCTCAAATGAGGCAGGGCTCACCAGAGAGAAACAGATCAGGAAGACATCCTGTTGAGTCAAAGAGTGTACATCTCAACACCAAAGCCCAGAAAACCACGTTCTTCTCATCATTACACGGTAAAGGGGGTTCTCATCTGAAACTCCAGTGTTTGTTTTAGCCAATCATTAAGTCATTTTGATGACATACACATATCAAGAAAGAGAGTTTACAAAAATTGTCATCTCACAGTCTGAGGGTAGGACAAAGGACGAAGTCTGTCATAATCTTCCTGTCCTGCTGTATCCCAGAGACCCAGGTTGACCGGCTTACCATCTACCATCACATTGGCAGAGTAGTTGTCAAACCTGTAAGCGAGTCAGTGGCAATGAGTGTGAGCATGAAACATTTTAATAAACCATTGAATTTGAGGAGTACAGATAATTCCACAAGTACATGTACAAGCAAATAGTAGTGTTTCTGCCATG
Organism: Mallotus villosus; assembly: GCA_903064625.1. Lineage (NCBI taxonomy): Eukaryota > Metazoa > Chordata > Actinopteri > Osmeriformes > Salangidae > Mallotus > Mallotus villosus. The sequence continues at coordinate 81,212 of CAEFZP010002706.1, read as the reverse complement.
TTTCTGTTACAAGTATTCACCTCTTGCAATTGTTATGTTTTTTTTCATATTATAAATGACCAACCACATTCCCTTCATGAAACAGATCTAGAGGCTTATCAAAACCAGTTTCTGAACCAGTTCATACTGGATGTCAACAGACACTCCCAGGTCTGATTAAGATCTGCTAAAAGTCTATCTGGATTACCCCCCAATATTACCTTAATCAAGACACATACTGTCAACCAGGATCTAAATTCCAGAATCCTAAATTCTCTATTCACACACATGAAACATTCCCCCCATGCCTTGCGTAATAAAATCGCATGAGGAAACCCTGTTTATGGGAAAGGGTGGGGAGAGGTGTGGTGCACCATGGTGGTAGGACTACTCACACTGTGGGGATGTACTCTCCTGGGAAGGCGTTGGTGGTGTAGCTAATAAGCAGGCATGTCTTACCCACCGCTCTGGATAGGAGGGGAGAAAGGAAAATCACATCGGTGTAAAGACAATTGAACCATATTTGGATCAGCACACATCGCTTAAATTAGCGACATTTGGGTATTTATTATTGCCTAACAATAAGACACAGAACCTTCCTGAAGCCCAGACGCGTCAACGGAGAAAATTAATGGGATTTCATTTTTAATTAAATACAGAACCAGGTGAAGTTGAGCTATGTCAATAAAAGATTTTTGTTGGTCAACAACGACTAAATCGACGGGCAATATTTTAGGTATTGAAACTGAAAACGATAGGGGTGGTAACAACATAAATCGTCCTGTAGCCCATAAACACAGATTTGCCCGATCGGCTTCAAAAGTAGTAGTAACCGCTGCATAACATTGCGTATCCAAAAAAGTGGCCATGGCAGACTTGATCTGGTATGGTATACAAAAACACAATGGACAAGAAAACGATATCACTCATAACTGACGTTGCTAGCATGTATTAAACATTAACTACAACGCAGTCAGGCGTTGCTATATGGTGGTATCAGTCGACCCGGTCTCAGCCTATTCGCTGGAATTAAAGGATTTAAACCGCATCCAACCCTAAAAATAGCGACGGCAAACAATTCCATAATTTAGCAGATTGGCGCTTGCTAGTGTGCGATCATTATACCGAGTAATTAATGCACAATTAAGAAACACGTCGCAAACAAAGTTCAACTGTACGCATATAGCTCTATAACTTTCGGTGATCGTTTTGCATTCCAGGGAATAGTCTGAGCCTATGCTCATTCATGATTTACTCACACGCACACACCTGCTTGCTAGCTTATCATATCATGATCAGTTAGCGTGAAGTTGAATAAGGACATGCAATTGTTTAATTACATACCCATGACTATGAGTAAGTAGCTGAAGTTGAACTTTTATCAACTTACCCGTCCCCGACGACGACACACTTTATGGCCTGCATTGCGCCGCAGAGGAGTCTGTCTGACCCTTTCGTTTACTAGCGTTGTGGCTAACTGGCTAGCTAGTAGCTAGCTATTTAGTCTGTCTTTGTCCGAACTTGATCTCAGTAGCTACAAAACTCAGTAGAAAATATTTGAATAACGTGTCTGACTCTCACTTGTTGATATAGCTTTTACAACTATTGTCGAATGTGTTCCGTTAGTCTAATTTAAGTTATTTTGAAGTTACTTTGCTACATTCCCATGCTTTCTCGGACTGGAAGTTTTGGAGAAAACACCAGCCACCACCCCTGCTGAAAAAAAATCACAACGGTGTAATCTGGATAGCGGTAAAGGCAAACAACTTCCTGCTCAACTACAGACGCCCACGCACTCACCCTACGGAGCAAATGGAATATCCCTTTCCCTCATATATTCCCTCACATTCACTGTTTTGATTAAACTAGGTAGTTAAACGCACAAACGTGTTTAACCGTTAGCCTAGACACTAGGCCGAATTTGTCATATAATGTGGTACACACTGACTTTGTTTGATGAGATGTACAAACAAAAACACTTCCACTGACAGTTGCCCCACTGGGACCTATATCGTGATATATCTAAATGAAGACGATTCTAAACTAAAAAGTTAATTGACATATAATGAAAGAAGGCCTAAATAGTTAGTAAAAGCAGAGCCTGTTTAAGGAGAGCCTGGCCACTCCCTATTAAACCCCATTGTACCGAATTTTGTTGCAGTTCCACCAGCGTTCCACTGGGAGTGATCGCAGTCGAGTGCAAAATGAATGGGAGTCTATGGAGCTAAACGGCTAAATTTGTCTCTTTCACCTGATTGTCGTTGAGATATCTCAGTTTTGATTGTAGTTTTTGCATGTTCAACATGGATTTTAGGTCAAAAGTTGAATTAACGAGTACTTATGTCCCTTGGATTTCTTGCATGGTGAGTCGTTGTTGCCCATAACACGCTAGCCTTCTGCTAATGAATGCTGATTGGTTAGTGAAGCACTGACTACGACCACAGAACCCGCTTGATGGCATCCAAAGTGGAATCATAATGTCAGAGCATTAGCAACATTAGCAACAACATTAGCAAGCCAAAACTCTTTCTAGCATGTGTATTGACAGGGGGAGCCTAACCTGTCAGCTGTGTTGTGGATGCCTCGAGAAAAAAAGGAAGTGACCAGAGTTTGCCGTAATGCGTAATCTCTGGTCGTACACTGTGTATGACGTCATTTACATTTTAAAAGGCTTTGTAGAACAAAAGGCAACTTTTAAAAAAATCTACAACCCAGCAGTGTGTATTTTTTTTTGCCTCCCCTCTCGATTTCAACATTCAAATTACAAGACAAATAATTGTATCCTGAGAATCCTGAGATTTTGATGGGTATAGCTCCATAGACCTCCATTCATTCTGCACTAGACCGTTAGCGCCATCATACGGAACTAGAGTGGAACTGCAACCAGTTCAGAACCCGGAAGTTTCCCGAGAGTGGCAGTTCTCCCTATATTAGACATTCTCTGGTAAAAGTAATCTTGAATTAGAACACGTAGTAGACCGTTTCTTGAGAGAATTCGTATGCGCCAATAATTATTTATAGAAATGACATGAAAACACGATTTTCTCATCTGTAAAGTGATATTCATTACGCCCATGTTGCGAAACGAAAACAATTGAGACACATTTTATTATAACACCAAAATAGCTTATAGCCTACTTCCGTGGGTCACACTGTTTATCTTCCGTGTAACCAAAACGGGATACGAGCGGCTGGGTTGGATCTCAAGACATGAGTTTTTCAGGTCTCAGGCAATCGTGGAAAGATGCATTGTTACGTGTTATTGACTAGCAAGCTAGTTTTAATAATTTAGCTGTGATTGCCGTGACAGGCGTCGTCTTATGGCGGGTCTGTCGTATTTAGTGTTCCGTTTTTCGGGGTCTGCTGGTCGGACTTACGGAGTGTTTTCAAAAGGGTTGACGAGGACTTTGTTGATATTTTTTGATTTGGCATGGCGACTTCGAATCAGATTTCCGTATCTTTACCTTATTGCTTCGATGATGTTCAACGTGCGATTGCAGGTGTGGAATTAAATGTAACAATCTGTGCTGTATCAATTTGGTAGTTATTTGTAGAGTAATTTCATATTTTAATATTGGCTCAGCTAACCTGGCAAGATAAATAAATGCAATTTGCAAAGCATCCGCCCATTCAGTGTCATAGGCTACTGGGTTACAATTGTTTAGCATGTTATTACCCCCAAAACGCCACGATAACACATAATCTGAACGTTGGATGTTGACACGATTTGTCTTGCTTTATAAGGAATGCCGTCTGTATCAACATTCACTCAACTGTTCAGTTTGGCATGACTTTGACTTTTTTTCTTCTTCTTTTCACTTACAGGTCCATATCGAAATTCATTGAGTTTACATTGCTATCAGTCATACCAAGAGGGCCTTTGTGCACTAATGTGCATGGTCATCTTGCACTTCTCAAACACTCAGCTGAATCTAGCTAACTCCACAAGGTGGATAAGGGGGGCACTAATGTCAGGGACGGCTATGACGATACGCAGTGAGACACATCGCTCAGCCTTTGTCATAGGAACCCAGTGCCTTTGATGTGGAAGGTCACCATGATGCTATCATCCATAGCAGGGGCAGGAAGGGATATGTGAGTGTGTATTGATTCACAACCATCTCACCACCTGATGCTCTGCAGTCAGTTCTCCAGTCTGAAGAAAAAGGGAAAAATGACTGGTGGAATTTTATACTGCCTTTTCTGTCACAGACACAAGGACCTAAGAATGGAAATGATGCCGACAATGGAACAAACGTCTCTGGGACTTTCTCTCATTCCTTCCTTAATTGTCAGAGTGCTGTTATGAAGAAAATCATCAGAAAGTATAGTCACCTGCAAACACTTAGAAGGGGAAACTGGAATTATGTCATCAGAGGTCCTGTAGTTTAAAATTCAATTCTTCCTCTAGCATCTCACACAGCATGACACAAACCAGAGCATGCTTTTTGTTGACAGTGGTTGTAGCAACTTCGACTTACTGAGTGTTAGGGAGGTGTAAAGAAGCAGCAGGGCATTGTTACACTTGTGACAATTCTAAAAAGGTTTTCTGTCCATTAAGAAGTAGGGGGTATGTATGTTACAGTATCAAGCTATCTCATCACATAATCTACACAATGACTGGTATTTTTCAGTGTAAGAAAAAGGTGTGCAGACCTGGTCATGCACTCATACAGGCTTGCATACACATCACATAATTCTCTATCTGTCAAGGTCTTGTGGAACTAGATTTTATGGCGTTTCAATAGTGATACTTTCAAAATCATTTATATAATTGTGTTGGATATGCTTTGATTTGTATGTCTGTTTTCTCTGTAATGAATTTGTAAATTCTTATAGTCTGTATTAAAAAGGTAAATATTGTTGTAGGATTTCACCTAATTAAATTATGAAATAATAATGGCCTAGTAACTATAATTAAAGTACTTAAAATATTCGTATACTCTTTAAACAGAGCTCCAATTCTCCACTTTTTCAGGTTCACAATTTTCAGTTTGCAAAATGTTTTGTGAACCCAGTCCAGTTCACATATCTTTTACTTAGCAATACATAATGGGAGGTAATGCTGGCTAGTTGATGGGATCATGTCATTAAAGCAGATGAACTCCAATGAGACTGATTTTTAGGTCAATCTAATCTATTTGACGTGGATTACAGTATTGTAGCCCTCAGAGTATTATATAGTTTTCGATGGACATTATCGACGTCAATGCAAAACATCCGGTACGCTAAAATGTGTCTGTCATATACTTTCAAAGATTATAAAAATGTTGCATACAAATATGCCTTTGCCAAATTGAAACCTTCCATATTCCATTGGTTATCTTACACAATGTGTTTAGACCAAATGCATTAAATGATTATTCTGAGACAGATATTGGTGTGTAAGGTTTTTGCACGGTAAATGTTTTTTCGAAAAGCAAACAAATGTAAAGATATGCAGATTGTTGACTTCAGTCGTGGACCCACACTGGTCATTTAAAAAGTTCCATGTTTGGCCACAAGAAGTCAGACCATTTCTACAAAACATCACTCTCCTTCATTGAACAGCTGTCACGTTTTATGAAGATGAAAGAGCGAATGATGTCTATTTGGGAAGATCATGAATGTATTTGTCTGTTGTTCACAGTTATAGTGAATAGCAATTTATATTGTAATCAATGCAACCAGGATGTTATACTAATGTTCTAACACAATGATTGGGTGGTCTGTTATTAGTTTACCCTAAATTAGTTTAAAGAGCTATGTTGCTGTTCTCTGCTTATTGCTAAATGTGGGTGTGTGATTGGGTATTATATGTTAAACCACAGCTAAAATGGTCAAGTTGGCTTTTCCCTCTACTCTTATTTTACACATCTCACTATATGAACAGTGCCCTGCAAAAACTTCTCGTACAGTAATTTCAAAGCCAGGCTATTACAGTTATATCTATATAATAGTGTGTAAAATCAACTAGACTGCACTCTTAATTCTCCATGTGACAACCCTTCTATTCCGCCTCCTCCCCCTGGGAAAAAGAAGAAGAATTTCTCTGGGATTTGACACAGGAACATATTTGAATAGGTTTAACATTTAAAAAAGGACAGAGAGAGAGCAAGAGTGAAAGATAGAGATAGATTATGGATAAACCGGGCTATACTTTCTCTAAATTCAACCTAAAAGCATGTGTACATCAACAAATGTTAATTTGCATGTTGGGACTGTTGTAGTGTGTGAACCTTTGACATACATTTCACTGAAGGACTTGTGTTGATTATGAGGTCACCCAGGTGTGTGTGTGTTGTATCCATATGTTGCTTTGAATGTGTGTAACACAGTGTGATAATTAACCTCAATATGGAAAATTGACTTTTCATGCATTTTGAGTATTGGTGCGCGTGCGCCTGCAATTGGATATCTGTCTGCACATCATGTTGTTTCAAACTGATTCATAAATTAATTGAAATTTCATATATTCGAAAAGTAGGCTCCCAGACTTGATGAGACTTTATTATAATTAAAAAAACTATTGTACAAGGCCTTTCTGATCAAAGGCTGTGATGAAGTAATTCACCTGACAGTTCATCTTCAGTTAAAAGGGTAGTTAAAAATAATAGAAGTCAGACTTAGACTGCTCTTTGTGTATCAAACACTCTGGGGCGGTTTGCTACGTACCCTGCCTCAAAAGGACACCCATCAGTCAACATGAGTGACATCTGCAATGCAAGTGGTCACATGCATTCATGTTCTCCCATACTCCTCAGTGCAGGGGGAATGGATTAGCTGTCACAGAAACACAAAATGTAAACAAATGTGAATCCTCCAACTGGAATAAATGTTGGTCTTAAAAATGTGATTGGGGCATGATCTCTTTGGATTCAATTATTTGCACTCTATGAGTTTAAATGCTACAGTTACAGAGTAGGTGTGTAGATGATCTGTGGAAAGGCCTCAAGCAGTTTTGTCCTCTTGGTGATAATGCAAATACAGTACTTTTGACTGGTACTGTATATCTTGTATTTGAGCTTTATATCGTTAACTAAAAGGGAGGGTTGCATGCAAACACTTTTCTTACAAGGATAAGATCAAGTGCTGAGGTTTGCATGTAACCTAACCTAAAAACTGAAATACTGGAGTGTGTGAGAGAGAGATAGATAGATAGAAAACTGGAGATACAGAAATAAATGGAGAAAAAGAAGGGGAGATTTGTGATGTTATTTTGCCAACATGTTACAGTAAATTAAAATGGATCATTTGACCTAAAAGAGCATTACAATCTGTTTCTATTTCAGTCCTTATATTGGGACATTTCTTTATGGCTTCCGTGAGAACAGTCCTTTTATTTGGCTAAACATTTTAAAGTATATTGCAAATGGCAGTTCATTTGATTTATTAGCACTATTCATTGTGCAATGATTGCAATGGCAAACAAGGAGTGTAGAGCCAGTTACAGATGAATATTTGACTCTGCCGCAGCACATTGGAAGTGAGATTGTTACATATTAAATGCAGTTTTTCCTCATTCGTAAAATGACCAAACCTTTTAACTCTTTGTTTAACCCCCAAATAGGTGTACCACATTGGCTTTTAAGAGATCATAGTTCATGCAGTGACATTCAAATACCCAATCTCTGTGCTCTATTCTGCTTTACCATCAACCTTTGCTTCCCTGACAGCTGTGACTGCACACTGTAGAGACAAAGAGCACAGTTTTATTGATTGACTTATGTTTGTTAACAAATCAAAGACAAAATGGACAGTCCAGTTTACCTGTGGCTGACCACTTTTGAAAGGACTTGATTCATCAGTTATTTCAATGTCTTACGAATCAAAGCTACACAGAAACACAGGTAGAGACAGGACGCAAACAAAAAGTGATCAAACTTTAATCCATTTCTTCATTGGAGTCAATTTGTGCATGAGCCCCCAACGTTTCTAGTGAAGAGACATTACACCTGTGGTGATCAGTTGGAGAATGCATTACAGGCAGGAAATGGAAATGCCTGAAACGTGTGTACTTTTATTGACATCTGGTGATGTAACAAGGATCAGGGTTCCTGCTCTTACAGCGGGCTGAGCCTCCCACACACATGGATCTACTTACTAACATGTCCTTGGACACACTGCTGCCATTGTGCTTTTCAGACAGTCCCCATAGAGGCTGCGCCCCCTCAGGGCCTAGGATTTATAGACCAGATCCCACCAGATCCCAGCGACCACATAGTGGCAGGTGGATCTAATGTACATAGCAGGGAGTTGGGACACAGCCAGTGGAGTGAAGGACGATGTTGTGCTACTGACCAGGTTTCCCCCCACTCCCTCTTCAACCCATGGACCGACCCTCATTCCCCAAAGCTGACAGGAAGTAGGAAGTGTTATTGTCTCCACCCCAGGGTTTGACTACCAACCTGCCACTGTCCTGACCTTCTGGTCTCTGGTTTGGGGGGGCATTGGGATGCTCTTATCCAGAGCATCTTACAGTAAGTACAGGGACATTCTCCCCGAGGCAAGTAGGGTGAAGTGCCTTGCCCAAGGACACGTCATTTTGCACGGCCGGGAATCGAACCAACAACCTTCTGATTAATAGCCAGACTCCCTAACCGCTCAACCATCTGACCCCCATGTGTGTGTGTTCCGCTGCTCCCTCCGCGCGTGTATTTGTGTGTACCACAGAAAAGATTCTTTCTTCATATTCAATATAATCTCTAACGTTGACCTTAAAATTCCCTTTAAACCTCCTCTGGGTATTGGGGGAGGGGGTTGGGGGGCTGAGGGGGAGGGGTAGACTTGCTATAATGTGTAATTCTGCTTGATTGCATTATGAGGTGAGTGCATTTTTGGGGGGGGCTAGGGGTGTGTAGAAGGGTGGGCGGCTGGGGGAGGAGTACGGCTTGGAGGCGAGGGTGACCTGCCCCCAGGGCGTAACTGTGGAGACTGGAGCATATGAAGTGGAGCATCTCTGACCGCCCAATCAGGTCACGTGAAGTCGGTCAGGAGCAGAGTACGAATTATGCAATGACAATTGGGGGTGTCAACTTCCTATCCAGGGCGTGTATCGACCCCCCCCGACCTGTTGTTTTCACCTCTTTTGGGGGGTCCAGGTCTTAATTAGAGGGGTCAGACCCCCCCAAACCCCCCCGTAATTCTCACCCTGGTCAGGAGTACGGCGGCCATCTCCTCTGCTGACGAACGGCCTAATCTGCCAGACATGTGCCAGCCTGGGGGCACGGGCCCCATGCCTGCTCTGGCCCGCTGGGAGAGAGATGAGACATAAACAGAGACAGAGCGTGTATGCGTGTATTCTGACATAAGTTCTGACAGCACGTTGTAACTAGAGTCGTGGTTACCATGCACACACATACACTATATACAGTATAGAGAGAAAGCGTTTTCTGTATAGATCTGGGTGAGCAGAGTGAGTTAAAGAAAGAAAGAGACACATACTGTACCCCCATGTCACATACTCAATGACATATGAACTGGATTGTCCATCTCTGCTCTAAACAGGAAACAGCCCCCTGCAATTGGAGACCACACTCTACTCTCAAAAGTGCTTCATCCCTCCTCATTCTCTAGTCTAAATGTCTTTTACTTTTCCACCATTCTAAGTGACATGATCTCTTGGAATTGTGTTCTTATGGCAACAAATGGCTTAATCATTACTGCCTACTCACTCCAAAAGTCAGAGCAGAATAAGCAGACAATGTCTGGGTATGTGTTCATACACATACACACACACACTTACACACATGCTCACGGGCACACACACCTACTCACACACACATATACACAAGTTCAAAGCCTGAATCATGGTTTATGTATTCCCACTTGCCCCCTGCATGGGTTATAGGTTTATTCAGCTGCAGGTTTATACCTCCCTGAGTTGTTTCACTTGATGGTACATGTTGTCTTCCAGGACCCAGACTGTGATGTAACAGATCACACTGAACAGAGCCACTTGTGTTTGTCATGTCACTGTTCAGTCTTGGTGATGTGAATTAGGCATAATAAATATTAATATAGAGATTGAGTATTAAAATACATATTGACAGATTGTAATTGTTCATAGTTATTTACTGTATGTATGTATGTATGTATGTATGTATGTATGTATGTATGTATGTATGTATGTATGTATGTATGTATGTATGTATGTATGTATGTATGTTTGTATGCAGGGGCGTAGGATACGGTGGGGACGGTGGGGACGTGCACCTATCAGTTTTCGTCATGAGTCATTTTGCACCCACCACTTTTTTTGAAAGAATCCCCGTGTGGGACTCGCACATGATTGGATGATGTCGTGATGATGTCACTGATGCGCTGCAGGTGCAGCTGACGACGTGCCTATTCACTTCTCCTGGCCACCTGACTTGAACATTTTGTTCGTAGTCGCACCACGTTAATGGATAAACTTCTGGATAAACTTCTGGTAATCATACATTTTAATCCTTGAGCTGCGAAAATCTACCGTAACGTTAGTCAGTATCTTGTTTAGTTATTGTTTAGTTGTTATTGTTTAGTTACCGGCGGCGGCGGCTGCGACTGCCGCCGGTACCTGGCTGGTGGGCCGGTCTCGGCTCAAAATGCCCGAGCCGATTTTTTGTCCGCCGAACGTGCCGGCAAATGCCCGGTATGCCCGATGGCCAGTCCAGCGGTGGATGCATATTGTTGTGAATTGAGAGCAGTCAGCTGATGGTGTGATATGTTCGTCTGTGCGAGTCGTGCCACACATATTTTTGCTTTTTCAATCTTGGCGAAATGTGTCGTGCAGAAGTTGTGTTGTGTGCTCATCTGAGTCTGATCGTGTCATCACATTGTCACATGAAGCAGAAGATAGTGGGTCAAATGTCTAATGCTTTTTGAAAACTTAGGCTTGCCTTTCTTCTTCATAAAACGTGTCGGACATCATCACATTTTTGTATAGCCTACATTTTTATTAATTAACATGACCTGCGCGAAAGGGGGGAAAAAATGAATGCGCGTCATTGTACCCACTACCCAGCACTTCTGAAAATGCACTTCCGAATGCGTCTTTGTACCCAGCACATTTCAAACCAAACCTACGCCCATGTTTGTATGTGTGTATGTGTGTATGTGTGTATGTGTGTATGTGTGTGTGTGTGTGTGGTATGTGTGGTATGTGTGGTGTGTGTGGTGTGTGTGGTGTGTGTGGTGTGTGGTGTGTGGTGTGTGGTGTGTGGTGTGTGGTGTGTGGTGTGTGGTGTGTGGTGTGTGGTGTGTGGTGTGTGGTGTGTGGAGTGTGTGTGTGTGTGTATAGAATTGAATTGTACAGACAGCACATATTTCCTTTGTGCAAAAATAACACTGACATAGAAACATTTGTTCAAGAGTTGTCAGTGAATAAAGAAATGAATGAATACATTTGAAAACATCTGTTCATTCTTGACCACTGCAGTAATGTGCACAGGAAGTGAGACCCCCTCAGTTTCTGTGGAGCCAGGAATGCTATAATTGAAACCGTGTGTGTTGACGTTTGTAGACACACAAAACCAATGAGAGGGAGAGAGAGAGAGAGAGAGAGCGAGAGAGAGAGAGAGAGAGAGAGAGAGAGAGAGAGAGAGAGAGAAAGTACTCAGGAAGAGGTCTTCTTTTTGAGTCACTGCTTTAAGTGACTGTCAAGCTCTCTCTGGACCTTTGGAGTTTTATTTGAATGTGAAACCAATTTTCCTATTAGCACTCCTTCTCTCGTGTTAAAATGCGATATATATATTCTCTAATATGTTAAAAACCATATTAGGAAATGAATGAAGAAATGCTCACATTTATATAGGGTATTTATGCATAAAGCATTATGTTAGGAACTGAAACTTTGCACGCGCACACACGTTAGGAATTACTACAGGGTTTTAAAAAGTTGAGTTTATTTTGTCGTGGCGTCACGCGAGGGCAGCTTTTCAGTCGTTGTCGTTAGCAGGGCGGGACGGAGAATGGTGACGTGCACTACAAACTGGGATAGCCTATACTCTCCTATACTAGTGGAGAGACGTATTTGCAGGATAACATACCCGTTCGCTCTGGCAGAAGGACGTCGTTCATACAGTAACATCTGCTAGATGACTGATAACCAGGAACACAGCGTCGTGTTTTAAGCGTTGGTAGCACAATATCCCCAATTACAAGACGCTACCTACGTGACAACCTGTCGGCAAATGTATATACAAATTTGATCGCGCATTGACATTAATTATCACATACATACAACTGAAGTTCTGCGACCATAATCCCATTTTGGACGTTGGATTTTCATCTTTTATCATGGACGAGGACAATCAAGGTAGGCTCTTTTCTTCCTTCCCATGTCATCACATAAGGCGACCGTTATTGTACAGGTTATGCCCATCAATTTGAACACAAGATAATTCTATAAAGGCTACTCATCATGTAGGATGAATTTAATATGATCACACAGACATACAACACTGTAGCATTGCCTACACTTTGCAGCTAATTATTGAGAATAGATTTAGCCAGCCTTTTTACAGCGCTCCGGCTCCATCATTTTGGTCAACTGTAGCCTACATCACACTAGCATATTGCACATGTAACCAGACGTACTATGGTACACGCACGCACGCACGCACACACACACACACACGACACACCACACACACACACACACACACACACACACACACACACACACACACACACACACACACACACACACACACACACACACACACACACACACACACACACACACACACACACAAATACATACGTGTGACCCCATTTGCATGCATGATTTCATGAAGTCTTCTGAGACCCCATTCAGTGAGTGTGTGCTTCTCTGAAGGTGTTTCTGTTAATGCAGAATGTATGGATTGACCTATATTCGGTGTCAGTATAGACAAGGTTGTCACCCCAAGTCGCAGAAAGCTGAACTAGGTTCCATATCCAATGTTACAAAGAATACATATTTGTAACACACAGTTCTAGATATTAGGAATTATTTACAGTCCACTGATTTAAAAGTTAATGATATATAAACAACAAATGTAAATAAGGAAACTTTCTAAAACAGACTTGTTCAAAACACAAAATGACTGCTGGCACCACCACAGGATGTGTATGTTTGACTGTGGTGGGGAGAATATGGGCACAGAGTACTCATTGTGCCACATGAAACAGACGTCTCCTCCAACATCAACAGCAACACACACACTCACACAGGCACACACACACAGACATATAGTTGTGTGATGTTGTAAGGGTTCACCACCATCAAGACCTTACATTTTGTTAGGGAGCTGGAACGCATCCCACTCACTGATGCCATCCAGAGATAACTGACAACAGCTATGAGGGCTGCCAGAGCACCACACGCAGACAGACAGACAGACAGACAGACACACACACACTTTCCTTGCAGCACTGTATGATTGGTCAGCCTAAGCGCATGGGCTGATCGATCATGATCTGGAAACAAAAGTTCTGTGTGTGTGTGTGTGTTTCATATTACAGAGCTTCTGCTCATCTGGAATAACGTGTGTCCTGGACTGGCAGTGGATGCATACTTTAACATGTCAGAAGTAGCTGACGAGCTGCATCATACTGTACGTGTGTGTGTGTGTAGGTGTGTGATTGTTCATAGACTTTTTCAGTTATTGCCTTATCATCATCCCCAACATACCAAAGCTCCATCAGAACCAGGACTCACCAGGGCCTCTTATTCAGGTTAATCGCAGGGATGCGTGGGTGAGAAACAGTCTCTGTAGAGGAAGCGGCCAAGCAGGCTGGGTCTTCGCTGTGGGATCCTATCTGAGACACGGCGGGTCTGTGGCGGTCGACACCATCCCTGCTGTGCTCAGTGATCACTGCCGCCTGTACTCTGTCCAACACACACTCCCACGCTTGGAGACACACACATTCATACACGTGCACACACATACACACACATTTGCTGCCAGGCACGAGATGATGGAGATTAGACTGGGAGAAGAGGAGAGAGGGAGAAGATATGGAGATAGAGAGAATCGGAGAGAGGGAGGGAGGGTAGGGAGGGAGGGGAGGGGAGGGGAGGGGCGGGGAGGGTGGGTGGGAGGGAGGGAGGGGAGGGAGGGGAGGGAGGGAGAAATACATGGAGTAAAATACAGTGTGAAAGGAAATTAGAATGAAAGTCAAAGATAGACAGACAGAGCCAATGAAAGAAATGGAGGTAAGAAAAAAGAGAGAGAGAGAAGGACATTGAGTAAGAGTGGATGAGAGAGAAAGAAAGACCACAGTGGTAGAAATGGTGATAGAGCAAGACATGTACTGTATGTGTCTAAGAGAGTGAAAGGGAGTGAGAGAGGTGGCAAGGAGTTCGAGAGACAAAGAGAATTGGAGACGGTCCAGAGAGATATGGAGTAATGCCAGTGAGAGAGGGAGAGTTGGACCACATTCTCCTCTTACATCAATTCTTCAGTCTATTAGCAGAGTTACTTTCACTCAAAGTCTGCCCTCGGTCCTGTCCAGAGAAACTCACATAACCAAATGTTGTCACGCCAAGCTGTCCATCTTTACAAATAATTTCAGGCTTTTCATTGGCCCTATTTAGTTTGTCATTGCCTTTTTCATGGCATCTGTTTCAGCCCTGTTCTAAGAAACAACAGTCCCCCTGAGCGCTTACTGTGCAGTTCAAGCTTTGTAATGCTGCAAAAACGTGGGAGCAAAATCTATATGACATGCATGAGACTGACCAGTGCAATTTCCTCTTACAGGGCAACAAAGGGTGCTCATTGGATAATGGAGCAGGAAGAGCATTCAGAACAGACAGTTGTGATTGGTCCACCAGATGCATCTTTTTGTCACCGTGACATTTTTTATGACTAAAGAACTGAGGAGAGAGATACATTATTTTTGTGAAATACCAAAACCGTTACTAACTGGCTGCTCTGTAAAGAAAATCATTTACTGTTAAAAGTAAACATAACTTTAAGGAAAGTGAAACGTACATTTGTTCTAAAAATAAGAATAATATTTTGGGAATTGTTCATATTTATATTGGTCGCAATTATTCATTTTTACATTTGGTTTATGTTGCATTGCGTTTTCTACACTCCTGAAGTCTGTCCCAGCCCAGCATGGTCCTGTCTCTGCAGCGTGTCCACAGGGAGCCTGCTAGAAACCCAGATGGGATCAATCAGAACATTTATCCTGGATAGCTCATTCACAGCACGCTCCTGAGGGCCTTGGTGTTGGGCCACAGACCGCCCTGATTATGCAGTGTGAAAACCAGCCATTTTACTTCGCAGTGTGTGTGTACTTGTGTGAGGGCAAAACAGAGAAAGTAAAATAAAATGTATGAGCGTGTGTCAATGTGGTTGTCCCATCCATCAACCCAGGCTGAGCAAAGAGAAGATACACACAAACTCTGTAGTGGAATACTTCAAACCGGTCATCCCGTTCACGCACCTATTGAGGAGTTTTGTTGACATTCCTAGTCTGTAGGCTAGATTCAAACGGCGGCACGCATCGCCTTGCACTTCCATTGACCACCCACTTTGACTCTGTGACGTGGTACACAGAAGTCCAGCTCTGAGTGGAGAGGGGGATGCTTGAAAGACAAGTACTCCTCAATTTAGAGTCCCACTCAGCTGCTAACCCCCCTCTACCCCAGCTGGGTCTCAACATTTAGAACTCACTTTGTGTTAATTCTGCATGTAAGTATATCACACCTATTTCACATTGATATACTTCTATAAAGTATGGTTGAGTGATGTTCAATACAGTACTCCTACACTTACATCCTCCCACCAAGATGATTAGGCCCAATTTGATAAGACGCTTGCGATGCCAATCCTTTTTTAATCCAATATTACTGGATGGATATCAGTGTCTCTATCTAGAGGTCACTGGAGGCTGGGGGGTACGTGTCTGCTAGTGAGTGCATAGATAGCGTCAATATGCTCCAGTAGCAATCAGTAGCTTCTTAATCTTAGCCTGAGGCTCACCACCACCCAACCAGACTGGTCAATAAACTACGCCCCATCCTCAACCATTGTGAGTCACAGGGCTAGCTGTGTGTCTGCTATGTGCTCAGTCACCACCCCCAGGAACTGGTGGCTGCACATGCCAGGGCCTGCTTTGTATGGCTTAATGTGTGATCATAGACCTAGTTATTGTACATGTGCCGCCCCATCTCCCTGTATGTTGGTGTGTGTATTTGTTTGCGTGTTTGTGTGTGTGTGGGCATGTGTGTGTGTTTGTGTGTGTGTGCTGGCATTTATATGGGTAAAAAATATGTGTAGGTGTCAATTCCAAAAATGAGTCATTGTTCAGTCCTACGAGAGAGGAAAACTTTCAGTAGTGAGAAGCCCTCATCCAAGGAAAACCCAGCAGGATTTTTCCTTTGGGACACACTTAAAAGCCAGATCAAAAAGTTTTAACGCTACAAGTTAAGTAGTAGTCCAAAAACAACAGAAAATACGAAATATCTGGTCATCTAATAACCTATTCGTGCTTGAAGTTGGAGCTGTTTGCTTACCAGACAGCTAACCCACATAGGAGTTAAATCAGTGACCGTTGAATCAGAGAGGGTCTGGGATTTGATCTGGCTTCATAAATAAGAGCTGTGTTCTGGTGCGTGAGGAGGACCACACATGGCTTTCATTTCGACCCCATCACTGTTTTCTCAAGTCTTAAAACGGCTCTGCGCAACCTTTCTAACTTAACTGAGACGTCTGTGGCCAGGCTGAACGCTTTTGTCTCAGCGGAAGACTTACAGAGAAGGAACACATTTCAATACCTCTCAGGTTTAGTTATCTTTTCAGCTGGAGGAGGGAGTACTAACAGCCTAATAAATGGTTACGGCTGAGAATCTGGTTGATTAAAAACAGACTTGGGTCAACAATACTGTTTTTTGGAAAATAGTGGGGGCTGTCGGAAGGGCAAGTTCATTGAGAAGAGCTCATTTTCCCCTCTCTGGATGGAAAAGTGAGAGTGCTAGAGCTCCCAGGAGTGTTGGATAATATGCTGTAAAGAATTTCTACCAAAGAGCCCAACGTTTGTGCATCATCGTCGCCCCTCAAGTCTTCTGTGTGCATGCATGTGCTTTTGTGACTTTAACAATGTTTTTTTATGTTTAAGTGTGGATTTGTGTGCCTGTGTGTGTCTGTGTGTAGGTGGTTGTGTATCCTTCTGTGAGTGCTTTTTACAGCGGAAAGAGCAGGTTTCCTAGAGAGAGTGCAGGAAAGGGCAGAGTTAGAGCTATTCTGTAAGGAATTGTAGGTTGTTGAAGATGCAGGAAAAGGGTTTATCCACTTGTTAATCACTGGTCCATCAACTCACTCTGCATTTGAACACCAACTCCTCCAGTCCCTAGTGTCCTCTACCTTTCAGTGGCCCCCCTAAAACTAGCCAAGGCCTCATCTATCTGCTGATAATATTTAATTGAAATAATAGCTTGGACCTTCTATCCAGAAGTGCTGGTGACTTCTTCCCTGTGTTCAGGCCCTCAGAACAGTGGCATTTTCATGTACGTCGCAGTCAAGCACTGCATTTTGATTTGCAAATGACTCCACTAGTCATTTGCAAATGACTGGCAGAATCCCACTCTAAAGTCCTACCTTTTCACTCAGACAGGACACTGCAGCTTACTGACCCTCTTTCCTCCAGTACAATACATTCTCCCACTGTCCAGACCCTTTCTCATCCTGTGAAGTACAGTCTCTCACTGTCCAGTACAGTAGTCTTAGTGCACTATTACATTCTAGATCTAAATCTCTCACTACATCACTGAGTACTGTCGTACACAGGACAGACCTGCTACACCTCTACCTGTTCCTTTGTATGGATGTATTCGTTTTAGAGATGCAGCGAAAGGAAAAGTCTTGATTGAAACCGAATCCGAACAAAATGAAACACAATGGAACTCACCAATACCGAACAGCTTTTTCGCAGTTTTATTTTTTGGATAAATTCACTAGCTAGCCGCAATGTGCTTTTGACTTCTTTTTAAAATAAAAAATCTATTACAAAACTACAATTTCAAAATATGTATTGTTTTATATTACAGCAGACATTATAGCACAATACAAAAAAAAATACATTTGTAAAATAAAATATTTGAGTCCCCCTCTTTGAATACATTATATTAGGTCTATAACTGTACTCATTGAGTACTGTATTGATTTGCAGTATTGCAATTTTCTAGTGAGAGTAGATTTATTACCTATTCTCATTTCTGAAAGTCTGGATGATGGATGCTACAGTGTACCTGCTCAAATTTGGCTGTTCTCTTTGCCCTGCCTCCCTCATTGTTAGACCATGGTTGTCCACATGGTAAACCTAAGTGGCCCGGATCTCATCAGAGATTACGGTCCTTGGCCTTCCTCATCCTCGTCCTCCCCGTCCTCTTACTCTCACTCTGGCTCTGCCTCTGCTTCTGTAACCAATGTTGGCATCCATTGCTCCAACACAGGTGAGCTCTTCTCTAATTGTAGAGTGTTGCAGGTGTTTGCCCATGTGATGAGTCAGTGTGCATATTTGAATGGCAGTGTTCCTTGTGAAAACAAAAGATTTTCTTCTTGAAAGTGGTGCCAAATGCAAAGAAATGTGTGTAGGTTTTTGAAAAAGGTGGGTTTTAGAACTGCAATTTTAGTGTAAAGCAGGAATTGTAGTTTAGCATAATTGGTTCAGGGGGTTGGTGCATGAGTTGTGGTCATTGTGTCTCAACTACCAGTATTTGTGTGTAAACAATTGAGAAAAACTGTGTGTGTGAGTCTGTGAGTGTGTGTGACACTGTATGCTTTTGTGTGTGAGAGAAAGAGTGTGTGTCAGTGAGTAAGCAGTCTGATGGCAGGACATGCTACAAAGTGTATCCTAAAGTGTGAATTTCTTTAAGTAGGTTAGTTGTGGAGTGTTCATTCCAGCTGTGTGTGCCTCACATTTTCCCACAGCCTGGAGACACACAATGTGTTTGTGTGTGGGTCTACACGAGAGAAAAAGAGAGACTATACACGTCTTTTAGTGTTTGTGTGTGTGAGTGAGTCTTTGTGAGTGAGTTTTGTGAATGTGTGAGAGAGAGAGGATTACTGACTGCTCTCTCCGTGCCTAGACAAATGGGTGAGATTAACAAGAAGGGATGTGTGACAGTGGATTAAAGGTCAGGGGCTCGAGCTGCTGGTTGTCACTTTCGAACCCAAGAGAAATTACCTGGGAAGAAAGGCACACAGATAAACAGGATAAGCACACAACAAATATAAGGCAGGTAACGAGGAAAAACAAAGACAAAATCCAAATCATCGTTCAGGTTTAAGGTTTGAATGGAGTCTCTGGTGGTGATGTATTGTGAAATATAAAGCCTCCTTCTCTCCATTCCCTCCTCGCTTTCCATGCCTTTTCATTCAGCCAGCCTTTGTACTAGCCCAGATATATATATGCAGTGGAGAGTGCAAGAGTGGAAAATGGAATGTGACTGACCTGAAAGACAGGTGTCCTTCTGCTCTCCAGACTAGGTCAGTGTGACATGCTGGAGAACAGACTGCCTTTAGGGTCTACAGACAAATTAATTCATAAGCAGACCTTTTCAGACAGGACAGTGGTATCTGGCCCAATCACAGTTGCATCAGAACACACACAGTGTGTCCATCAGCTACACGCTCGGTGCACACTGCCCATGTACACGGCCCATGCACACACAGCTCATCAGAGACGATGATCATGTGTCATTGACAAAACTGTGTTGGACAAAGGGGGTTGGGACTGCTGCAATGTACACCATCACACATGTATACACATTCACACATGGAAATACACACATGCACACACACACACTAAGTAGTGATCCTCAGGGTATAGACAGTATAAATAGCTCTTAGGCATGGGTCCCCTCACACAAACATTTAATCTCTGCTTTCACCTCTGTCACATTGTATTTTTCGCAGTTACTGAAGTGTACACACTAAAAGACGCTGGAGTTGCACCACTGTTTGGGATCCTGCTGTATGTTCTATGGTCAAATTACTGTAACTGACAAATGGCTTGATAACCTCAACTAATATAACTATATTTAATTTCAATGGCTCTTGAATGTCTGCACCTATTTCACACTCGTCGGCCACAAGAATGCCCTCCCTCTTTCACTGTTGTTTTTTATTACAGGAAACATAGTCATGCGCACACACAGTTATTTATGAAATAAGATTCTGCTCTCAGGATGTCTTTTCTTTACTAAAAGAAAGTAAAAGCAAGTAATTATTGTTTTCCCTAAAAGAGACAGATACCTTAAGCCTTCTATATGGCTGCAAGCTGTGACAAGGCCATAAAGAGCCTAGTCGCCTGTTAAACCCCAGTATTTATAAGGTAACTGCAACCGTCCTGCAGTTCTGGATCATGAAACAATACACAGAGCCGTTAGACACACTATGACCCGTTTGTTCATATTCAAATGAGAGATAGATAAGGGATTCTTTATAACCCACTTAGCTGAATTCAGCTGAATTTGTTTAATAACCCATCATGTATACCATGTTCCTTATGTAAGATATTTGAATGGCGGCTAGGCGGCCATTTGCCTTCTGTCCCCTCAACATCTGCCTCTCCTGCCAGGGCCACAGATGGAGCGGAGATGACAAGTTCAAAGGGTTACATACACTGCTATATGAAATGGCTCATATTTTGTGAGATTAACTTTTTCATTACTCCTCAGTATGTTTAACCCATTTCTTGATTTTCATATATAAAACAGAAGGCTAGCTGAATCCAAATGCAGCCAGTGGCTGCTTATCTTCTTTTTTTATCTTATGGGGCAATTTTTATTGAAGACCTTTCCATTTAGAAAGCAATCAATGTCACTTTCCATATAATCCAGATTTTAATTTACACAAATCGAACACTTCCTTTAAATCAATTCAGAACTCATCCATCAAAACCTTCTGTAACAAACAGCAAAGAAAAAAATATGTTTCTAAATGTCATCATAGCATCTCTCTCTCTCTCTCTCTCTCTCTCTCTCTCTCTCTCTCTCTCTCTCTCTCTGTCTCTCTCTCTCTGTCTCTCTCTCTGTCTCTTTCCTGCTATTTTCCAGATGCGCTGTCTGGACGTCCTGAACCCAGTATAAACAGATCAGTCAATAGTACCTCCTCCTCAGTGTCATGCACACACATACACACACACATACAGGCTCTGCTTGTCTCCTCAGGGCATGTGTATCAGACTGCTGGCCTGAGAGACACTCCAGTCATTTCATGCAAGTGACTCACACAGGGCTGTTTGTATGTGCGTGCGTGTGTGTGTGTTTTTTGGGGGGGGGGTTTCTCTCTTTTTGTTTCCTACCATTGTAAAATTAGGTTAGAAAGTGATCTCATATAAACTTTACCTTCACTATTAGTAAGCCACTAATGTGCTCCAACAATGACTATTTAATGCAGAGAGTAAAGAGCAATTTACAAAATGGCACAAATTACTTTGTCCCTCATAAATGACTCCAGATTGTCACTAGGCTTACTTTCCTTTATGAATGTCTGGAACTGTAGCCAGAGTAGCTTTATAGAGCTACTATATCTGGCCCTGGTCTGTTCAGTGCTTCGGGGTATGTAGAGCACAGCAAGGTGACATTGTGACCATGGCAGCCATTGACTCTGATTAGGGAGGTGTTCTGCTTCCTCTTCTCTGCATCAGGTGAGAATGCACTGAGCCAGGGCTTGTGAGGTATTTGAAACATGTCTCACTTCACATTGATAATGTCTCAGCAGTCCTCTTATAGTTTAGTGGTAACACAGTGAAATGAAATGAATCTCCCAAGTGGAAATCGTGACAGGATATTTGATATAATACTGTGTACAATGCTAAACAATGTTTTGAATATTCCTACGAAAAGAACATTCTGCTTGGGCCTTGAAGTGGGATTGCAAGAGATGGTGTTCGTCACCCCTCCATCCCATACCTGAAAGGAGACAAAGTCTGGCCAGGATGGTGACTGCTTGATAAGATCATTCCTAGCTAGGCCGACAGCTTGTGCACGGTACTCTTTGGTTACATGAAGGACATAAAAAATGTGTCAGTCTTTCGAGAAAACATCGATTCGAGTGTTTAGGAGAAGGAACAAGCAATATAATTCTGTGCTTCGCTGCAGAGGACATGACATGTGAAAAGGAAGATCAACAGGACGAATCAAAGATGGCCTTGTTGCAGACAAGTCTGTAATTGAGCGGAGATAAAGAACATGGAATCCTGCTGCCAAACGACTGATCTAATTTGTTGGAGAAGCATGACCCCAAAAATAGACCAATTATGCTCCTTTCTTCTTCTCCAAAGGGAAACGGAAGCGTTCCTTTAAAGTGAATTTCAGCTAACGGTGCAGTTCTACATAAATAAGTCATTGTGACACTCTCTACAGTGTGAGAGTCTTGAAGCTACCAGAGGGGCGATAGTTTTACAAGAAAGAGTGCTTATGATTATCAAAAAGCTGTGTGACATTTGATGAGACTGGTTGTTTTATATATTTTATTAGCGTTTCATCAGAGGATTGTATGGATTCCATGATCAAAACAGCAGCTAGTTTTTGCTTTTGGACTTTGGAAAATGCGAGGAGAAGGTTTTTAACATTTAGGTTAAAAGGCAGTTTAGCATATATCAATATCTAGACAATATTCTCAAATGTAATATGATAGGTTAAACTTTTCCAATCTGGTCAACAAACAATCAAATCGCTGAATCATACCCTCGAATAATCTATGAATCACAGGCAGTTGTTCTGACCAGGAGAACAGTTTTTCTGGTCAGATGACTTGAGCAGGCTGATGGCTCTAGCAGGTACCACAGAGGAGTGGGAGGGGCGTTTTTCATTCAGATGAAGTGTGTTTCGAATGAACCTGTCTCATTACAGTTTTTTACAATCGCTATGACAATTTTTTCAATACTTCTAACAAGTTTCCTTACTTAAATCACCAACACACCTACCACACACAATTGGTAGAACACACCCACTTCCACCCACTACACACACCACTCATTCTCTCCTTGTTTCATTTAGTTGAAGCCAGTCAGAAGTCCCATCGACTGGTGGTCACATGGTCACACATTTATGAGAGTCTCTCTGTCACCCATCTGTGTCCCCGGCTGCGATTGGCTGCTTGGTTGCTTGTGTGTAATGAGGAACCAGTTGTGTGCGTGTGTGACTCCTCCACACTCTGACTTAATGTCCCGTATGCTATCTCTGTCACTTTGTCTTAGCCAGAAACAAGGAAAAAATAGAAAATTCTAAAACTCTGCCCTCGTTATTGACAAAGGAGGAAGAGCTGAAATGTAAAGCTGCTTAGCTTGTTTAGGATTCAACTGGGATTTGACACTCCAAATACACACACACACACACACACAGCTCTGGGTAGCAGGATGCTTGGAATCTGGAAAGCATGGCATAGAAAGGACAATCAGCTACGGCTAGGTGTGAAAATGACCTACTTCCTGCCAGGCAGCTTGCCGACATGGTTGTGATGGCGCTCTGAGAACTGGTGTGAAGAGGCAGTCCTCTGAGAGTCAGGAGGAGAGGCTGACATGTCTCTGTTAAACAGGGCTAAGCAGGGAGAACTAGGGACCTCTTGTTGAATAAGTTAATCGCCGCAGTGTGTCAGTTTGAGTCATGTTGTGTACATAGTGCGAGGATGAAATGTGTGTGTGATGTGTACAGAGCAAGCGTGCAGTGTTTGTGTAGGTGTGCGTGTCAACTGTAGGCATTACACTTCTGTGTGTGTGTGTGTCCTCCTGTAGATTAGGCATGTGAAAACCGTTTATGTGAGTGTAGAGTGTGTGTGTACAGAGTACACATTTGGTTAATCATGTATGTTATATGATACTCTGTTCGTCTTAGCATGGCCTATTTATCTCCTAGGTACTAATTACTTCAACTGAGGAACTACGTTCACCTGATGTTCAGAGACCTGATGTGCGTTCAAAGTCCACAACGGTTGTAATTTATGCAACAGCTTTCATTTGACTAATCAGGAAGTCCGTTTCATGTTCCTTGTTAGTATTTTCCAGGAGAATAATGTGAAATGATATGAAAGTTATATGGAGTGTGGGGTGGTTTAGTGGCACGTACAAGGTCATACATGCTAATTCAGGATCAGGTACATGTCTTCCAGACCAAACATCTTGTGCCTTAAGGAAAAATACACTGACCATTTCAGTCATGTGACAGTTGGTTGGGATTCATTAAGTAGGAATGCAGAGGTCTTCCTTGTTAAATTAATGTGTTATACTGGTCAGTGAGTCAATTTAGTTTAGTTTAGTCTTATGCTCAATCTGTCTCTCTCTATATCTGTCATTCTCAAAATGCCACACTTTCTCTCCATCTTTCCTTCTCCAGTACCTGAGGACCTCTCCTTGGAAGAAAGGGATGAGCTGTCCAACATACGGAGGAGGAAAAAAGAGTTACTGGATGACATTGAGGTGGGCATCACCTACATCTCTCCCTTTGTATATGATGTGTAGTTTCTATGACTATGACAGATTTTTATTTAGTCTCCTGTAACATGTCTATATAAAATGGACAGCCACAAAAACTGCCTCCGTATACAGAATCAATATTTATTCTTGACTTCATAGTGCAGCTTTATTGGATTATGTTTATCTTGTATTTATGGGTTGAGTTCAATAAAACACCATTTGTAAATAGAGTGATCTATACTCAACTAATTTCCTGTCTACGGCTTTGCAGAGGTTGAAGTTCGAGATTGCTGAGGTGATGACTGAAATTGAGCAGCTAACCTGTGTGGGGGAGAGGTGAGTTGAACACCTCTATTCTCTTTTTTCTTTTTATTTCAAATCTTTCTCTCTTTTTTCTTCCTCTTTTCACCCCGGTTAAGTGCAAAGACCAACACATTACATTGTTTCCCTCCACTACCTCTTCTAATCCTTTCAGCCATGCCTGAGTTACCCCCTAGTCACACACCTGCCTGGTGTGTGTGTCTTAATCTCTTCTGTTTGCAAAGCGAAGCAGTGCAGTCTCAGCAAAACATTTGCTAAATGTTCCCTATTCAGAGTCTGTATTCAGGGTCTCTCACCTTATTGGCAGTTTGAGCTTGTTGGTAATGAGGTAGAGTGTGCTCCCTCCCTCCCCCCCTCCCTCCCTCCCTCCCTCCCTCCCTCCCTCCCTCCCTCCCTCCCTCCCTCCCTCCCTCCCTCCCTCCCTCCCTCCCTCCCTCCCTCCCTCCCTCCCTCCCTCCCTCCCTCCCTCCCTCCCTCCCTCCCTCCCTCCCTCCCTCCCTCCCTTCCTCACAACACTGACACACTCAAGCATATTCTCCAGCAGTTTGAATGATGTCCTTAAATGTCTGCAAAACAATTGACTCAATCTGTCACCTTCAACTTAATCTTATTCAAACTTGTAAACCAATCACAATGTCGGGAGTTGTGTCCTGGACAAACGGTTGACCTGCTGAACAAATAACATCAAGTGTTCATAAAACCGCACCTTTACTAGACCTCTGGCTGTCTTTCTCTCTTGTTTGTCCAACTGCAGCAAAACAACTCAGAGAAACAAACAGATTGCTATGGGGAGAAAGAAGTTTAATATGGACCCCAAGAAGGTTAGTCATGGTTATTGGTTACTGCTCTACAAAAGGTCTGAGATTGTGTGTTTTGGACTTGAATCAATAGGCTTGGGCAATTTCTCTTTCTGGACTGCTCTGCAAAAGGTCTGAGATTTTGTTTTTAGGATTTTAATAAAAAGGCTTGAGCAACATAAGTTCTGGACTGCTCTGCAAAAGGTCTAAGATTGTTCTGAATTACCGCAAATACTGCGTCCTGTGTTCACAAGGGTTTTATTACTTTTATTACTTATAATATGGTTTTTATTGATTTTATGTACTGTAAAGCACTTTGAGCTGCAATTCTTGTATGAAATGTGCTACATAAATAAAGTCTTATTACTGTATTCCTTCGATTAAACGCCGCCCGCAAATAATCGCCGCCCTTGAATAAACGCTGCACCTAAAATGCACCAAAAACGTAATTTTGAAATAAATAAATGTATTAGTATTAGTATTTTTTGATGCAGGTAAATGGATTCAGCTATATAATTATATGATGCTATATTTATATATTTATTGCCATATTTTTTTATTTCAGGGTTTATTTCATAGCCATATGTATTTATTTATGTATTTATCTAGTTATTTACGGATCTATTTATTAATTACATTTTGACTAATTTGGCGTTCCATACGATTAAACGCTGCAACCAAAAAAAGAGAAAAACGGTTATTTAATTGGTTAAATTAAAAGACGGTGTGTACAATATAGCGAGGTAGCTGACTTCGCCACTCGCGAATTCAACCCCAAATTCGCGTGCTAAAGATGTTGCTGCTGGTGAGTGCTTTCTAAACAGCTTTCTGTTTGAAAACTGAAGTGTAAGAACGTTTCAGCATGCTGCTTCAGATTTCTACACAATGTAGACACATGCGTGGCTTACATTTTACACTATGCTTTGTGTTTGACCTCCTTGTCTATTCTTTGTTTGTCTATGGCCACACTGTAGCTACAGTTCACTAAATCTCTTACAATCTCTTTAATCGAAGAAATACGGTATTATAATCCTCAAGCCACAACTTCTAAAATATAAAACTGTGATGTCCTCCTAGGGATTAAACATACATTTGTTTTTCTCATGTTAGACTAAATAACTATCTCAATGAGTCCATAAAAAACTAAGATGTACTTCAAGCAACTTCAGGGCAATATTAAAATTGCACCGCATCCACACATCCTTGATTCTATCTGGTCTTATCTCAGAGTAAGTTCTTGTAAAGTCCTGCAAGGCCTCCTTAGGGGGCAAGATGAGGGCTCTGACAACTCCTGGATGGAAACAGATAACTGATAACACACTCTGCGCGTGTGTGTGTTTGTTTGTGTTTGTTTTCCAGGGGATACAGTTTCTCCTGGAGAACGACCTTCTACAGCACACGCCCGAGGACATAGCACAGTTCCTTTACAAGGGTGAGGGCCTCAACAAAACAGTCATTGGAGACTACCTAGGAGAACGGTCAGTTTTGGCTTCATTTACTCCTCCATGTTTCCTCTTCCTTTCTTCCATCATTCTCTTTTGGACTGCTCAGCAGGGGTCTCATTTATAAAGCTTGCGTACGCACAAAACGGGGCTGAAATGTGCGTACGCCACTTTCCACGCAAAGGTTGTGATTTATAAAAAACAAATTTGACGGAAGAATGTGCGGTCTTCCACGCAAACTCTGACCCTCCCGTACGCCTACGCACATTTTGGAAACAGTTGGAATGGGCGACGCAGATGACCGTACTGTAGTCAGACTGCATAAACTAAGTGTGGGAAGAACGATTACTCGTAATATTTATAGGCTATATTTTGTTTTCCTCACACACGTTTTTTTCACTCCGTTTCATCATTATCATGAAGATTAAATCCAGCAGTGTTATTTGTGCTTGTTCTGAATGATAATTGTTCCATAAACACCTTGTACAATCCAACTCAAATTTTAAATCAAAATTCAGCGTTGTTTCACTATCAGATTGTCCACTACGGGAGTGCAGGAGGGGGGGATGCCCCGACTGCATGGAATACACAGGATAACATCACATAGGACTACCTTTAGATAACTGCAAAACAGTGTAGCCAACTAAATATATGTATTTAATACTACTGTGCATATATATGATATAGCCTATATGCCACAAACTGGAAATACAGCCGTTAAGCTCCCGTGCAATTGCTACACATCCTCGTTTACAGTCCAAACTTTAATACTGTTCATAACAAAACAGGCATGAAGAAACGTGTGTTTACAGATACGCTTTTGTTTTCAAATTGTTATGTCGCATTACTTTTTTATTTATTGGTGATCCCGCTGCTGTGGCCACCAAATAGGCTTTCGCTCCTCCGCCTCGCCTACAAGAAGGCTATTTCAATGTCAGTTTCTGAGAAGTTGCGCCTTTCGTTCTTTTCCCTCCTGACGCCATGATTCAATGTAGAGAACAATCGCATGCAAGGGCTGG
Organism: Mallotus villosus; assembly: GCA_903064625.1. Taxonomy (NCBI): domain Eukaryota; kingdom Metazoa; phylum Chordata; class Actinopteri; order Osmeriformes; family Salangidae; genus Mallotus; species Mallotus villosus. The sequence continues at coordinate 53,282 of CAEFZP010002706.1, read as the reverse complement.
ATTAGCATTCATGAGGTGCTTTGCATTGACCATTTATGGTTAAAAACGGGCGTGTTCGGGGCGGGGTAAAATGGAAATTCACGTACGCACACTTGTGGGTAGTATGTGATTTATAAAGGGAACATTGCTTACAAGTGTGCGTACGCACGGTTTTATAAATCGGATTTTTTTTTGGCGCACGCCATTTTAGGCTTTTGGGCGTACGTACACTTTTAGTAAGAATCCTACGCACAGTTTTATAAATGAGACCCCAGACCTGGGCATTAATCCTCAGGAAATGAAGTATAAATCTTTATTTGTTTCAGACGCCAAGTTCCATATAAAAATAACAGACATAGAACTATAAAAAGAGAGAAAAACAAAAAGATACAACATACAAAATACAGTGCATTAAAAAGTATGAAGACTTTTGTGCCAATGTCGTCTTAAGTTCGAAGTAAATCGATAGCAGCTCTTTAGAGGGTTGACCAGAGCCTCTACTATACAGTTCTCAGACTTGTCCAGTCGACACATGAAACCATACATCAATTGTCTCAAGAGCGCCTCACAGGTTGGTACGTGCTTGTATTGTCACATGATAGATTGGAGGACCCCAGGAAGAATAGCTTTCAGCTTATGCTAAAGCTAATAGGGATCCAAATAAAACAAACAACTGACAAGCACTATGCCACCTAGGCACATGAAGCAGCAATCTAAAAGCATAATTGTAAGCTACTTTCAGTCTCTGTATACTCCTTTTCCTGTGATTAGACCACAAAGGAGCAGTGTACAATGGTGTTATGTAGGTTCTAAACAGGGAACATTTAACTGAATCTGAGCACATAGAAAACTTCCTTAGTAACATATTGGCCTGAGAATATATTTTACAGCGCTGTCGATATATATCGTTGTCATCTGTCCAATCATCAGAAATTACATGGCCCAGATTTTTATTTTCCTCACAAACACCAAGGGGACTGGCAGATAAATAAAAGGTATAAGGTTAATTTCCTGTCCTGATTACTTCTTACTATCATTATGTGGCTTTTCTTTGCATTATATTTTATATCATGATCTATGCCATACTGAGAGCACACCCTCAGCATCTGTTGCATCCCAGCACTATATGGGCTGAGTAAGACTCAACTGTGTGGATGTGTCTGGATGTTTCTGTGGTGAGTTGGAGACAGTGGAACAGCTCTGGCTACATGTGGTTCTTATCTCCAACCAATTCTGTGAGAATGTTGGATCTTGGTCCTGGTACTGACAACAATAGCTTTGCAGTGTTTGAGGCCTCCAACCTCACCTGAATTTTTTTTTAAAGGTCAAAAAATTTAAAAGTGCAAATTACTTTAACAATCTTGTTTTTGGTGTCTATTGAGGAGAAGTGAGGATAATTTAGTAACAGCATGGCAGAATGTACCTGGCCGTGTTTAGTGTTTGATGTGACACGTTTCTCTTGCAGTGATGACTTCAACATCAAAGTCCTGCAGGCTTTTGTGGAGCTTCATGAGTTCTCAGACCTTAACCTTGTACAAGCTTTAAGGTGAGCTGTTTGTGTTTATGTATGTGTGTATGTGTGTGGGTGTGTGTGTGGGGGGGGGAGGGGGGGCTTGAATGTGTGTCTGTCTTCTCATGTTACTCTTGTTTCAGTGGAGGAGACACTTGAGGAGAGGACAAACAAATAATTTATTGAACATCGGAAACAAAGCCTGCTATGTGATGATAGCAGGCTTCATCATCTAGAAATTAAAAAGCTGCAGGCGTGGACCCTCCTGTTATTCAGTCTTTGTGTTCAGTTGAAATTGGTTTTACACTTTCATGGATGTATGCATTATAGTTCATCATGGACATTATAAAGACGTCCCCCTTTTACACAGTTGAGAGCCTCTGTCTTTCCCTCGCCTGTTCTCACTCTTCCTCCCTCTCTCTTTCTCTCTCCTTTGTAATTCTATCTCTCTCCCTATCTCTCTCTCTTTCTCTCTGTAACTCTCTATTTCTCTTTTTCTCTCTCTCTCTGCTGGTGTAGGCAATTTCTGTGGAGCTTCAGACTCCCAGGCGAGGCCCAGAAGATCGACCGCATGATGGAGGCCTTTGCCTCCAGGTATTGCCAATGCAACCCAGGCGTCTTCCAGTCCACAGGTACAATGCTACACATATACAAACATGCACACATACAAACACACACACACACATACACGTAAATACCTAGATTATCAGTCAAGACTGATATCCTAATAATTAACAAAACAAGCAGAAGAATGATATCTGGAAATGACAACCATAGAAAGTCTAGAAAGTTCACTACCGATCTGAAATTAACTCTGTCTAATTACTGTAATCTTTCATGACTGTGTCGACCGACAGACTGCTAGTTGCTGTGTAATCACCATGACAATAACGATATTGATCGCTGGTCAATAGGAGAGGGTTGTTAGTGCTGCGTGCACATGCCACACGTTGTCCCCAGTCCCCTAAGGTCACCGAGGGTGACGGTTGGTCCAGTGAGGTGGTGACAGGGAAGGTGATGAATATGTATGTAGTGCAGTGGTGACACACCCAGACTTTGTAGGAGATGCTGCTACTGGTTGGTTCTGCCGTAGGGAAGAAACGTGATATTTGGGGTGGGGCACGTGTTTGTATGCGTAGTTCTGGTGTGTGTGTGTGTTTGTATGTGTGTGTGTGTGTGTGTGTGTGTGTGTGTGTGTACAGTATGTATGTGTGTGTTTACAGTATGTATGTGTATATTTGTGTGTGTTTAAATACTGTGATCCTGTGATGTAGAACCTTCTGTGTTATATAAGATGTTTGTGTACACATTTAGGAGGTATGTGGGTCTGTGTGTGGGAGGAGTGAGTTGATAACTGTGGTAAATCCATGGTTTGGGCTTATGATAACTAATGTAACTGATTAGTTTGTCACTTTGAAAGTCAGTGATGAGTCTGTCAGACAGGAGTACTGCTGGGTGATAACTCACGTTGTTCGTCTGATTCACTATAATCATGACAGCCACACACAACCCCTTCTTGTCAGTACAGCGTCCTGTTTTTTTACATAACATAAATGTTACATGACAATAACTAACTAGAATGACTGTAACCGGATATCCCTGAGGTTGTTCCAGATTTTTTATATCATTCACAATGAAAGATCACAATATCCTCTCAGTTTGAGTGTGTTTTCACAGTAAACAGTCACAAACACAACTAAATACTTCAAACCAGTATTTCAAGTTTGAAGGTATGATGCTGGGTTCCCTAATATTCTGTATTACCTGTATTCTGTTTGTTTTTTACCTCAGACACGTGTTACGTGCTGTCTTTTGCCATCATCATGCTGAACACCAGCCTGCACAACCCCAACGTGAGGGACAAGCCACCTGTGGAGCGCTTCATCTCTATGAACAGAGGCATCAACGAGGGGGGCGACCTGCCCGAGGAGCTGCTCAGGGTGTGTGTGTGTCTGCTGCTGTGTGTGTGCGAGTGTATGTGTGGGTATGTGAGTGTGGCTGTGTGTGTGTTTGTCTTTGTGTGTGTCAGTGTGTGTGTGTGTTTGTTTAAGCAGATGAGCAGTATTAATAATATCACATTTGGAATGTTAAACCCACAGCCTGTGGCCAACACCAGTGTGCCCCTAGGCTCACCTCAAGTTTAAAAGGGCACGCTGTCAGGAAATGCACTTAGTTTTTCTCTTCTTCGGTCTCATGTTTTGCCCAAACTAGCACACAGACTAGTCCCAGATTTAAGGTGCAGAGGTCACACTTCTCCTTTCCTAGACGGATCTAGCTGTTTAGGTTTTATGCACCGGTAAGCTGAGGAGCTACAGTGAATATTTGTGCGTCTGTTCATTTGCTAGTGTTAAGAGACACTAATGCCACCCTCCTCTATCTCATCTATCTCTGGCTAATCCTCTCTCTCTCTCTCTCTCTCTCTCTCTCTCTCTCCATCTCTCTTTGTTTCCCTTTCTGTATTCTCTCTATCCCCAGAATCTGTACGAGAGCATCAAAAGCGAACCTTTCAAGATCCCAGAGGATGATGGGAACGACCTGACACACACGTTCTTCAACCCAGACAGAGAGGGCTGGCTGCTCAAATTAGGTTAGTAGGAAAGGATACAACCTTCCCTGAAATAGGAATGCATGACTTCTCAGGATCATCTCTTGATCAGGATTAACCTTAACCAGGTTGTCTTGCATACCATATTACCAGGGGTTAAAACTCACAATATTAAATGCCCAGTGTGGCTGTGCAACAGGAAGTCATCTGCGATCAGTGTCTGGTCCTGCTTGAAGTGCCTCCTGGTTGAGTTATGTTTAGCAACAGCCTTGAGAAGATGTCTGAGGAAATCAGAGAACGTGTTTACCACATTACTGTAATGCTTATTCTGGATTCAATGTAGAAAACCCATAATAATGGCTTTCAGGTAATTCACAGACAAGCGTGTTGTATAGTATTAGCATGTCACATTTGAGAGGGCAGTGAACTTCCAGTATGATTTTAGCTGGTGCGTACAGATCAGAGTGTGTCGCAGCACTGTCATGCTGGCTGACGTGTTACCATGGCCATGTTACCATGGCAGCTCGTAGACTGCAGTGATCGGCAACCTTACCAGAATACATTGCACAAACACAATAAGGGACTGGGAAGCTGAAAATGTAAAAAATTACCTTTGAGGACATTTTTATCAGAGTGGTGATAAAATGTATCATTGGCTCTCTCATTAACATGAGTTTGTTATTTGTGTGTACATATGTTACTAATTTTCTCCCCCTTCCCCTTAACTTCACATAGCATTATGGTTGTAAGTGTGTATGTGTCTTTAATAATACTGTGTTTTTAATTTTGTCTGGATGCTACAATTGTTTCAAGTTTCTTCCTGTTGAGCCCATTAACCCTAACCTCTCACCTCTGATCTCTCCCCCCTCCATCCTCCCCTCTTTTATAGCCTCCTTCACTATCTCTCTTGGTCCCACATGTGCCTTATCACAACACTCTTACAGTAAACTCCCATAACTGTGTCATCATAGCAGCCTTGTTACTGTCAAAAATTGAAGGCCACTCACTGCAGGTGGCTTCAGTTTTTCACACAAATACACAGTGTGACAAACACACACCTGGTTCAAACCTGCACATTCCACAAGTTCTTGGTAATGTCTCTGTAGTCTTGTCAAACTCTATAGACACGTACGCTAAATAGAGCCAGTGTGCCTTCAGAGTGGAGCAGGACTATATTACAGGGCTCTCTCTCCCTAAGGCCATTTACAGCTGGCTTTTTAACTGTGATCATTCTAATTGAGCTGACTAAAAATAAACCCATGGGATAGGAAGAACTAGCTTTTTAAATGGTTTTTCCCTGCAATGCGGAAATTAAAAACAATGTTGTTGGTTCGACAGTATAGTGTTTTTTTACATCATTACTTTCAGTGTAAACGTGTATAGGATGAGATAGGAATGACATGATGGGACATACATAAACATGTTAGGTTGTATACAGTTTTTTTCAACTAGTTACACATTTCTTTTACTTTTTCTCAAAACTTTATGCACAAATCCAAGAATTGCACACACAAAATGCAAAATGCCTCACATCTCTTGCAAAATGAAGCACTGCAATCAAAATATCACAAACACGTTTCAAAAGCAAACATTTGTCTTACGTTGCAAACACTTTTGCCATAATATTACATTTTTGTATAGTATATCCAGGGGCGGTCCGTCCCATTGGGCAAGTCGGGCAGTTGCCCAGGGCCTCGGCCACCAGGGGGGCCTCGTCGTATTTACAAAAACAAAAAAAAGTTAAAATAAATCACTTGTCATTGCAAACGAATGACAATTCAAATTAAGCATGAAAACACAATTCTTTAATTCAAATTTTTATAGCTAAATGTTATCTTAACTCCAGCATGGAACATATGATTCAGGTCATGACGTTTCTGTCAGGAGAATTTGACGTGTGGTGGAGTGTGTATGATCGAGCCGAGCGGATCTATGATTGAACGGGGGCTTATTACTTGAAAGAGGAATTATTTACTGTGTCGTCTTAGTTACACTATCAGGGCTTGGAAATACAGTGACTTGCTAAAGTAGGAAAATGGCTAGTAGAACATAACATTTCATAATCATTTCAGATTGAGAGCTGCAAGACCCAGTCAAATGTTATAGTCTAGCTAGCAAAATAATGCTAGCATCGCTAACACATTACTAATTCAACTTTGGTAGTGTAACCGAGCCCTTTGTAAGTTTGTTTTAGATATATATGATCGTGTGGACAATAAGAGACGGACGCAGTCTCTTTTTCATAACTTGTATTTTACCAATGCTCTTGTTGACATCGCCATTCGAACAGCCCTCACTGATTTCACATAATTTCACATAACCCTACGGCAACTCTCGAGGGACAAAACACCCATGTCCGTTGTCACATAGAAAGGTCTGCTGCAGTAGGCTATCCTCAGGATTTGCAAGCTAGCAAAACTTATAGGGCCTACTATATCTAAAATAATTTTGTAGACATAACAATGGATCCGGCCACTAAATTAGTGACTTGGTTTTATTTCTGGACATATTATCCACAACCGAAGTGTTACACAATGCTGTAAGATCGTCCATTGCTCTTGGACTCATTCTGGGGGTTTGCGGTTTATGGGGGGCCTCAAAATTGTTCTTTGCCCAGGGCCTCCAATGAGCTAAAACCGCCCCTGAGTATATCATATACACACAGTTATTCAAAACCTAAAACTTTTCTTTCCTGAGCTCCTTTGTACATTTCTGTAATGGCAGAGATGTTGAAAAATGTATAGTAAACACGAAAACTAAAATACTAAAATATATGTGTATACTATACCGTGTGTACATTACAGTAGCTTGTTACATACCTGTTATAATTTCTACAGTAAATGTTCAAATTATACCCACCACTGTAAATCGACTCAAATTAGGCTATTTATAGGCCTATTCTAAAGCCATGATTGGTTGGTGTTGAGTAAAGCAATGAGTGTTTGCACATGTGAGGAGTTAGTGTGAGGCAATAATGAATTAGTGTGGCATTTTGATTGGTTGTGTTTAAAAAAGGAAATCAAGATGCTTCCGGTTCGACTTTTGTGCGTTACGTGGATGTGGGGTTCTGGTGTTTGAGTGTCAAGTTTCAGACATTGTGTGATAAGTAAGGATTTTGTGTGTAAGCAGTTGAAAAAAACAGTATTTGGGGTTTTGTAGACATCTAAGTAAGAATATTGTGGGAGGAACTAGTCTGTAAACTTAGGACAAAGATCACTATGTATGTCAAATATTCATTTTTTTTGGAGAACGACCCCAGTGCTCTTTATTGTTGTCAACACTTGGTGTGACAAGTAAGTGTTTGTGTGTGTCTGAGAGAGAGACAGAAAGATCGACTGAGATGCCCTCTAACTTGCATTGAGTATTTCAGTTCCACTGCAGCAGCCGTTTGGCAGGGACCAAAACTAAAAGGGTTAGAGTTTTGTGCCCTTTTTATCCCCAAATGCAAAATACTCATGCTAACACGTGAGATTAGATGTTTTTTCTGCAGGGTATTTGGTGTGTGTCTATTTGGTGCATGTGTGTTTGGTGTGCGTATGTGTTCTAGAGTTCAGACTGGTTTATTGCTTCAGGGGTGTTGTAGGTGTCACATTGGGTTCATCTAAACTGCTGTTTGTCTCCTCCACCTGAGCTCCATGAGCCTTTCATCTGTTGGCTATAGAAATGAATAGGCAAAGTTGGCAACTATTTAACAACATGCATCATCATCCTTCCCATATACACTTGGCAGGAAGCCAGCTACTGTAGAGGTGGTGTGTTGAATGGAACATTGCTGAAGGAATACAAGGACAAATGTTAGTTCTCAACCAGACTAATAATGATTGTCAGTGTCGCTGCCTATGGACAGATTATTTAATACTGTTACCACTATCCGGTAGTACTGCACAATCATTGTGCTATTACTGCTAAAATGTATTCTTCTCTTAACCATCCAGTTTTTTTTTAAATAAAGTTTTCCTATGAAGGCTACCAGTCTGTCACTAATGCCATTGTGTAATTTCCTGTTTCCTCTTTTACTTCCTGTCAGGAGGGCGGGTAAAGACTTGGAAGAGAAGGTGGTTCATCCTAACTGATAACTGCCTCTACTACTTTGAGTACACCACAGTAAGTCTACCAGGGTGGAGATAATATATGGCACAGTACAACCAATCATAGTTATCATATTCACAACAATCACATTAGTGTGTGTGTGTGTGTATGAGTGTTTATGTGTGGTTGCATTGTGTGTGAAAACGTTTGTCCTGTGTGGTTATGGCTTCGTGTGTCTTCCTCTGTGTGTGTGTGTCTGTGTGTGTGTGTGTGTGTGGAGTGTGTGTGTGTGTGTGTGTGTGTGTGTTTGTTGTGTATGTAAGACTTCATCTGTCTGTCTGTCCTAGATAAAAGCATCATCAGCACTTTGGTCTCCTCTGCCTTGGTATTATCATTGTGGATGCTGTCATGATGTCCTGTCCCCTAGACTCTGGCACGCTTGACACTTGACAGAGAACAGACCAGAGGGTAGTGAAGGTTGTTTTCCAGACTAGGAAACCATGTTACAGCACATTTTGTCCTCTCTCCCCTTCTCTTTATTTCTCACTCCTTTTCTGCCTCTCTTCATATCTCCTTCCCTCCCTCTCATTCTCTCTTCATCCACCTCTCTCTATCTCTCCCTCATCTTCTCTCCCTCTCTCATTCTCTCTCTATCTGCCTCGCTTCATATCTCCTTCTCTCCTTCTCTCTTCATCTCCCTTTCTCTCCCTCCCCTGACCTGGCCTTGGTGCTTGCGTCTCTCTCTCTCTCTCTTCCTCTCTTCACCAGGATAAGGAGCCTCGAGGCATCATTCCTCTGGAAAACCTCAGCATCAGAGAGGTGGAGGAACCCAGGAAACCAGTGAGTGTTTGTCCAACGCCTTAACCCTGACCTCAATATACACATTATATACCTCAATATACCTCAACATACACATTATATACCTCAATACACCTCAACGTACGCAGTATACAGTATATCTCAATATACACCTCATTATATACCTCAATACTTCAAAATACCTAGAAATACACGTTATATACCGCAATACACCTCAACACGGTATTTATCTCAATATACCACAACATACTCATTATATACCTCAATATACACATTCCAACCTTCAACCAACAATAACAGACTACAGTCATACCCCTAAATCTATGCTCATAGTCCTTATGAGTCAACAAATATTGAAGGTGCTCCTAATTATGTTATAGTTAGCATGACAGTTCCTCTCCATTCTTCCAGAACTGTTTTGAGCTCTTCAACCCTAACCACAAGGGTCAGGTGATCAAAGCCTGCAAGACAGAGGCAGACGGACGTGTTGTCGAGGGCAACCACGTAGTGTATAGGATATCGGCACCCACACCCGAGGAGAAGGAAGAGTGGATCAAGTCAATTAAGTAAGACTCACTGCTTACTGAAACCCCTAACAGGAAGTGACGTCATCTGTCACCCATGATGTCAGACTTGGACAGGGATTTGATGATGTCAAGAAGCAGGAAAGCTATTTGTGACTAAATGCATAGCAGAGACCATTATGAAATGGAAAATTAGTAGACGTGTAAAAGAAACAGATCCAAGCAAGCATCAGTGATGCTTCCCCTGGGTAATATGTATTGCCTGCACTGGAGATGGTGCAATGTCATACAGTCGTTGGCTCAGCAGAGTCGGGCAATAGCATACAGTATTTAGAGCAATATTCCCTGTGTTCCATTCATGTATTCACAGGGGAAATTGAGGGGGGTATGGCGAGAGGGATTAGTTAGCTACCACTTTATGGCACCCCAGGCAGTGAGCAGGCAAGTCCAGCTATAGCAGCCAGGAAAGGAGGCTTCAAACTGGGCTGAAGCCCCATCACCCACCATCCTCCTCCTCCCCCCTCCATCCTCCCCGCCCCCAGTAGCGCAGGCTAACAGCAAGCACTTCTCTAAATTAGAGATTGAGATAATCTCTGTTGTTTATCCTATAATCTTTAAATCACTGTTAAGAGTTTGAAAACATACACAAAAAACACATTTTGTAGGCCCGTTTGTCAAGAAAATTGTTAATATGTCATGCTAAACTAGGCCACTACAGCATCAGATGCAATCTATGTCATAATTTCATAATTTACTTATGTACCAACGCTCCATTGCAGTGAGTTAACATGGGCTCCATGCCTTGAGTTGCTTCCCACTGCATTCTCTAATGAATCTCCAGAGCCACACCACGTCGCTTGTCTTTGTTTTTTTCAAATTTGGTTGCAGATATTGACAAAAACAAAAAATTATGAGAATAAATCTTTCATATGGCGCGGGTGTTCTTTGAGCCTCAATGTAAAGGGAGAGACAGAGAGATACAACCGCAGTGGGGGTTGAGATTGGTTTGGCTTTGTATGGCTGCTAACGGGATTTAGCAACCATGAAACTGTGCTCTGCGCAAGAACCAGGATGACTTCCTGACTCACTGGATGTCGGTATACACATTGCGTTTGCTCTGAGATAAAAATTGTGAGAAAAGAAGAAGAAAGAGATAGAGAGATGCAGGTGTGTGTGTGCATGGCAGGGTTCTAGATCAGGAGGAATCATGGAGAACGTTTCAAGGAAACTCACAGAGATGGGGCTAGAGAACCTGGGAAAAAATGCGATAGGACAAGGGGGTGGGTTCTCTTCAGAAACCATGGAAACCAAACTAGGTCATCGCACAAACTTTTTTCTCTCTTTTTTTTAATCTAGTTTGATCTGGGGTTTGTGTAAATATGCCTGCATTTCCATATCAAAGATGTTCCAGTCTCCCCTTGTGTCTTATTTATTTCATGGTGCTCTGCTCTGATTGGTTTCTCCAGGGCCAGCATCAGCAGAGATCCTTTCTACGACATGCTGGCCACAAGGAAGAGGAGGGTCGCCAACAAGAAATGAAGAGGGAACTATCAGCACTCCTCCACCACTCCCCTCCTCCATCACTCCTCTGTCTCCTCTTCTATCCTTCTGTAACCGAGTTGAACTGGTTAAACTCACTCCTCAGTATAAATACCGCCCATCCACGCTATCGAAGAGCTATCTTTTCGGTTTGCGTACCTGGTTAAAGCGGAGCTTGTAAGAGTTCAAATCCTGGTGTGGGGAAGATAAGGAGGAAGCAACACTGATGAGTAACGCAACTACACCTGTTACACTTCCATCCCTCCACTGCTCTACTCCTTCACTCCTTCCATCCCTCTATCCCTCCATCTCTCCACCCCTCCATCACTCATCCACTCCACTCTCTTGACCCATGTTCCTCTTTTCTTTCTCTTATGAACAATCTCCAGTCTACATTCCCCACACTTTCATTCTACCCTCTTTCTCTTTCTGTCTGTTTCTCACTCACTCACTCTTACAGCCACACACACTCCTCCTGGAACCTTCTGAAACTGGGTCACAGAACTACAGATGGACGGCAGACCCTGGAAAGACCCACACCATCCCAGGACATCCCGGTTTTGAAGGAAAACCCTCTCTCTGTCCCCACTGAACGCTCTCCATGGCTATCTTACAGCTGGAGAACCCTACTGCACTACTGGTTTACATTTTTTGGTAGCACTTTAGATTAAGATGCTTGTAATAAATAGATAGTTAATAGGTAAAAATGACCATATAAGATGCTTGTTAACATCTCTGTTGTAACATGTGTTAATAAGATTTACTGACTTAGTAACGCATTATTGCCTAATAACCAACTCTTATTTCAAGCTCTTGGATCTAAAAGTGTTGCAGATTTTTCTGTGTGTTTCTGGGTCTCCTTTTTCTGTGGATGACTGTGAAAACACAGCAGCCATTTTATCCCGATGCACATGCATGCATGTGAGTTTGCAGGTCTGCACGGTACTCTTTTGGAAGATAGTGTTTGTATGTTCAGTGTTTTATGTAAAAAGTGTGCCTGTGTGTTTGTGAGTGTGTGCATACTGTTTGCAGCTACAGTGTATGTATCTAAAGTGTGCCAACAGAGGGAAGTTAAGGCCATCTTGTGGAATGTCCTTGGACTGAGAGGTAAACAGAGTGACAGAGTGGTGTCTGCTAGCAAAAAAAAAGGGAGATATCAAACCAGCTCCTCAGTGTGACAATGTGTGAGCCGGAAAGAGAAGGAGAGAGGGGGGGGAGGGAGAGATCGGAAGAGGAGGGGGTTAGTGAGTTTGTGGGGTGGGTTGAACCTTAATAGTGCAGCACCCTAACATGAACGGTCATCATATAACTGGTGCTGAATACATCTCAATAGTGCCATTTGCAGGAGTTCTGCCTCAGTATGAGTACCTCAGTATCCAGAGTTAGGTTAGATTTAGGTCAAATGTAGACCCAGTGTTGAAGTTATAAGTCAGCTGGACTGATTTCATATTATGTGTGGACCACATGATAATGAAAAGTGCATACTTATGATCTTGGTTGTGAATTAAAGTTGCAGTTTTACAATGCCCAGATGAAGCCAACTTGTGAACTCAGAAGCCCTTTTTAACAGAGTAACTTGCCTTTAAGCTTTTTATGGGCATGCAGAAACCATCTACGGGCACCAGTCAGTTTAAGCTTTTCTTTTAAAAATCTCTCAAGGTCCAAAGCTACTGGACTGCGTTGATGATGAGATGTGAGGGTTAAATGTTTTGTTGTGTTCCCGTAGGAATTTGATTTGTAATGAAAGATCCTGAAGATCCTTGCTTGCTTTTGTGTTCCCCTTTAAAAAAAATATAATCAACTACCTGTTTGTATTTATTTCCTTTGTGAAATGGTTTAATTCTATCCGTATCATTTGAAAACTGTAGACTTAAGTTATGTATGTGTATATACTGTATAGGTTTTTGATCTTTTTTTGTTGTTGGATGCACACTTTGTGAACCTTCTGGCAGTACTTGCGTTAGTTAAGTTTGGGGTGTACAATACAAAAGCCTTAAACATAATCATAAGCAAAAACAGTGAGATGTCAGAAAATCGATGATGTAATGATGACAATGATACTAATAATTATTATGATGATGATATTTAATTATAGTCAGATAAGAACCGCTGATCTGGTTGGTGAATCAGTGTTTGACGACAACCAAGATGAATATAAGGATCATAAGTGATTGTAAAATACCTGTCCTGACACAGGGGCAGTATATGACATACTGCCACCTTGTGGAAGGCTATAGCTACATTAACTTTTTTATATCTGTAAGAGCTATCAGTCATGTTGTACATTACTTGTAACTACTATAAAAGTATACATGAAGCCCACACTGTTCTAATGAATTATTCATTTTACTTGACCATCATTTTTGCATATGTATGGAACTCCTATCACTGAAACCTATATTTTAAACAATACATTTCTATGTATTAACTTATTTTAAAAAAAGAATTACTGAATTTATAATTATAATAATAATTTAGCATTAATTTCATTCATTTTTTTGGATATAGCATGTTTAATGTTTGGCACCTATAGGTAACAGTGTTATATGGCGAGGACAACAATCACACAGTAAAACTAAGTATGAGATCAAGAAAAATGTGGACGAAGCAAAGCACACCAGCAACGTCTACCTGAAATCAAATGTATTCTATTAAACCCTATCATTATTTCATAACTTTTAGGCCTAAACAACTGTTTAGGTCTTTATTCACTATTTCAACATGTATAGTAATTAAGCAATTTCAGACATTATAAACATAAAGGTCTTGGACACTACTCCACTTCATTTCTCATACCATGTTATTTATTTCTTAAATCAATAAATAAATCTGCAGAGATACAATATACAATATGTTTTTTACAGAAAAGTAGCAAGGCCAATATAGCTAAACTGACACTTATAGTAAAAGCATTTACAGGCAAATCTATTAAATTATTTGGCATTATGCTCCACTGGTAGGCATGATTCTGCAGTACAATATACAACAATTATTAAAAAAGCACGTACAAAATGTTTTTGTGTCAATACAAATAGATAAACATTAATTCTCCGACACTCCATAATCCACGATAGATAAACACAAGTTTTGTACTTTTCCATTATGACAAAACAACATTGATACACTGTATTCATTGTGAATGAATTAACAAAGACACCATTGAGAAACTCCAACATGAAGCACTTTGAGCTAAGATATAGAATAAATACAGTACAGACATTGCTCTTGTTCAAACATTTCTACATCATGAGAATAAGACAGTCTTCTCTTTTGTTGTAATCAAGCGGACGTTATTCCACTTAATTACTTTGTTGTTTTAAAATTAATTTTGTCTTGGCTGCAAAGACAACTTGAATCCCGCTGAAAAGTTACAAAAAGTTTCTGCCACTTGCAGGTGATGGGTGGTATAGCAAGTCACATTTCAAATCTACAGTATTGAACTAGTTTGTCATGCAACCCATAGTCTCACACTCCCTAGTCAGCAGTATAAAGGGGATGACGCTCCCCCAATGCATTCATCCAAATGCCTAAAACCCTTTAAATTAGTTTGGAATATCTCAGATACTGTACAAAATGTAATCCAGACGTAAAAATGCTACTTTTAGACATCACAATCTTGTCTCTCTGATAAAAAGATTTGAGGATAGATCAATATCCTCCTCATCATCATGACTTGCTGATCCCTTTTGCTGGCTTGGGTCAAATATTACAGCAAAGCTTTCTAGCAATATATACGTATTTAACCCAAGATTGACCCCCGTAAACAAACCCCTGACCCCAGGTTTATTTCTTAGCAGGGTGAGGAGGACACTTGGTCGTAGTCAGGGCATTTGAGCAGGGCGGGGTAGCTGGCACTCATCTGGAGCGAGGCCTCTGAGGAGATGTCAGAGGGGCTGCGACCACGTGCCCACGCCTCTGGGTGAAGGAACTGGCCCGAGTGGTCGGAGCAGTTGCTGAGGCGCGGACGGTAGAAGCTGGGGTGACGAGGCTGGTAGAGCTCCTCGGCCGTGTAGCGTTTCATGAACAAGTAGACGGACATGACGCCTGCGGTCTGGAGAGGAGGGGGGGAAGGGACACACTAGATTCACACTAGACAGATTTTGGTAACTTCACCTACATCGCTTGCAGTCATACACTTGACTTGTTGGAAACTGAGTGTAAAGGTGTTTACCTCAGTGAGCAGGAAGGAGATGGCAGCAAAGGCAAAGGACCAGCCATACTTATAACTGAAGTAGGCCTCACTGCTCTTGGTTTTGTTCAACATCTCATCATTGATACTGGAGATGTACAGCACAAGACCAACCACGAGAGCCAGACCTGAGGGAGAAGGAGAGAAAGAGTAACAAAAAAAAGACAAAGTTGAAAAACATGGTTGTAAAACTAAGACAAACCTGACATGAAAAATTCCTGCACTTGGAGCGATAGATTATAATAAGGAGATAGAAGAAGGGGAGGCGGAAAAGCAGGTGGAAGAAGGGGAGCAAGAATAAGAATACCTGAGAGGATGAAGAATATTCCGGAGACAAAGGCCAGTATGGTCCGGTGTGGCCGTACATGTCCGATGTTGTTAAGCACGAAGCCAATGAACATGAAGAACAAACTAACTAGGGGGAAGGGAGTGGCTGTACGAATCACCTCTGGAAAAAGAGAGAGAAAGGGACAGAGACAGAGAGAACCATAAACAGATGGACAATCTTCAGCTTGTTTCTGGGCTGGGTGTCAGCAGGGGGAGAAACCCATCAGTGACTGAAGCTGTAAGCTCCTGTTAAACTCTGTGCTGAGTGACAGAAACATTACAGAGATGAGTCATTTTAATGTGGCTGGGCTCAGACACGGCACATGCAGGGACGAATCCACAGATGAAAATGGAGGACATATTAAGTCACTCTTATGTGGAGGATGGAGAGCGGCTTGATGTATCTCTTTATTACTGAATTACATGTTTCAGAATCCCTCTTCATTTCTCCTTTCAAACTTGTCAACAGACATGTTGTTTAGTCAACAAACCACAAGGGGGTGCAATATGGTTACGGAATGAATTGTGTGTGTGCGTGTTTGTGAGTGTGCGTAAGAGATAGGGACAGGGACAGGAGGAAGAGAGTGAGAAAAAGGAGTCGGACAAAGAGAGAGAGAGAAAGGGAAAGGAAGACAAAGACAGAGAGAGAAAGAGAGAGAGAGAGAGAGAGAGAGAGAGAGAGAGAGAGAGAGAGAGAGAGAGAGAGAGAAAGAGAGCGAGAGAGAGGAACTTACTAAGTACGTTGACAGTGGATTCTGAGGTCAGTTGCACATTCATAGGCATGATGTACTCTATCGTGAAGCATCGTCCTGTCTCCTCACCTAGGAAACACATGGACCAGAGCTAGTTATAGAGAGGGGTGTAGACAGATATTCAACTGTAGAGTTAGATATAGTTACAGAAAGTTATTGTGTATTGAATTAGAGAGAGATGTGGACAAAGACATACCTGTATAGTTAGATATATAGTTTTAGAATTAGAAAAAGTGACTGTATATTGAGCTTTAGCCATGATGAATATATATAGTTTTAAATTCAAATACTGTTGTTATAGACATTAGAAGAGAGTTATCTACAGTTTGGACTATATTCTTCTTAGCCAGAGCTCTCTTCCTAATGATCAAAGAGCTGTAGAGGAAGGCATTGATGTGCTGTACTCAACCATTCAATATGGGAGCCAGTGTTATACAGTATAAAGCTCTCTGACACCTTGAGATCTTGAAATCCAACTGCCGTGTTTGTTCATAGATTTCCTTATTCACACACTGTCCACCGAATGACTTAAAAACTCCCTTTACTAGTCTGTGATCAACAGAATTGGACAGATTCTTCTACAGCTGTACCTTGGAGAGTTGTTGGAGTGTGTGCTTTTACCTGCCAGGAAGCAGACCTTCCACAGGCCTGAGTGCAGAGAAGTCTTGATGTCGGTGCTCTGGTTGAGAGGCAGTATCACTCCCTCTTCCAGGTACAGCCAGTAGTCCGTGCTGACTGCAACTCCCAGAAGTCCCAGGCCGCTGACTGCAAACACGCTGCTGAGCAACGTCAGCGCCTTCCTGCCGCACACACTCATCCCCTTGGCACTGGCGGTGAATCAGGAGTCGTCAGTGAGGAGATCTGGGGTGTGTGTGTGTGGATAGGTAGGCCTTCTATCAACGAGGAAATAACCTAGAAAGAAAGGTAACCTACAAAGGATGACAGCAAAAGACAAAGACCCTCCGCAATAAATATTTATCTTCTCTTATTGAAAACATAAACCTTCAACACGCATTCACGCACCCAGATTACAGAGATGTGCAGGCAACAGAACAAGCTTCATTACAATGCCAGAGAGGGAATTTAGCAAGCCTCCACAGTGTAGTGCTCACAAAGGGGGCACAAACAGCAACCATTCACATCTCTCATTCCCTCTACTTAGGAAGTCAACCATCATGAGGCTATTCCCTGCTATTACGGAGAATGAGAGCCACATCCACCAACACCATCCTTCCCTTATCCACTCCACGGCTTCTTACACACAGAAAAACAGATGCACACAGTAGGAGATGGCATTACTGCTGCCTATACACAAGCTTACGACGACTGTGCTGATGGAACATCTATTCAGGCAATGGAGAAAGAGAAGACACAGGCATTCTGGCGTCAGCTGTCCTGTGTGGCTTCTAATGACGATGCTCCCTCGGTGTATGGGACGTCTGACTGTGGATGTGGACCCCGTGGTGTGATGTCTAAATTCGATCTTGCTCATTCTTTACTAGGACAGGGACGAGCCTACTCACAGTAGGAGCTGATAGCTTTTTTAGGTCACATCATATGAGCATATGAGATAAAAAAAGGTTCTTCCTCAGTTGCCAGATTATGCAATGTGTCTAGTTGGAACTAGAATGGTGGCCTGTGCTTGAAAGACTGGGTGGTAGGTGGTAGGGGGGGGTTGAGACGGACTGATAGGCAGAATGTTTGAGGGACGCAGCTGGGTGACAGCATGGATTGACGACTGGGCTATGACAGCTTTGAGACAGTACAATTATGTCCTAGAAAATAGTAGAGATTTAGAGGTGTTGGAGGCTAATCTGATGACAATTAATAATACTTTTTTAACTATGTATCCCACAATTGACTATGGGCTGACCCCAAAGATACCCTTTCCCATTATGTTACTACTGTATGTAATAATGGTCGCCCAATGTGTGGATTTGTCTGTAATCTGAAACTTGTTATTTTGTGGAACTTCATTGCAACCTAGACTTTAACAACCTATTTCTGTGACTTGTCTTGTAAATATTCATACTGCAGTCATCAGTGTCTTCTCACCAACAGAGACAGTCTTCATCTGCATTGACACCAGTGGAGGACGCGCTAGCTAGCTTAAGATAGCTGTTTTGAGGTTGACATGTAAAGAAGCAAGAACTTACATCTGACAGTTACTGATAGACCAAAATTAAAGAGACAAAGTACTGGTGAGATAAGAAGAGAGAAGTTGACTAGATGGAAGTCGTAGTAGAAGAGTAGGAGGAGTGGAGGAGAATAGGAGGAGTGGAGTGGAGGAGGATTGGAGAAGAGTGGAGTAGGAGTTGTTAGTGCGAGATAAAGAAGTCTCAGGAGTCAGTCGATATTTTCTCTTCCTCTCTTTTATTGTTATTAAAACATGGCACAGCACAGCGAAACCACACTCATTCATATGGACATTTGCCATCAGGTGCGCACTCCCTCTCATTAGCTAACCAATTGGCCCTGGACCACTGGAATGCACCCTCAGGCCAATCAGCAGTCAGAACAAGGAGGAGGAGGAGGAGTAGTGGAGGATGAGAAATGGAGGAGAGGAGGAGAAGTGAAGGAGTGAAGGAGGCATGGAGGAGGAGTAGTGGGAGGAAGAGTGGAGGAGTGGTGGGAGGTGTGGAGTGGAGAAGGAGCGGAGGAGGAGGTGTGGAAGAGGAGGAGTGGAGGAAGAAGAGTGGATGAAGAAGAGTGGATTGAAGCAGGATCGACGGAAAGAGGGGAATTACTTTTGAATTATAACCATAGAATAGACAGTCATCTTCTTTTCTCCCTCTCATCTCTCCTCCATATATTCTATTTTACCATCCTTTCCAAACTGGAAGATTAATAACTTAAAGCTTCCCCATCATGATCAGCACTTTGTAAATGTCAAAGTAGGGTTTGTCTGCCAAAATCAATCAGACGTCTCTTCAAGACTTAACAAGAGGGAATAAATACTACCCCAGACGACATCTCTCAGTTGGCTAGATCTAGCTTGACAGGTAAGGAGAGCATTGGAATTATATGCCCCATATAAATAAGGGATATCAAGTTCATTTGAAATTCTTCAATTGGAACAGTTCAAATTTACATTTTGGCCTGTCCTTTAGTTCTTTGGCTTTTTGTTCACTACAGCAGCTTGATTGCGTTTTAACAAAATGCAAAATGGAGGACCAGACGTAGGCTATGAGATGGGAGGGGATAGGTTGGAGGTTGGCTTAATGTCTCCCCACTGAAAGCCCGAGGTAGGGGGAAGGGGGGCAATCTATCAAATAGCGCACCTCTAACTTTGTACAGTAATGCAATTAGTAAAATCTGACACACTACGTAATGCTACCAAATAAAACACAATTAATTCACAATACTGTGAATATAGGCCTTCAGTTGCACAGACATTTTGTTGATTTATTTCGATAATTGTAAAAAATAATAGGCTATAAAACCAGTCTGCACACCACCAAGGTGAATTGAGTCTTGGCCCTTGGTCGACATTGTTGGGTGTTGGGGGATCATCGTGGGGCCTGGTGCTAATAATTATGGTTGACTGACTCCAAGGCTATATGACCAGAATTTGTGCAGGGAGCTACTCAGTGTTGATGAACCATGACCATGCTTCTTGGTTCTTATCCAGTGTATAAAACATATATGGAACATGACATTGGCACTACTGTCCATGTTACTGTTAGAATGAACGTCATATGCATCCAGACATAAACTGGCATGAAGTTTGTAGAAACTGCCATGAAACTAGGCAATATTCAGTATTTCAAGTAAAGACAACATCTAAAAATAGCACAACGTGCTTAAACACAATTGAGTAAAGCTCTTATTTAATTCTTACCCTCTGCTTAAAGGCAGTGCTGTCCTCAGTGCTCCGTAGTCACCTTTTTTTCTTCGTGTTTGGTAAAACTATGGTCATGACCGCATAGCAGCTCTGCGTAGTTTAAGTATTCGCTTGGAATTCAGGTGCGCTTCCTGAAGAGACTCGTTACTTTGTGTCCAGATGCTCTCGGCACGTAAGCTGTATCCCACTCTGCCCCACCGGTCGCTTTGAATGATCGGATTTCGCTGTGCGGAGAGCAAGAGCAGAATGTGTGTGTGTGCGTGTTAGAGATAGAGGAGGGGGGAGAGAGAGAAATACAAGCACCAAGGCCAGGTCCCCGTACCTCAAATATGATAAATGTTCTATTCACGTGTTGACGAATGATGACGGTATACAGGCTATAGCCTATATATGTGCAGTCAGGACATGTTGCCGTGAACTATTTCGAGTTAGAAACATACTACTCCATGTAGCCTATAGCCTACTGTTCATAGTCAATTTGTTTTAGTTTCTCAACAAGTGAAACGACAGCAGGGCTTCGCTCTCTTCGATAGCATGCAAGACAATTATCCGGGTGGAGAGGTAAGCACATTTGGCTGGTTGGAATAGCAGACTATAAGCATTGATATGTAATAAGCCTAAATGTATAGTATACAGTTGCGGACTCAGCCCAATAACGTGCTCAATGAGTGCCCTTCTAATGCCCTTACAGTGCCTACATGGTTGAAAAATTGCTCTCTAGAGTGGTGAATATGAGAGAAAGTGCCTTATTGGCTGCTCTTTACATAGGAAAACAATTATTGAGTGCCCTCTAATAGAGCAAGGATGAGGACTATTTCATCATACATGATGCATCATAGCTTTTGCACGCTGGTGGGGGCCCGTGTTGGGGAGAATGTGCCCTTTTAATTTTTTCGCCCCTGCCCTTCAAACAGTCTGAGTCCGCCACTGATAGTATATATAAACTGAAGAACAGCAGACTTTTTAATTTGAGCGCATCTTAATTGGCCTATAGTTTTTAGTCTGCAATTTAGCATTGTGACGCTTACAGCGTAGGCTACGCAAGACAGTTATATGACAACCATGCAAATAATGATTTGCATTTCTTTTTTTACCAGACCATGAAAATTGTTGCAATTTCATTGTTTTATTAATACACAGTATCCCTCATACCACAACAATGGAACTAGGAATAAAAGCAAGGAGAGTGAAACAAAAACAAAACATTGACGTGGCCACATTTGTATTGTGATGACCTTAAGCCTAAATGAGGATTTAGTTCATTCTAATGGCATGACCATTCCAAGGGTCTGTCATGTAGTTTATCAAATATCCTGTATTCTCCAAAAACAGATTCTCAATGTGAGACCTGTATTTAGTTGGCTCAACCCTAAGCCTGTTGACAATCCACAGCTGAGGAAAGGAGGTCTGTGGATATAAAAATATGGGAACATCTGCACTCTAAAAGGAATGCTAAATAAGTATTTGTAACCACTAATGAACCATTCCAGACAGGTTCTAGAACCTATTAACTCCCAAGTATTGCTTGTAAACCCAATAAGATGTTTCTATCTTGTGTTACATAATCTGCAGCCAATATACCACCGTAGTCAAACTAGTTTTCATAGTCTAATACTGTGTTAATTTTTGTTGACCTGAAAACTGAGGTTTCATGATGAGTAAGCACGTGAGGTTTGCATCTGAAAACAATAGCCATATTATCGTTCCCTCTTTTTCAGTGTACATTTGCTACTGACGCCATAAAATTACTTTTTTGGATTTTTTTAAACCACCGAAGACCCAGGTAGATGATTAGGGTGTCTTGTCACTTGCATAAGCCAAGTAATAGGCTTTAAAGTGAAGAAAGTAGGATTTCCTGGCTTTTTGAGTGCACTGTGTAGCCTACACAACCACGTTGTGATATGTGCAGCCTCTCACGTAAATGTTTGAAAAACATATAAACTGGTTAAATAGCATAAACTAAATAAAAGTTTGGGCAGTTGGAAAAGCATTGTGCTGTTACTACAAAGGCCTACTCCATGTAGTCGGACTCGGATGCTATCTTTCAGTTAGTCAAGGTCTATATCCGTAGGCCTATTTTACGGAAAGAATACCTATTTTCTATAGACCGCACCCCACCGAAATGGGAGCTTTGTGTTTGTAAATCTGAAATCTTTCAGCATGCCATTGTGTAACACACTTCGAAAACGAAAGTAAGTAGGCTAAGTGGGTATGTATGTTGCCCGGCAATTAACTAATATTTAGAGACGCGTGAGTTCTAAATATTTCCGACGGTCCCCAAAAGCATAAGTTAATTTTCCAGGCTAAATTAGCTAGCATAATACTCGTAGCAATGCTACTGCCATGCTAGTGTTACTTGTTAGCCTTCTCATTAGTACATTTTGAAGCCATACTAAAGTGTTTCTGGCATAGTTTTTGTCCATCTGAAAATTATTGGAATGTTCAAATTCGCATATGCGACGTTACTGTGAGACCCGCATTCAAATGATCACATATGTGCGACGTTACTCCTTAACGGGTTAAATAGCATTCACGAAAAGTGTTTCTACTGTTGTTTTGTTATAAAAACGTGCTATAAGCCGCATCGAAATATAAGCCTCACCACCACAAGAACAATTTAAAATCGGGGTATAAACCGCGGCTTTATTTCCGAGAAATATGGTAAGCCTAAGTAGTTGCTCATATTTCTTAGAAAACACCTATTTAATTTGGAAAGCCTTTACCGCTTGGCTCTCAGTTTGGCACAGGTGAGAAAATCTAGATAGGTGACAAAAGCTAGATAGCTCACCGAAACAATAACCCATACAGTCTTTTTGTTGCAGATAGTAAATATAAGCTTTGACATGAAAAAAAACAGTTTTGGGGAGAACTTTAAAAAGGATACTACTCCACAGCAACTTGAAAACGCATGAGGAGAGAATCGCAAGAGGCTTGCCGGACACGACTGTTTTATTCTACGTGACAAAGCGGGAACTCCACGCTCTAAACCTGGGTTCTCTGTAGCATGCAACAGCCTCTCTCTCATGCTTAGATTAGGCCTAGCCTTCCACATGCAGACTGTGTAAGCAAGAAAACAGATAGCTGAGAGCCTTGAGATCTTCGCACCATAACCAGGATTCTCACACAACCAACACACGTGCAAGGATGCCAGTGGCGCGACCATTGAAGACGTGCACAATCTCAATTGAGGAGTCTGCCCCCAGAGAGGACCAAGGCAAGAGTGCATCCAGCCATTGCACGCACCGCTGTCAAACTTATACTCCATATCATCTACATGACATTGAACAGTAAAAAAACACTGTGGATAAATAGAGGAAAAACGTATTACAAGGTTTGCAGATTACAAAGCTACCAAAGATTCAACCAAACATTATATCTGTTTTTGGAATAATCTAAACATATAAATGTTCAAACTATCTAAGGTAGTAAAAGCACATTCAGTTTGTGGTATAAAATCTGCAAGTTACTGCTCGTTTTGAAACATCTCTTTTGAAATATATTTACAAAATGGTGGACATACTGTATATAGGATAAACATTTCTCTGGACAGAAAGCAGAACTGGAACAACACTTCCATTTACATGGAAAAGGTAGTGTAGGTAGTGCAAACATAGAACAATGATATATTAACAAATCTCATAATACTTGGTTTACAATGATAGATATTAGACATGTACTGCATCCCTAGAGTCTACTGCTCATTTAGTAAGAAAATAAGCATGCAAAAGAGAACTGCATTGTGCATAAATAGCGTTTTCAGTGATAGTAAACACTGCCTCTTCAGAAATCAGTTACCGACAGCTAACGAGTCCAGAACAAACAATGTTTTTTTGTTCCAATGTTTTCATCACTTTCGGTGGATTACATTTTTGTTGTACGCTCTTCTTGAGCATCAACATGCTGAAAGGCTGAGGACCAAGCCAAGAGGGACACACAGACATTATCTTCGACTACAGTAGGAAACAGATAGATACTGTATAGATGTATCCTAGCATTGCAGGATGAGTAAATGTAATCTATATGATGTCCCATTTACAGTATATTTTGGCACTCATGTAACAGTAGACAAACTCTTCTCAGTATAGAAATATAATATGTGTAGCAGTTCAGAAATGGCAGCACAGTAGGTAGAGAGAGGAAGGAAAAGAGAAGACAGTAAAACATACTGTCATTAGTTTTCACATGCATTGTAGCTAATTGCAAACTGGATGAAGAGGGCGGAGTTTCTTAACGTCTTAAGACACCACCCACGTGAATCATGGGGTAGCACCTGGTACACTCTGAAGGGCAAACACAGGAAATGACACAAGGCTTCTATTCAGAATTTCTTGAGGACAACATGGTGGGGAGTTGTGAGCCCATTTTCTAGTTAAGCTCAGGGTTAGAGCAAAATATAAAAGTTCCAGTCCACTTCAGACTTGACAAGGTCAGATAGGCATTACAAGTATTGAAATGAAACTTTAAATAACAGTAGACCTGAATCTGCAGCCCAAACAATCTTAACAACTAGCCCCCTGTCACCTCAGCTCATTTCAATACAGAGATTATCGAATGTGTTTACAGAATGTTGCCGTAAGTAGAGTTCTCAGAACACACCAATAATATATGAGTCTCTTTGACAGTGGGATGTTGGGATTTGGTGTTTTGGAAGGTCCATTCTGTCCAAATCCTTGTGGTTCGTCCTCTTCCTGTTATCTCCCCTTTCCTCCTCTCCTCTGCTCATACCACACTGTGCAAGGACGGATGGGTGAACTGGGGGTTGATGTAGGAGAAGCCAGCAAACTCGCTCTGGTCGATATTGGCGATGACCAGTTGGTCTGGAGGGGTGAGCATGGGCTGGGTACGGGTGAAGAACTTGTCAAAGTTTTCTGCCCCTTTTCCACACTGCAGGAGGAGACGAGAGATTGGTGCCATTAGATGGAAACAGGGTAGGAGCTCCTTCTAAACTACTGAAACCATAATGAGACATTTTCTCATAATGGATTTGATGTGCTGATGCCGAGTAAATAAATACAATCCTGTATCTAGCTAATATTGTACATACCACTTACATCCCAGGCCCACAGATATTCTGGAGCTTCATCAAAATAAATATCTATGAAAAAATGAACAGAACTACTTTCTATTGACCACCCAATGACGAAGACATGATCACACAGCCATCCCATTTGATGTTTGGTGAGGGTTAGGACACTTAGAGGGCTATTTATAAACCATTTGTGTCAACGGTGCTTTGCTTTAGGCACAGTGGGCAGTGAAGGAAAGGAGGGAGTGAGGGAGGAGGAGGGGGTCTCACATTGAAAAGAGTGTGTTTGTAGTATTACAAGGGGCTGGTGACGGAGGGAGTGAGGTGATGGGGGGGGGAGGGGCTGATGACTGCAGCTGTGCTCCCATGGTTGGGCCTCATGTATAAAAGATTGCGCAGCTTTTATACCAGAAGATGGCGTACGGCCAAAACTTGTAAAGTACCTACGCACAGAAATATTCACATGTATAAAACCAGTCGCCAGGTCCTGCACACCTTTCCTTTATGAATTACAATCAACGTGCCACGTGCCACTGAACCCGCCTTGCCTCCTCCCATAAATTAATATGTTAAGACACATCTTGATCCAGCACTCCCTCTTTGCTGGGCTGTCATCTCACCACTTGGTCCTCCTATGGGTGCATTCTCAGGGGCTCACATTTGAACCGTGACACTCACCGCTTTGGGCTTGAACGGCGGCTGGATCTCTCTGTTGGCCAGGCGGTCCCAGTCAATGCGTCTGAAGAAAGCCTGCTCCCTGATGTCCCTCTCTCCCTCTGGCCCACAGCCCAGGCGCTTGGATGGATGCTTGGTCATCAACTGGGTGGTGGCATCAAGAAGGAGATTGACATATCGGGAAGGAAAGATATGATATGGGGTAGAAGAGAAAAGAGAAGAGAAAAGAAGAGTGTTTTCCTTGTCTGCAAACTTTCATGGCGATTAAAACCCTTTCTGATTCTGATTCTGTTATTGGGGAAGTTGCAGCCCTCCTTTTGTTGCACATGCGCCTCCACATTGTGCTAAGACAATACATAGAATTGAAGATACAGAAAATAAGTTTGTCTTTCTCTGTCACTACAGCTTTGATCATTGGTCCTATACTGTTATCGAATCACATTTTATTTGTATAGCCCTTTTGGTAAGCAATGTCACAGAGGGCTTCACATACTACCATAGAACTGCACCTGAACCAACCTAAACCCTCAAGGAGGACATTCTGATCAGAGGAGGTTCTGTACTCACGCCTTTGCAGATGGAGACGGCCTCCTTGGTCATTGACTTGGGGTAGGACACGTTGTGCTCCATGATGGACTGGAACAGCTCATCCTCGTCCTCTCCATCAAATGGGGGCTTAAGGTACAGAAACCAAAACACAATTTGTTTCATCGATACTCAACCACACATTCTGTCCCTGTTTAAAGCCTTTATTTTGTGACATGTTTGACTTGTAATTGATTTCATTAATTTGCAATGCTATTAATTATCTATTTCATTTAACCTTACTTTGACCATTATTTATGGTCTCGAATGAACTTGAATTTTTAGTTTTGGTATTTTGGCCAATATAGAACTCCCTGCAAGAGTATTCATAACTATGTACATATCAATACACATATCTATGTACTGTATATGCATAGCATACATTCCATATACACAGGTAAGATGCTGTGATAGTGTCTGCAGTCCTTACCTGTCCAGCCAGCATCTCATATAGGAGGACTCCATAGGCCCACCAGTCCACAGATTTGCCATAGGGTTGATATGCTATAATCTGTCAGGGTGAAACAAGGATTATTATTATTAATATAATATATTATATCAACTGTATAATTATATTAACTGCTGCAACCGAAACAGTTTCTATTGCTGTATCGACATAGCCTGACGTTGTCATACTCATAATTCTAGTCAGAATATGAGTCTGATACTGCTCCATTGGGCTGTGATTATGGGGCGTATTTCAACCGAACCCGTAAAAAAAAATCTTTGCTCAATTGTATAGACCTACAACCAATCAGAGCAAAGTAGTATGTTACGAATCCCGTAGGAAGGATGGCAAAACGTTTTTTTCGATCGACAAATGCCTTGGTCGCGTTTCTCTGTTCCTCTTTCAAAATTAATGAGCAGTCTTCTAAAACAGACTCTGGAAGAATCTACCCATCTCAGCTCTCCAGCGGCAGCCATGTTTGTTGAAAACTAATTCAACCCAATAGCTCTTTGGTGATGTGGTTGATTACGTTACTGTTGATCATCTGTCCATCATCATATAAAGCCCGCTATGAAAATTAGCTCTGGTTCGGGCATAGTTCTTCCCCAAAGAAGCAATGCCAAACTTCCCGATCTCAAATGTTGTGGGCGGGCTAAGTTCGGCTGGCACCCAGGCTAGTATAGACAGGGTTCAAATTTCAAATGTAACAACGCAGATCATGATATTTAAATTGTGGGGATTATGTAATTTATATCTCTCTCTTGTCAGCTTCTTAGTCACTTAGTCACATTGCCTATGGTGAAAATGGCAGCCATGGACAGTATAGTTGCTTTCAGCAGTGCAAACTGGTACAAAGCTTTTTTTCTCTCATCTCAACTTCAACATACACCACCCACGATTAAATACAGTGGGCCTATTTTTATCCACTATAACAAAAGCCTTTTCTCCAACCATCCAATTTACTAGCCCACACTTCCACCCACGCTTCCACCCACACATAAAAACACAGCAATGTCTGCAGAAACATGCGTGCATACACAAAAACACTCATTCACACTCACACACAAACAAAGACCTAGATCATAACACAGCTGTTTCAGTCTTTGACAGGCACCAAGATGTGAGTCTGTTAAAAAGGAGCTGTTATCTAACCCCTCAACATTTACTCTCACATGCTGTTGGGTATGTAATACGACAGGTACCCAACAAAGGACTTCAACAGCCCTTTGACACATCAGCTTACATAACTATAAATACCTCACCAGACAAATTATTTAGTTATTTTCATAAGAGAATGTTTATTACACACCTAGAGTCATTTTAAAGCTACAAATGTATCCTTTGGGAATGGTCAATTAGCATTAACATATGTGGCAGTGAATAACAGTGAGTTGAAGAAGTGAGTGGAGGAGCTGAATGAATTAAATTGGAGGAGGGGAGTAGAAGAGGTGAATGGAGGGTGAGTAGAGGATGTAAAAAGTGTCCTTCTATGTCAGGAGGGAGAGAGAGACCCAGATGAGGACCCAGTGCTCAGTCGGAACCCCATGACTCATGAGTATATGGTGAGACATACACATAGGCACACACACAAACATATGCATGCAAAACAACTATCCACAAGCACACACACTTATGGACAGCCAGACCTGTCAACTTTACTCTTGTGTGAGTGGAGAGCAGAGGAGGATGTCTACATTAAGATGA
Organism: Mallotus villosus; assembly: GCA_903064625.1. NCBI lineage: Eukaryota > Metazoa > Chordata > Actinopteri > Osmeriformes > Salangidae > Mallotus > Mallotus villosus. Next base: position 24,787 of record CAEFZP010002706.1, on the reverse strand, counting down.
CAACCCACCAGGGGCAGCGGGTATAGTTAGAAACCTTCTGCCTCACGTACACACACATACACTCACTCACAGACACAAAAATATACATTCACCCAAACACAGACACACTCAATCAAAGGCAGATACACACACGCTTCCACACACAAATAGAGAAGGGAGACTGGCATTGGTCACGGTTTGGAATGGAAGGGAGAAAATATTGCTATGAAATAAGGCGGCAGGTGTGTGTTGCTTAGGCGGCCGCCTTAATTGAAAAGTGCTGCGGGAAACCCTGATATACATATATGAAAAAAAGAAAACGTATGCAGACGTCATTACACCAAGCAATCTAGTCAGTAGTCCTCACCTCTGGGGCGATGTAGTCAGGGGTACCACAGAAGGTGCGCGTGGTCAAGCCTTCATACATGTTCTCCTTACACATGCCAAAGTCTGCTATCTTGATGTGGCCTTCGGAGTCCAGCATCACGTTGTCCAGCTTCAGATCCCTATGGTCCAACAGAAGTGCAAGTTTGTATTTATGTGTTTGAGGGAGAGAAAGGGTTTCAGAAAGAAGAGAAGAGTTTAGAAGTGTGCATTTGTTTCTTGTGGCTCTAAATGTGTACATACAGTATTTGTATGTAGATTCCTAGTGTGCTTTTGGAAGAGTTTGATTTGGACAAATTCCTATACAAGCAACCAAAGGGAGGATAAAACATCTCTGTCTGGCATTCAGTTCTACCTTGGGCAATGACGCGCTTTCATATGTATATATCCTTAACACACATCGGCAACACACAGAGAAACTTTACCTCCTTGGCCTCAAATCAGTCATTTTCCCACGCTCCTCCTTTCTCTCTCAGCCCCCTCGGTTCTCCCTCCGCACATCCCTGCTAGCATGTTCTACTCTCTATGTTCAAAGTCTTTCTTTATCGTGCTTCATCCTCCTCTCCCCTCCGTCTGAATGGAGGGGGAGATTTATTTCGCCAGAGCCGACTGAAAAGAAGAGAATGACCTCAGCCTCTATAACATCTTTCCTCATTTTTTTATGATTCTTCTTTTTTTCATTTCCTTTCCTTTCATGAAGGGTGGAAAATATATATTGTCAGAGCATGGCAACTAAAGACTGAAGTCTGAAAGGATTTTGATAAATATGTGTACATCACTTCTTCTCAGGCCATCTCTCTTCCTCTCTGCTCTTGTCCCTGGATTATCTCTCTCTCTGCTCCTCTCCCTTGCTTCTCTCCCTCTGTGCTGGACATGTATTGTATCCCAAAAACGTTTGGTTTGTCTCCAATATCTGTATTTACACTCTCTTCTGCCTTGACAACTCCAAGCTTGGTTTACTTTTCTCTCTCTCTCCAACTCCCTAATCTATTAATTTAATTTGTTCAACTTTTTCTACTGACCTCTCTTCTCTCTCTATGAGTTCCTTTCATTTAGAGCACCACAATATCCACACAACCTTTTCAGTCTTTTCCACAACACAAAGAGCATTTGCACTCTTTAAACAGACCCAGCAGGGTGCTGGCATGCTGGGTTTCATTCCTGTGTTGACAAACAGTGGCATGCCACTCTGGTTAGTGCCTGATATTTCACTTGACACCTCAGCTCCTGGATATAATTTCCCAGCTGATGAGGTATAAGCAGGACCCACCTGTAGATGACTCCTTTCCTGTGCAGAAAGAACAGGCCCACTGCAATCTCTCCAGCGTAGAACCTGGAACCACAATCAGAAGATTGTGAAGAAGAACATGAATAGTATATGAGCATATGTTATAACAGCATGTATCAAATAGGGACACCCCCCCCCCTCTCTTTCTCTCTCTCTCTCTCTCTGTAAATCCATTCAATACAACTTTATTGTCTATCAGGGAATCTTGCATTTGGGTCTACCTGACTTAATTCGAGTGAGATTAATTTCCCCTCTACTTACTAACTAATATGCATCTGCAATGGAGGTCTTTGGTAGGAAGCCTCACAATCAGAGTTCATGTGAGGGTCGTCTGAGGGTCGAAAGCTGATAGATCCCTTTCTCTTTTTCAATGTTGAACACCTGTAGGAGGTGTTTGTAGTGTGTACGCAGAGGTGTGTGTTTGAACATGCTCTCCTTTGTACTATGTAAACAACATTACTGACTAAACTCAAATAGAAACCCGTATCCTTACATGACAGAAATGGCTTATACTTAAATCTTGCTATTGTGAGGACAGAAAACTGAAGAAAATATCTAGCATTTTAGCTTTACTTATTGGACTAGGCTAAAGCTGCTGGCGTTTTTAGCATGGGCAGCTACTGAAAAAATAGGTAAAGCCTACCTACCACCCGCCACCCAACCCAACTCATACTAAATATAGTCTTCAATATGATTAAGTTCAAAAGTCAGTATCTTACACTGCTTGGGGTTCCTTGAACTTGCCCACACGCTGGATATGATACATGAGGTCTCCTCCGTTGATGTACTCCATCACAAAATACAACCGGTCCTGCCCGAAAGAGAGTAGGAGGGAGGAGATGGGAAAGATAAGTAAGAGGAGTGCCTTAAAACGGGCAATGGGAAGAATGGAAAGTTAGACACGTACATTTTACATTCACAAGCCTGTGGATATCCACACGCAAACGCACACACACAAATATGCTGTGACACATGCATATCAGGCCTCAATAACAAGCTCGCTAACCCCTTAATTTCACGCCGTCACATTGTGAAAAGTCTCATTTCCAGTGGGGTGTGACCCTCTCAGACGTGTGTTATTGTATTACTGAATGGCCTGGTGTGAGTCACCGTTCTCCGCATTGTCTCGACATCACAGCTCTCAGCAGCCTCTCCAAAACGGGACTGTAACGTTAGTATGCTGAATCTGTTTGGTATGGGCCGCGAGTGAATCCGTTATGTCTGAGTGTGGGCTCCCAGTGAGGCTAGGAAAGTAAGAGCAGCACACCTATTCATAGATAAACAGGACACACAAAAACACATGGACCCCTCCCTCCCCCCTCCACACATACACACACACAAACATACACACAGTCCACGCATGTGTGTGTGTGTGTGTGTGTAAATGCCAGGATGGAGGGGACAGTTTTTAGAATAAGTAATGAGAACACACTGAGGCTTCTTCTATTATTCAGCTGTAGGATGACATGATGAGACCCACGTAACTCTGGATCCTTCCAGATAGACTTCCGGAATTCTGGACCCTCCCCCCCTGTGAGAGCCCCGGAACTTTGGACCCTTGATACCCCCTTTCCACCAAAGTGAACCTGGAGCTAGTTCGGAGCTGGGGCTAGAGCCGGTTCAGAGCTGGTTCAATTTGCGAGCCTTCTAAGAACCGGTTTGCTTTTCCACGGGCTAGAGAGACACCACAGAGCCACGTCTTCATTATGTCACTGTATACGTCTCATCTTTCCCAGCAACGCTAGCGCGGCAGCGCCAAACTCAAAGCAGAGCCCGTCTAAAGGCTGTTTATCAATCCGAAGAACGCTAAGAACGCCAGGTTGAGATGCATGTTTTCTTGGCTATTGCGCAATATACTGGACTCGCAGCAGTATGACAACACTGGCATTATCGGCGCAACATTTTATAAACTTTTGCTGTATAGTGCTTGTGTATTACATTTGTGTTAAATATAGGTGTAATGATAGGACTCAGGAGAAGTAGTAGCAATCCAAGTGCTGGCCTTTTAATGGTTGTACAGAGTAGTCATGCAGGCACAGGTTGTCAACAGCCAAACAGAGCAAGGCAGGCAAATCCAAAGGATGGTCGGGTCACAGGCTTGGGTCGAACAGGGGCTGGCAGGAATTTCAGAGGATAGGCACAGAACAGGTACGGATGTCAGACAGGGGTTGTTATCTCAGTTTCTAAGAATCCAAAGGGAAGAGCATGAGAATGGTCGAGACAAAAACAAAGGTTCGGTACACATAAATCTCGGCGATAAGTACGCTCGGTATTGCAGGTAAAGAATAACTAACAAGACTTTGCAGTGAAGAAACAGGCTTAGCTGGTATATATAGACTGAAACCTTTAATCAGGCAAAGGAGATGCAGGTGTGTGTGTGTTGAGGAATGTCAAAACTCTGGGGACTGTGATCTGGGAAGGGGAGCCACCACTGTCACAATAGGCTCAATAGCTCATAACATTTGTGTTTGTCATTTCACTCATTTTGATAGGATTATGATCAAATGCAATGTCTGCACTGCGATGCTAGATAGGTTATCGAAAAGTCGGCGCAAATTTACGAATGAGCCGTTTCATCAATAAATTAAGCACATTTTCAGTAACTACACTGCCCATTTCTCGTCACATTTGAATTCAGATGCTGATTTACACGTACCGTTTAGCTGAAATATGAATTGTAAAAACGTACAGCAATGGCGGTCAAAGGATTCTGTTTGTTTGTTGGCCACGGTTACCCCGCCCCCGCCTCTGATGCAAGCGGTTCTTACTTGGTTCCCACACTAGCCCAGCTCCGAAGTGCTGCTCATTGCGAACCACTTTCCCTAGTTCGGAGAACTGGTTCGAGATAAAGCACCGGCTCCGAACCAGCACCCAAAACGCGTTGGTGGAAAAGGGGTACCACTGAGACTTCCAAAACTCCGGACCCTCCCTGTGAGACTTCCGGAACTCTGGACCCTACCTGTGAGTGCGTGTGTGTTTGCGTACCACAGTCTGGAAGCAGGAGTGTAGCTGTGTGAGACAGGCGGGCTTGTCTCTCTGGGCCAGGACCCTTTTCTCCACCATTGTGCACTCCACGTCGTCATCCTGGATCACCACGTCCTTCTTCAGGATCTTGATAGCATACAGCTCCTCTGTCGACTTCATCTCTGCCAGCATCACCTACAGCATGCAGGGTCAGAGATATCACAGGGTTCGTAGTGTGTGTGTATAGTGTATGTTGTATGTGTGTTTATGTGTGTGGGGTGTGTGTGTGAGAGTGGTGCGTTTATGGTGCGTGTGTATGTATGTGCGAGTCAGGGGTGTGTGTGTATTTATTTGAGGGGTGTGTATGTATGGGGTGTGTGTGTGTGCAGTAAAGACCACTAGGCTCCTCACCTTGCCAAAGCTGCCCTTTCCCAGCAGGGCCAGGAAGTGGAAGTCATTGAGGCGGACCCGGTCCATGTTCCCCGAGGGTAGACTATACCTCCGATGGTCTGACTGTGCGATCACCTTCTTCCCGTGACCCAGCTTGGCTTTCTGATACATGGAACACACACCGACACACATGTAAGGTGTAGTATGCATCTGTAAATTACACATGTAAGCATGCACACAAACCTGTTACTTTGCACTTACCAAAACATGCTACAAATTCTACCACGCTGGCTAGAATAATTTTTGTGTTTAGCAATTTACTAAATCTCTTATTACACTTGGTTAATTGTCTTATTTTACCATTTAACACAATCAAGAGATTCTCATGGCTTATTAAACACCCAGGGTTCAAACCAAAAGACCAAAACTAAATATTAAAAAATTAATGGCAACCCACTCTGAAAGCAAGAAGATTTCAGAACCCGGTTGTATGTCACTCTTCTAAGAGTGAGGGCTGGGCTTGTAATGGATGTCATTGGGAGGGACAGCTTTTTGGCGATATATTGACATCTCTTTGGAGCTGTATTGTGCAGCAACAATCTAAGGCGGGCATCAATGTGTGTGTGTGGGGGGTGTGTCTCTGTGCCCCTGTTGTGATAATGATTAGGTTGCCAAGTCGCCCTCCAACATGGAGGGCAATTAGAGGCGCTCTATTAGGGCTCCTGTTTCAGTCAGATAACAAGGCAAACAGAAACTGGACCACTGGAAAGAGCACTGTTGCCAGGCCAACCACTTTTCCACTCCAGAGCAGATGATTCTGGATCTATCTTAGTCTATATTAACACTGGAGGCACCAGAGATGCAGATGTGTGAATAGACAACTTTATCTTGTGACTTTTTGCAGGAATAGATATGTTACAGTAAAGAATAATAGGCAACTTGAAAAACAGCAACAGTGAACAAAATATGTACTTTATACACTCATTAGCCTTACCGGAGCAGGTCAGTTTAGCAAAAGTGATGGCATCATATACAGTCGTATGCAAAAGTTTAGGCACCCCTCTGAGGCTGCATGATAATTTCCTGTCTTCACCAAAAAAGATCAATATAATATTGTAATATTACTTTTCTAGTTAACACTGAGTGCTGGGGTGTTTTCCAGACAAAGATATTTGGTGTAGCAGTATTTAGTTGTGTGAAATTAAATCAAATGTGAAAAAAAGGCTGTGCAAAAGTTTGGGCACCCTTATCATTTATTTGATTTGAATACCTCTGCCTACTAAATGCTGATTAACTGCAACACATAGTTAGTCTGATTAACTCGTTAAGCCTTCAATTACATAAAAAGGTGCATTCAATCATTAGAAAGGGTATTTAAGTTAGCCAATTGCAAGTTTTGCTTCTCTTTGATTCTCCTCTGAACAGTGGCAAAATGGGGGCATCAAAACAGCTATCAAATGATCTAAAAACAAAGGTTGTTCAGCAGTATGGTTTAGGGGAAGGCTACAAAAAGTTATCCCGGAGGTTTCAGCTATCAGTTTCCACTGTGAGGAATGTCATTAGGAAATGGAAGGCAACAGGCACAGTTCTTGTTAAGGCCAGAAGTGGCAGGCCAGGAAAAATAACAAAGAGGCAAAGGCGAAGAATGGTCAGAATGGTCAAGGACAACCCTCAGACCACCTCCAAAGAGCTGCAAGGTCATCTTGCTGCAGATGGTGTCACTGTGCATTGCTCGACCATTCAGCGCACATTGCACAGAGAACAGCTGTATGGGAGAGTGATGCGGAAGAAGCCTTTTCTGCACACGCGCCACAAAAAGGCTTGCTTGAGGTTTGCCAAACTACATTTGAACAAGCCAGGCTCATTTTGGAACAAAGTGCTGTGGACTGATGAGACAAAGATGGAGTTATTCGGTCACAACAAGAGGCGTTACGCATGGAGGCAAAAGAACACAGCATTCCTAGAAAAACACTTGCTGCCCACAGTAAAATTTGGTGGGGGGGTCCGTCATGCTGTGGGGCTGTGTGGCTAGTGCAGGAACTGGGAATCTAGTTAAAGTTGAAGGTCGTATGGATTCAACTCAGTACCAGCAAATTCTGGACAATAATGTTCAAGAATCTGTAACAAAGCTGAAGTTACGGCGCAGTTGGGTGTTCCAGCAGGACAACGACCCGAAACATTGCTCCAAATCCACTAAGGCATTTATGCAGAGGAACAACTACAATGTTTTGGAATGGCCATCCCAGTCCCCAGACTTGAATATAATTGAAAATCTATGGGGTGACTTGAAGCGGGCTGTCCACGCTAGGCACCCATCAAACCATACTGAACTGGAGATGTATTGTAAGGAAGAATGGTCCAAATTACCTCAATCCAGAATCCAGACACTCATCAGAGGATATAAAAAGCGTCTAGAAGCTGTTATTTTTGCAAAAGGAGGCTCTACTAAATATTAATGTGATTTTTCTGTTGGGGTGCCCAAATTTATGCAAGTGTCTAATTCTCTTATGATGCGTATGGCATATTTTCTGTTTATCAAATAAACCTTATTTCACGGCTAAAATATCACTGTCCATGACGTATGTGTATATATATGACAAAGACGTTCCTCATCCAAACGCCCAACATTTTATAGATGAAAGTAATGGAGATTATCAGGGGTGCCCAAACTTTTGCATACGACTGTAAACTGATTCAGTACTGCCACCTTGTGGAGAGAGTTTGTGTACACACCCAAAGATGCCCAGGTACAGTTACACTATACACACACATTATAGACACGACCATGCTGAACTTTCTAACAGCCTTCTATAGTCTAGGCTTGCGATGGACTAGTAGAAGGCAGGTGGATCACACTATCAACCAATGAGGAGCAGGAGTGATGCGCTCCTGGCCAATGACGGTGCATTTAAGATCAGTGTGGTCCACACATTTACTAACAACGACGCTGTGCATGTGTGTATGTAGTGTATGGGTGTAGTGTATGTGTGAGTGTTTGTAGTGTAAGTGTGTAGTGTATGCTAGACAGACAAGTGTGCGCATATCTTAACGTGTGTGCAAGAGAGCAAAACTGAGCCTGTGTGTTCCCGTAGGTAAAACATTATGAAAAAGAGAGGCAGGAGTTTAACGGTACAGTAGGAAAGCCTTTGTTAGTAAATCTGATGTGTTTGCAGCACAGAGCTCACAAACAATCAGAGGGGAAGTGAGAGGGTTCAAAGCATGGAGAACACCGTGAAGCGGGGGGTAGTGGAGGAGGAAGCACGCTGAGAAGCTACCTTGAGATAGTGGATATTTAACTGGCAGGCCTGGAAGAAAGATAGGGAGAAAACTGGAACGTTAGTAACCGAGGGTTTGTGCGCGTGGTGGGTGCGGTGTATGAACGTTCTCAACATTCTACCTTTATCACACATACTCCATACGGCCTGATATGCAAACCCAAATAAAATGCATCAAATTGTTCAGACAGGTTTATATATGAATAACTGTTTCATATTAATGTAACTGATGTGTATGAGTCAGAACAGTGTGATTGGAATTATAACTAGACTGCTGGGAATAACCTAACCTAGGAACCTGAATTCTCCAACTCATAACGAATAAGAATATATATGTTTTATTTTATTTAGGAGAAGAAGGCAGAGGATTGGGCCTCGGCCAAGTTCTCAGAGAAGGAGAGGGACTATGACATAGAGGGCAACTCTAGACTCCAGGATGGTTGCAGCGGTGGTGAGAGGACCAGCCTCCAGGTTGCTCTGACAGCCGCCTACTGGGATAGAAGCAGATGTCAGCCTACCCAGAAGAAGGGGAGGTCTGAGGAGGACAGGTGATGCCCTTAGCAACCCGAAAGATGGCACAGTCTAGTCTAGCTGCCCTGGAGGATGCCAATCTGAGGACTTGTCCTCGGCCAACTAGCAGCACGTCAGATGAGCAGGCCAACAAACATCAGATCTCACCCCAGATTTCTATTTGAAGCATCTGCTCTGTGACCCTACTTTACAGAGATTAGAACATTCTACTTAAAAAGCATCTGCACATCTAATACCGATGTTTCTGAGTAACTTTTTGTGAGTGTAGAATGTAAAAACAGTTGAATGTAAAAAATGTAGAGAGATTAGCTGCTATGGCTAGATATATTACATTAATATTTTTCTTGATTCTGTTCAATTGCACTCAAAGATGTATCAAATATCAAGGACATTGTTTTTTAAGCAACAAAGACTGTTTCAGCTAAAAACAATTCCACTATCTTCTAATTTCTTAAAATCTCAAACTGAGATTGTAGTTATGACCTCCCTCTCCGGTAATGTCACACATCCTCGTGCCAGGGGCCTGGTTTCCAAGGCAATGCAGCCCAAGCGTGTGAATAGGCTAGTGTTGTTGGCCCCACAGGAGATCTCAAGGCTGTTGATTGGCCAACTGACATGAAAATTAAACAACAACACAGCCCTGTGTGTGTCCTAACTAGTTTCATTTCAAGGACCGAAAGATGAAGACCATGTGCTGTTATGGAATGGGGGGGAAACGTTTCTTTTATTTGCCCAATTCTTTTTCCACAGTAAGTCTTTCCTCTGTGGCTCATTTCCCTCCCTCCCGCCCTCCCTCCCTCCCTCCATCCCTCCCTCCCTCCCTCCCTCCCTCCCTCCCTCCCTCCCTCCCTCCCTCCCTCCCTCCCTCCCTCCCTCCCTCCCTCCCTCCCTCCCTCCCTCCCTCCCTCTTCCTCCAGTTCCCTTCATCATAAGAAGCTGAAAACCCTATTATCTTGTCTCTTCAGACAACACTGTCATGCAGTATAAGGTGGGGCGTGGTAACCGTGGTCTCAAGACATGTCTGCAGGACACAGAGCCACCACAAGAGGTCCCACTTTCATCACAATAAACCAGGACAAATGTTTTATCATCCGCTGTTGTTGTAGCCTGACGTTGTCATACTCATAATTCTAGTCAGAATATGAGTCCTACAACCAATCAGAGCAACGTAATATGTGAGCTGATAAATTAAACTGTTACCGAATCCCGTAGGAAGGACGGAAAAAAACTATTTTCGATCGACAAATGCCTTGATCGCGTTTCTCTTTTCCTCTTTCAAAATGAATGCGCTGTCGATGTCTTCTAAAACAGACTCGATGGCAGAATCTACTCTATAATCTCAGCACTCCAGCGGCAGCCATGTTTGTTGAAAACAAATTCAACCCAAGCGTTCTTTGGAGATCATCTGTCCATCATCGTATAAAGCCCGCCCTGACAATTTGATTGGTACGAACAACTCTGGTTGGGGCATAGTTGTGCCACAACGGGGCAATGCCAGACCGAACTTCCCGACCTCAAATGTTGTGGGCGGGGCTATGTTCAGCTGGCACCCAGACTAATGTACACTGATATTATTAGTACATTTACTTTAGAAAACAGTAGTCAATTTTCTCTTGTTGACTGAGGCGTTAGCATAATTAGCCTCTGTTTGGTCAAAGTGATGAAGATCGGTCATTTTTTGGCTCCGCCTATACAAAACCTGAGCTGAAAAACGGAAGAGAAACTGTTCTACGGTCTAACTCCACATTTCAGTGAGACAACGTTTTTGCACTTTGCACATGCTTTCAGGAACTAATTTCACATGTATAGAATGTACTGAGAAGCAAAACATCTCAACAGAGAATTTGCTTTAAAGGATCTTTTAACTACACAGATAATCAAAATGATGACTGGCCAAAAGACTGTGGCTGGATTCGAACGTACAACCTTGTACTTTGCAGGTCACCATCCCAGCCCATTGAGCAACATTGAGCTTTATGTTATGAACATGAATATTGTCATATTCATTTACTGTATAAATAAGTAAGCTGTTTCTCCTGTGGTAAGCGTTGTTAGATTCAGACAAAGTTGAAACTGCTCTAATTCAATCATATTTTGACATACAATCCTGACGGAGGAATCCTAAATATAGCTGCAAACAGCGATGCGGGTTCCTCCGTAAAATGGCTAAATATTATGAAAATGTAATTGTAGAAGATCGAGAGTTGGACAACGAGAGGAAAACTACTTCATGTTTGCAAAAAGGGAACCGCCCGTTATTCTCCTTTTGGAAGAGGAGGGTGAGGAGGATGTTCAGGAGGAAGATGTTAACACCAGGCCCCTGTGAAAAAAGGATTTAGTGACTTCTATCTGGCCAAATGGAAGTGCATCCACAGACCCAAAATCTCATGAATCCCATGAAAACAAAGGAAAATGTGAAGTTTAGAAGTAGCCCAAAAACATACCACACAAGGCAACTGTGTTTTCAAAGTTTCCCAGGACTGGTTAGAAAACCATGGATATTGGAACTCTGCCTGAATTGACTTCTCTCTAGAATCTTAGTCAAACACCACTGACAAGAGTCATGCAGGCAACTGGACCAAGGTAGAGCTAATGTCCAGCTGCTTACAAGTGTACCTTGTGATGGTACAGGAGCCTGACAATACTTTTACAGACTCTCTGATCCCATTAAACTACACAACATGCACAATCAGGTTGACCAACAGGATTATCTAAACTAACAAACAATAATATTACATACATTTAACTGAACAAACACAGAAACTGAAATCCCTCGCACGGCTGTTGTAACCAAACTATGCGTTTTTTGGTATGCCGCATGCTGGGTACCCAAGGGCGCTGACGCTACAATAAAAAAAATTGTTACATAATATGTATCTAGCTCTCTTCCGACTACATAATATGACGAGATGATAGATCACAAAATAAGTCATTTAAGGTTACCTTTCCTACAAAACAGGTCCAAGCTTGCTCTTTTATTAAACAAACTAAATGGCCTTATCTTATTTATCTTATTTACACAACGGCATGTCATTTATGTCATTATGTCAAAGAAACACTGCTACGGATAGCACTGCTATTGATCACGGTGAAACTTACACTCTGAGTTTCTCCGGCACTATGGCACACTCCGGCACAGGGAGTCAGATGGCTAAGCGGTTAGGGAATCGGGCTATTAATTAGATTCCCGGCCGTGCCAAATGACATTGTGTCCTTGGGCAAGGCACTTCACCCTACTTGCCTCGGGGGAATGTTTCTGTACTTACTGTAAGTCACTCTGGATAAGAGCGTCGGCTAACTGACTAAATGTATGGGAAACCTTACTTGGGTAGCTGGATGCGATCTGGCTATTTAACTACTACATTAAGTTCCGCATTACTAACGTTGTGATTTTCAGTATATTTGCACCCACCCAAAAATAATTTGCAAGCACATCACACAATTTCCCCATAAATTGTATTTCTGTATAGTGATGTGTAGCCTATCGGAGATGATTGTCTTGCAACGTATTGAGTATTGCAGGATCACTGTATTATGATGCATCATTATCGAGGGCGACGTATTGATATTGTATTGTATCGTGAGTTACTCTGTGATTCCCACCCCAACTAGTGAGAGTGTGAGAGAGACCCAGAGATAGAGAGAGAGAGAGAGAGAGAGAGAGAGAGAGAGAGAGAGAGAGAGAGAGAGAGAGAGGAAAAGCTCACCTCAAACTTTTGCCTGAGTTCCAGGTTGACATCATCCTTTTCAGGGATGGGGACGTTGTAGTACTCTCCCTCTTCCTGGTTAAGCATCTTATACCTGTGGGTGCAGGGGGGGGACAGGGGGGGCACAAGGAGGTGTAGGGGGGCGACAGGGGGCGCAATGAGGTGCAGGAAGGGACAGGAAGGCGTAGGGGGGTACAGATGGGGGTACAGAGGGGGACAGGGAGGTGTTGGAGGGGACAAGGGGGTGCAGGGAAATGTAGGGGGTTGCAGGGAGGTGTAGGGCGGCGCAGGGAGAGCACAGGGAGGCAGAGGGACAAGGAGGCAGTGTGTCTGTCAATGGTTTCATCAATCCACTCATCCAACCGTATCTAGCCATCCATATAACACACATTTTATCTATGAATCTAAGTACCAATAATAGGGCCATTTGTCCTTAGACATTTCCCCAGTTGTGAGTGCAGTGTCTATCTGTTGCTGAGAATACTGGATGGATGGAGTTCCAAACACTGGTGTCTGACAGAGAATGTCTCTTCATAGCTGGCAGCTGGGATGCCCTCTGGTCTCTATCAAAACAAGTGCTTGGCTAGGGTTTCCCATACAGTAAACATCCTAGCCAGACTGGACCAGACCCACGCACACATCTCACCCAGCATTACGTCCCTACTTTATACACCTGTTGATAATTCACTAAAACACTGGCACAGACACACACATTAAAACCATCATCGTCATCTATGGTGATTGCCAAGGCAGTTCCAGGAATCCCCAGCCGGCCTCAGCTGGGAGTCAGCCTTGTCTGAGGCTGGCTGGAGGCAGCTGTACTAACCAGGTTCTGGAGGAGAGGCTGCTATGTGTCTATGATGGGCTGTTTATCAGTGAGAGACAGACCAGGAAGAACAGCATAAACTCAGCCAGCCTGTTGTAGACATCCATGCCAAGGGAAGTGTGTGCCGACATGAAAGTGGTTGTGTGTGTGTGTTGACATTGGCTGAGTTGCGATCATTATATTTAAAAAAATAAACTGGACATCTGATTGGTTGGATTGAGGGGCACTGACCATCCACAGGCAGGGGACTTGATGAGCTCGGACACGCCAAAGGACATGGAACCCATGAAGTCGTTCCTAGTGGTGCGGTCCCAGTCCCACACCTCCACAGACAATCTGCGGTCCTTATCCATCACCTTCAGCTTACTGGGGGGAGTGGGGAAGGCACAGGGTGAGAGAACACACACAAACGTGCATATCGTACTGAAGACTCATGCTCACACGCATGCACACACACACACATACTGTATTGTGTTCTATAAACTCACTGGTTGTTTTCATTTCCCTTCAGCTTACTGGAAACACAAAGGACACGGAGTAAGAACACACACACACCTGCACACAAGCATGCACACCCACACATGCTGAACTCACAAAGTGAAGGACTCATTCCAGGTGGGGTTTAGTGAGGAGCGAATTGTCCTGGTCTTTTGCTTGGTCTCGTTCTTGGGGTCGGGGATCAGTTTGAGCTTCACGTAGGGGTCCGACAGACCGTTAGGATCCATGGGGATTAGGTTCCTGGCCTCACCCACTGTGGAAAGAAGGGGAGAGAGAGTTATAATTATGAATAAATGATTTATTTCATCCAGGATCTGAACCTACTTATCTGTAGGTTTTCGTTCTTATGTAACCTAGAACTCACTGACCCATGCTCAAACCCAGTCCTCAAAGAACCTGCTGAGCTGGTACCAAGTGCAGAAACCACAACGATGGAGTTGAAATTAGTTCAACAAAACCAGTAGCAGTTGGGTCAAAGAACAAAAGCTTGATTGAAACAGGGCCTTCCTCTGTCTTTTGATTGATGCCCTCCACCCCCCATCCTCCGCCCCTCAACACTCCACCACACAAAAGGTAAATTAAGCTCAATGTACTTGTATCATGGAACTGCAGACACACAATCGTATCTAAAGAACACAATGTTGACTGTAGTTCCAAGACTAACCAACAGATGGAACTCCAGGTCTCTAAGCAGCACTGGCCAGATCTTGGAGCCAAAAGTTCACGTCTGGCTCACTAAGTGCTTCCTATGTATAAGATCAAAAGGCACCTGCTGTACTCAAAAACTACAGACACGTATAAAATCTTATGGGTACTCTCTCTAACACCCCCCCCCCTCTCTCCCCACGAACACATCTTAGATATATAGAAAATAGTCTCATTTCACTGGTCACTGAACACTGGTCTAATCTGGAATCATTAAAGCAACAATCTCGCATGAGATCAATGCTTTCCCAAGGTATGTTCAAATGTTCAACCACCTTCCTTACAGTGAGGCACAATTTTTAAGCCTCAACTAAGCAGTATCACATATCTGTCTTCCATGGACAAACACTCCATCTGGCATCATGGTTGTTACAGTAAGTCAGCAGACCTATCACGGTGCTCGGCTGACATACAGGGAGTCATTGCCAGGGATCAAGGACTTTCTCTACTGTCGTTGCTTGGATACAACAACCCCGAGAGCTGCCTTCTGTTTCTCCTCCTCTGTCTCTCACACAATACAAGGATGTGTGGGTGTTAGTGTGTTTTAGTTTTGTGGGTGTGTGCATGTGTGGGGGTATGTGTATTTGTGTGTTTGTGTGGGTCTGTGTATCTGTGAGTGGTAGTGGTGGGTGTGTGTGTATCTGTGTGTGAGGTGTGTGTCTGGGGGGGAGTCAGTATTTGTGTTTGTGTGGGATGTGTGGTTGCGTGGGTTTGTGTGGGTGTATCTTGATCAGGGAGAGGTGTGAGCAGCTGTCATGTCAGGTAAAAGCAGTACCAGCAGCAACCACACACTGAGCATCAAATATGCATTACAGCTCTGGAGCTGTCAATCATCTGACAATGAGTCTGAAACAGTCTTACACAGAACTGTCAATCAAATCAGCAGTTATTATTTATTCCTTTCCATGACACACAGACACCCGGACACAACATCGCACACACTTTCTTGTCACATGAACCAGACTTGCAGCTTCATGCCTCAACCCTATCCAGCCTAATCCACTTCCACACACACAGGCCACTGTATATTCCACAAAACAAAAAAATAAAATATAGGACTGTTCTAAAATGACATGAGATTTAGAACTGGGGGCCGGCCCATCCCAATCCTCAGAAAAGCCTTTGAAATTCAAATGCTTGTTGCGTAACAAAGTGCTGTCTGCATACAGCTGGAATGCATGTCTGGTAATCTGATAATACAGCTTAGAAAGAGTCGAGTGGATTCCTACTGTTTAATATTACAAGGTTGGGGGAAAGGGGGACTCTACACACACACACACACACACACACACAGACACACAGATGCTGATCACACTCATGGTAAGTACATGTAAACAACAAGGGGGCTGATATGGTTGGTTTTGCTATCTGACCTTGACTTCTAACCTGTCGGTTTCTCTCAACAACATGACCACCAAGCAAAAGACAGATCATTTGTTGTGTCTCTCTGTCCTGTGAATTGGCCCCAAATCCTTGAATGCCCTATGTGTGTGTGTGTGTTGGGGTGAAGAGCAGTGGAAGTTGTATCTTGTCTGGCTAGCCTTCGGTCCTTAGCTAAACTCCAGAACTAACTGCTGCTGATGCCCACAGGTTATTTGTGTTGCTTTTGCAATGGAGGGGCGGAACTGGGGAGGAGGAGAGGAAATGAGGATAGTGAGGGAGAGGGAGGATAGCGGAGGTTATTTGAGAAAAGAGCCTCTAGAAAGGATGGCAGAGTTGAAAGAGAGTGTTTCTAAACATGTACAGGGAGAAGAGGAGGTAGGAGGAATAGAGGACAAGTAGAGTTGTGTGAGGAGGAGAGAGCGATGGAGGTAAAGAGGAAGGCAATGATAAAAAAGATGCTTATTAAGAGGGAGAAGAGAGAGAGGGAAGGGGAGAAGATAACATACAGTAGCACTGTCTGCAAGAAAGTCAGACATGAGGTGGTAGAGGAATGAGAAGATAGAAACAGAGTGAGAAGGAGAGGAATGAAGAAGGGATGAGGGGGAGAAGAGGAGAGGTAGCAAGAGAGGAGAAGAGGAGGGTCATTGAGGGAGCCCTGGAGAGATATGTCTGTTTTCTTGGCTGGAAAGATTTAATCAACTTCACATCAGAGCGCTGAACCCGAATGGCTCTTTGCAAGCCACGGGGATGGAGCACACACACGCGCACGCAGACACACTCCACTGTTCACTCCTCAGCCAAGACCTGCTTTGAAAAACACCACTCTGTCTCTTTCTCTCTTTGTCCCCTGCTCTGCCAAATCCATGTACAGTAACCCCTTTCTATTTTATATCTGTCCTTCCTTCTCCTCCCCTCTCATTGTAAATGATTTTGCTCGTATTCTCCTGGCTCGCTCTCTCTCATCTCTCTCCATTTTTAGATAGGGTAATTACATCTGGACCCTGTGATAATAGAGGCAATTTGAGAGAGAGACAGAAAAATAGATGGATACATGGATAGATAGATGGATAGACAGATAGATACTGTAGATAGATATATACATTATTTACATACTGTAAATAAATAGACAGATAGATACACTGTAGATACAGTAGTGAGATGGACAGATAGAGAGACAGAGAAGAGGGAATTGGCTGGCTGTTGATGTTCCTGTCATTTATAGCTTCCATGGAAACCTCTCCTTAGAAGATGTAAGGGTCCTCACAGACATATTCACTACACAGATACATGCTGCATGTTTATTCATGTTTGAGACGAGAGGAAGAGGAAGGAGAAGAGAAGAAATAGAAGAGAACAGGGGAAAGGACAAGTGAGGTGAGGAATAGAATAGACAAGATGAAAAAGATGAAGCAGAGAAGGCATAAAAAAGGCATAAAAACAGAGGTATGTGCCTGGCCACCCAGAGTGAGGCTGGGGGGGGGGTTGCGTGGGATGCCAGCTGGGCCCAGTGCCAATGCTTTAGCTGTCACACAGACAGCAACCTGGACCGCCCCAGCGATACACACGTGGCACGGTGACCCCCTCCTCGCACACCCCCTCCTCACCCCCCTTCCCTCACCCCAGAGCTAAACCGCCAGGCAGCTGGACCCAACATCTGGCATCTCCTTTGCCCAGAAGAGAGAGAGACACCAATAAGAGAGAGTGAAACAGAGAAAGACAGAGAGACAGTGAGAGAGACAGAGGAGAATCCTACTGCTGTTTTAGCCCGCTGCCCCACTATGCCTGCTGAAGCACAAGCAAAGAACAGAGAAACTTCCAAACAAATCCAGAATCAGAATGGGTTTTTATTGCCATTGCATGATTTCCCCATTTGCTCATGTCTACAGGTGTGTTCTTGGGTGAAGCAGAGAGGGGGGCCTACCTGTGACATGTAGCCTGTCTCCGCTGACCTCGATCTTGAGAAAGAGGCGACCGCGACGCTCTGTGTGGTCCGTTCCACACAGGCTGGGGACGTTCATCACACACTGGTTGTGCACGTTCATGTCACAGGCTGGGGGAGGCGCACACAAACACACACACACACTCACTTTAGAATTATAATTGACCTATTCGGAAAAACACAATTTATTATTTCGGACCTATTGACTATAGTTTTGGAGAATGGAGAGACTGGAGAGCTTTCTTGCCATTGTAGGACACAGTATGCGGTGTTACACACTCATAACAATGGTGTCTAGCTAGCTGGTACCCTCTCTATACACAGCTCTATCTCACTCGCTCTCTTGTCCTCTGAGTGCTGTGGAGGGGAAAATAGCTTTTGTGTCAGTGTTTCATAAAGCTACAGAACACAGACGAGAGAGGTTCCCGAAGAGAAGAGAAACAAAAAGGACGTTTCCCTCTCTTCCCCTCCTCTCTTCCTTCCCTCCCTCCTCAATATCCACAACTTATCCGTCCCTTAGCCTCCCTCTATCCATCCCTCATTCCTCTTCATCTTCCTGCACATCTGCGCTCCTTCTCTACCTCCCTTCTTTCTTCACACAAGGGAGAGCTGCCTTCCACCCCGGCAGTTGGAGAAAGGGGGGGGGGAGAGAGAAAAGTAGGAGGGATGTTGGGACTCATTTGTCCACACATCATTCTAACTGAATCTGCTCTCATTAGGACCTGTAATACTGCTGCCACCAGAGACAAGAGATGGATGGATAGAGAGAATGGAGGTGGCGGAGGGAATCTCGAATACGGTAAGGAATAACAGAGACAGGATTGAGAGATAGGAGAGAAAGAAAGAGAAAGGGTAGAGGAGATATCTTAGTGGGGAGATAAGAGTGCAAGAGGAAGAGAGAGATGGAGGGGAAAGAAGAGGCGTGATCATGATAGGGAGAAAAATGGGTGGGAGGGTTCAACGATAGGGCAGGAGGGAAAAGAAAAGCATGAAAAGGAGGAGAGAGAGGGGTGAAAGGAGGTAGGAGATTTAGAGGAGAAGTAGGTGGGGATAAGACACACTGGGGGTGGTACAGAGAATACAGTATCCTTCCTGAATTGCAGATGTGTCCATGTGAAATATAAGAAGAGCGTATTCCCTTTTGTCCTCATTACTGGGTACTTCAAGGAGAGAGGCTACAGAGGACAGCGCACAAGCACACACACATATTCTAACACACGTGCACACATGGATACTCTTGCATACATATGGACACTACACTACATGACAGATCAGATGTATGATGATGATGATATTTATAGACAGTGTCGCATGCTATATGCCCAAGCTAATATGTTGACAAGAAAATTCCATATGTGCTCTGAAAAAGTAAAAATCCAACTTTTTAAAGCATACTGTACTCCACTGTACA
Organism: Mallotus villosus; assembly: GCA_903064625.1. Lineage (NCBI taxonomy): Eukaryota > Metazoa > Chordata > Actinopteri > Osmeriformes > Salangidae > Mallotus > Mallotus villosus. The sequence continues at coordinate 5,507 of CAEFZP010002706.1, read as the reverse complement.
CTGCAGCCCTATGGGCAAAGTTTAAAAAGGCCAGTCTACAGAAGCTACAGGTTGCTTATAATGACTGCTTCAGGATTCTACTGAGGAGGCCTAGGAGCTGTAGTGCTAGTGCCCTGTTTTGTAATGCAGGTGTCAGCACTTTCAGAGCATTGTTGAGGAACCTGATGTATAAATGTATCTGTCGCCTTAATACGTCACAGAATTGCATTGTTGTTGTGCTGACTAATCCCAGCTACAGTACAATTCGTTACCAGTCACCAATGTGGAGGTATTGGTATGAATGTCTTTTATGAAAATGTGTGTAGGCCTATCGGTGGGGTGTTTTAAAAAAAAATGTTTTATGTTTTTTATGTTATTTTTTTTTAATGTTTTTGTGTGTTCTTTTTATGGACCTTGAGTCTGACAATAAAGATGATGATGATGATGACTCACCAAGACATACAACAGATAAATACAAAAACAGTAAACACAGACACACATGCGTACACACATACACTCACTAACACACACACACTCCCATATTATGGACACTCACAACACTCACCAAGACACACATAGATACATAGAGACACATACATACTAACACAGACATAGGCACACACTTACATACATTTGGACAATCACCAGGACATACATAGACACATACAGACACACTTGAAACTCACTGTCACATTTCATCCCTTGGTGGATGAGACCATAGAGCAGAGAGCCACAATGGTCACAGAAAGTAGGACTGCCATAGGAGTGGATCTTAAACTTGTGCTTGCTTCTAGGGTCCTGGATACACACAGGGAGAGAGACACATATTCAGTCAATATTTTCAAGCTTCTGGGAGAGAGTACTTGTGAGAGAGTACTTGTGTATTTCATAGTGAAGACGAAAATGATCTGTCTAAGAACATTTTCACAAAGTAAAATAATAATATTAACTCAAAATGGTTCTGTTCCAATTGTTTACAAACATCTACCATTCAAATCTACTCTAACAAGGTGACTGTGTAAGACAGTGTTACTGACAGCTGCCATCTCCAGTCATGTTTTAATTACTTAAATTGACTCAAGGGACAGGAAATTACAGAGATAGATTTGTATACTTACTGGATATAATAAATATTACTTTTTTATTACTGTCTACTTATCTACTTATTATTGTCTCTTTAACTGTAAATTAAAGAGACAGTAATAATAACACTTAATCATCACTTAATTTACATATTTAGTATGTACACTGAATTAAGCATACATATTAAAGTTCACAGCATGTTAGCAACAGACTCGGAAGTGCTCCTTATTCATACCCCTCACCTGCCCCTAAATTCAGATGTCTTACATCCAATAATTTAACCCCTCGTCGCCTGGCACACTGGAACAGGGGAGCATGAGACTAGAGCAGAGATAAGGAGGAGATGAGAGCACTTTGATTCTTCGTATTTTGTAACCGTTCTATCTAATGACGAGATAGAGGCTACGATGTGTATGGAGCAATAAAGTATGATTTATATGCTTCACTTCCATCCTGTCACATCTTCTACCAGCTGTGGATGGTGGACCGGGCTCATGGTAGGAGAGGGTATGCATTTCACTTTACCATGTAAAGATGGTGCCAATAATAAACAACAAACAACAAAAAAGATACGTAAATATATTGCTCTCTCATCTAAAAGAAGGCATTTTTCTTTCATCATGACACCATACTGGCTCATTGTCGCACAGTCAATCATGTCCACCTAAAACACACACTGTCACATCAATTCAACGCTATCACATCATTTGAATACCATATTGGATTCATACTGGCCTCCTGTATGCTGACAAGCTGCAATGTCAAGTTTGGCAGTTGTTGACCTTGAAAAAAGCCTCTGGCAGCTGGCTTGAGCTTGTCGGATGAAGTTGAATGAATGTAAAGAGTGCTTGTGAAGAATCAGGGAAATCATTGGATGAACAAAGAGGTTTAACGGAATGATGGATTACAAAATCAGTTTAGAACGAGCTTGGATTGAGACCCCACAGCCGGCCCAAGGCATAAGCGAACTACGCAGCTGCTTAGGGCCCCCGTGGCCACCAGATCTGCTGCGACGCGCCTGGAAGCGCCGCCTTTTTTCACTTGTGAAAAAAGTGGACTTTGTGCATAAGGGGGAGAAACACATATTTAAAGGTACGGCATCATTACACACATGATCTCCCAAATATTTTTATAAGGTTGGAAGATTCCCACTGTCCAGTCACTTTTTCTAATCACTGTATCAGGCTACAGGAACTGTCAACTGGTCCCTCAACTTCTCTTCCACTCACTGGCCATTACTTTCTTCTTTCACCACTGTTTTCAGTTGCATTTCTCTCTCTCTTTCTGTTCCTCTTTCTATATGTTTCTCTCTCTCTCTGCAGCCTCGGGAAAGATGGCAAAGCTTCTACATGGCACTCTGAGCCCAAGACCCAGCATGATCCATTCCAGAAAGAGACAGAGAAGTGTGTGAGGAGATAATCTCCTCAATTGTCAGAGCCCTGGAGGCAGCTCCCTGCGTGTGTCTACAGTACAGTACAGTGCGGTTGTGTGTGTGTCTGGTGTGTTTGTGAGAGATCATCAGAGTTTATTGTCTTGGGTTGAGACATGAACCCAGAGAAGCACATACACATGCATTACGCTCCAGCTATACCTGATCAAGTGCTCAGACAAATTAATGACTGTTCTTCTCCTTCTCACATCCCTTGCTCGCTCTCTCGCACCATTTAATGTTCACAGTGGCTGTGTGCTACTCAATCGACTCACTGATTGAATGAAGCGCCTCGTGTTTAAAATGTTTAATTTATTTTTACCTTTTCTTTTTCTGCTGAAGGATGGACTGAGAAGAGAAAGCTCAGTAGGGGCTCCAAGGAGGTGGTAGTACTGTCTGATTGAACTGGATAGAGGCCACAGGCAGGTGAACGGGTACTTGTTTAGGAGTTGTTTGAAAGTGTCCAGAGATGCAGTGTTGCACATGTCTGCTGGGAGAGTTCCAAAGGGTGGGCGCTTTAACGGATGTCAGCTATCTCAGTTTTCCCTGACTTTGGTACAGTACAGGTTCTAAAGCACCACAGGATATTTATTGATTAAAAAAACCAAGTAATTCGCTATCTTTATTGGAGAACATTTGCAACAATATTACCTACATTAATTCAATCATAAAGCTTCTACTACTAGTTCTTTAACTAGTTTTGGTAAAAATTACAAATATAACCAACCACTAATCCATAAAAATTTTATCGTACCAAATATTGATTTTTAGTGGCCCTCATATCAGTGCTCATTGGGTTTCAACTCATTTTTGTGCCCATTCAATGGACACAATTGAAATCATGGACAGGCTAAGACACTGAGATGCTAAGAGATGGACACGCTGACATACCAAGATGCAGACAGCCAAACAGAGTGACACAAAGGCCAACTGATAGATGCTAACGGACAGCAAAACAGACAGACACAAAGGCTTGCCAAATTTAACACATGCTAACAGACAGTTTGCTTTAGACGGACATGCTAACCAAAAAGACAAAAACACGAACCGATAAAAACACTGATTTGTGGCAACTGGAAGCCAGAGGGAGATTGCTGTCACTGAGGCATGATGATAATGTAACTCCATGGAGCGTGAGTGCCACTTCATGCAGAAGAAGAAGAACAACCAAAGAAACTATGAGTCAAAAACAATCCTGTTAATTATAAAGCTTCATCCACATTAATGTGACCACCAGGAGAGGACACGATCACCCAGGGATGACTCCTCATTCTAACATATTATTGTGACTTTCTTTTCCTTTCTAAATATGACTATTTCCGAATGAGGTACAGTAGGCTACCATGCAAAAATCGTAGGCAAAAATAAATATAAAAAGTAATAGAAGTGGTCTAAGAGAAGAACAACCCAAATAACAGTACATGTGTGCTGCATTTGTGCATGCATGTGTGAATGCCTGTCCATGTGTGGTGGCAAAGTTGTTGCCATGGTGATGATTGGGTTGAAGATAATTAAGCAGGGACCAGGCAAGAGAGATACATGTAAAGATGGAGAGAAAGAGAACAAAAGAGAGGAATAATGTTTATCGTGTTGTTCATTTTTACAGACATGATAGAATCTGAGCTCTGTTCCTGAGACCATCTTCACATTTATTGGAAAAAGGAAAAACACAATGGGGGAAAATACTTGTTTATGAATCACAAGGCTTGCACAGGGGCTTGACCTAGAAACATTATGCTATTTCCCTATGGGACACAACACGGCTTTGCAAAGTTAGCTACATAGCACCGGCAGCAAAAGGTCAGGCCGTCTACAGCAGTATGTCGGTTCAGACAGGACCAGCAGTCAAGAAAAACATCTGAGTAGCCATCTAATCGTCAGCTGAATGGTATGCCCTGGTCAAATCAGCTACTGTTAAGGTAGGGAACCCAGCATGTAATCCTTACTGACCTATCTCTGACTGAGGTAAGTGTTGTGGGTCAAAACAAATCACAATGTATTTGTATAGCCCTTTTTACACGCAAGCATGTCACAGAGGGCTTCACATATGCCCATAGAACTGCCCCTCAACCAACCTAAACCCTAAAGGAAGACAAGGAAAAACTCCCAGAAAAACTCTGTGGGTCTTCTGTGAATGTGTGTGTAGACATACATCTGTGTCTGAGAGGGAGCAAGAAAGCAGGGGAGAGAGGAGGAGAGCGAGTGCGACAGCCCCAGAGTCTCTGTGGCTCAGCTGTGAGTGGGCGGAGGTGGTGTAAGCCTGTGTGAAGCAGCCAAAAAAGCGGTATGTTCCATCCACGAAGAAGAGTCTTTCGAGTCTGTGTGCTTGTTCGAGTTCACTGAGAACCCTTCATCGACGGTTTCAAGGGATTTTGAAAAACAGGTTTACTTGGTGGTTGGGTAAATCTCCACTCTGAAGATTGGTAGAGGGTTAAGTGATGGTGGATTTGGAAGGGAACACACAGTGAGGTGTGTAGCATGTAGCATGGATGTTGTCCTTGTACAGGAACAAGACAGGTTTTCACTAGATATCACTCTATTTCATCCATACACAGTCAGATGGCTTGATAAAAACCTAGGATGATTTATGTGGTCCTGATTACTACAGAGAGAGATCCATGAAGTCAATGCATGCATGGATCCAACTGTATGACTGTCTGACAGAAATGTCACAGACACTATGATGGGGAGAGAAAGAGAGAGGGGGGGGGGTATTAAAAAGAAGATGAGTGATGTCAAGTGAAGTAATGAAAGTAGAGAACTCCAGGATGAGATCATGACAGGCTTAGCTGCCTTTTATAGCTGACTGGAAATAGCAGTGTGCCAAGACATTATGAAAAGAGCGTCACAGAAAAACCTAGAACATATTGTTTAGGGGGGTTAAAGTACTGTGATAACTCTGTGTTTGTAGGTGAGTGTGCTACTGAGGGAAACAAGGGTGGAAAATAGACATCAGATAGTGTGTACAGTATGTGTGTGTGTGTGTATCTACACACAATCCTCCATAGTAATAAAA